>OY744524.1:33983902-34046402 GCA_963556195.1 Sepiola atlantica
ATATATATATATATATATATATATATATATCATGCTTCTTATCTCACCTTTCACATCCACGTACTGATGTATCTACACACAGGCGCATCGAAAATATCTACTCACTTCACCTGCCCCCCCCCTCTTCTTACAGCAGATGGCGTTCGTTTCTCTGAGCTGGAAGAAGAAAACGGGGTCGGCATGGTGACAGGTTGAACTGCCATGAAGATCGGGGTGTGGGTCGGAAGGTAGATGTACAGGATAGTGGAAGAGACGACTCGCGTACCTCCGAGTCAGTCCCGCGAATATGGTTCGTGGCGTCTCATTATATTCTAATTTACAGAAACAGGCAAATCCTTACAGTCGACTGTGTTTTTACGCATCGCTTATCTAGAAACACGGTGGAAAAGAACAGGGCTCCACCAATTCTCTATGATTTCATACTTCGTCCATTTTTTGTTTTGTTTATTTCAATCTGTCTAACATCATCTGCTGACATTTCCACAAAGTCGCTGTTAAAAACGTACGTTGCTGTTCTCTTTCTGTCTGAAATCCGCCCTTTTTCTATGTGCGACTGAAAAAAAAACCTCCCTTGTTGTAAATCTCTAATATGTTATTGTGTTATGTTTTGTTGGTGTCGTTGTGCTGGGTCGACTTAAAACTCTCTGTCACACTAACCTTGCTAAGATGCCTTAAAAGAACCGGAAGTTCGGTTATGGTCCTTATTCGCTTCTACACTTACATTTACGTGGTAATTACCCTCACTTTCTGCTGGCATGACTAAAAATGGAGATATATTAAGAAAGAAGGTTCAAGTAGAATAAACGCACGTTCGAAAGAATGATAAAATAACAATAATTTAAAACGTATGAGGAAACAATAGGAAAGAAAGAAAGAAAGAAAGAAAGAAAGAAGAAAGAAGTGAAAGCAATAAACAGAACATAAAAAAGACGAATTACAATCACAATTACAATAAAAATTATGCAGACAGTAACAAAAAACACTAAAATAATAGAAAAAGAAACACGACTTAAGTCGGAGAACATTTATTAAAAATTACCCACGTAAAGAGGTATAAATAAATATTAAAACAAACACAGTACCTAAAATAGGAAGAATTAATTTAAGTAACTGCTAAAGAAAAGACTGAATGCAGAATTTTATTAAGAAAAGAAAGAAGAAAAAATATTCTCATAGAAAGAAAGAGAAAACTAAATACAATCGAAGAGAAAAACGTAATAACGTAAAAAAGAGACATAAACGAAAAAGGAGAAGATCATAATGAAAAAAATGAAACATAAAATGAAATACTTGAAAAGGAAATCGAAAATTTCAATAATTTTAGAAATCAAACAAATCACAAAAGTAGAAAAGGTAATCATGAACACAAAGAAAAAATAGGAATAAAAGGAAGATATAAATATAAAAAAGAAAGAAAACAGTAGAATCAAAGTAAATGAGGAAAAAATGAAATGAGAAAGTATTGATCTAAGAAATACAAAATAAGAGAAGGTATATATAAAGGGAAGAAATATGAAATTATACTAATAATTGAATAAAAAGAAAACATGCAAATTATATTTTTAAAATAAGAAAATTAATCTAAGAAATTTTTTTTTTTAAATACCTTTAGAAACACAAAATGAAAAAATGACTAAACCAGATTAGAGAGTTGCCGGAATGAGAAATTCTAAATAAAATATGACTAAATTGTGTTGTTTTTTTAACCCTTTTTATGTTGTGTTACATTTCATATATATAGCTGTTTTTGTCTTTCAATTCTTTTATTATTAATTCTAACATCTTCCAGTGATTTCTTGCTTTATTATTTTCAGGTGATTCCAGTAATTTTCTAGCTTGTATTTTCGTATCTATTTCAGTTTTTTTATGGTTTAACTGTTCTCTAATTTAAGATTACTTATAACTTATATGTTCTTGTCTGATTTCAGTTTCATCTGACTGTTGGTTTTTCGTCTTATGTCAGTTTTTTTATGGTTTACCTGTTTTTCTGTAATTTAAGATTCTTTCTGACTTACATCTTTTACTCTTATTTCAGTTTTATCTGACTGTTTGCTTCTCGTCTTATTACAGTTTTCATGGTTTACCTGTTCTTCTCTAATTTAACATTCTTTCTGACTTATATGTTTTTGTCTAATTTCAGTTTTATCTGACTGTTTGCTTCTCGTCTTATATCAGTTTTAATGATTTACCTGTTCCTCTCTAATTTAACATTCTTTCTGACTTACATGTTCTTCTCTTATTTCAGTTTTATCTGACTGTTTGCTTCTCGTCTTATATCAGTTGTTTATGGTTTACCTGTTCTTCTCTAATTCGATTAGGTGACCTGATTTGCGCACTGATCAACAGGGAGTGAAAAAATGTTTCATTTTATATAGCGTCGCTAATGTGATCTTTGATGAAATAAAAATCATCCTGCTTGTAGTATCTCGTCGTTTTGAGCAACGGCTAATCAACTTTGGGACGAGATTTAAGGGTGATATCAATTATTACCACAACGTGATTGGCGTTCTCGAGCGGGCTATGGGCATTTGTCGCGCAAGTCTCGGTCGGGCAGTGAGGTCGAGAACAGGTCGGGGAATGAGGCTTGCTGTTCCACACGATCATGGAGGCAAGTCGGGAAAGTGACAGTCTGTTATATGAAGTGCGCTAAGAGGAAATTATACGTGGAGTTAGCAAATGCGTCTGTATATCTGGAGAATACAAACATGTCACGGCGATGTCATTAAAATCCCCAAATACATGTAGTTGGGCACTCGAGTTTAGTGAGAGTGCTGTATCTATGCTTTCATAGACAAAGTTAAGCAGGGTACAGCCCTGGGTCGAAGAGGAACGATATAAGAAATATAAGTAACACACTTTGTGTTGTAAGGTAAATATAAAGCACATATAGGCTTGTTCATCTGCTTTTAGACTATGTTCTCTAGTCAAGGAGAGGGTGTTCCGAAAATAAACTCCTATCCCCTGCATATGTTTGTCAGAGTCTTTACGGTAGAGTGGGAAGTAATCAGAGAGCTCAAAATGGTTTGAGGAGATTGATGAGTGTAGGTGTGTTTTACTTAGTGCTAGGAAACCAGGTGAGTTTACCAGGAGCAATGTTTCTACGTCGTTGGTGTTAGTTCTACGTCTCCAGATAATTTTGATATCGTGCTTCAAAGGCGGAGGCGAAGATATTTATTGATGTGTGTCTGGTTTAGGGTTGTTTCTTTTGTATTTTTATTGCCATTTTGGTTTAAAGATAGAGTGGTGCGATAAAGTGGGTGTTTGTTTAGTGCTAATTAGCTCACACAGCCAGTCGATTCATCGTGACTTGATTGGGTTGTGACCTCGGGAAAGCCTATCGAGGATAACTATAGGGTACCCGTCCATGCGCGACATGGCACTTACAGCTACACATGATAGTATACAACTGTTGATGGAGCAGCCGTTCTTTGCGCTACCCATAGATATCAGAAACATTGAAGATAGGTTATTCTCTTATAGTAAGAGTAAGATTGAGGATAACCTTCATATGTGTGGTCGGACATTTAATCATAGGAATTAAACACAATTTACTAGCATATAAGTTAAATTAATAAGAAATAGTAGGCGTATTTAACGCGTGCATGCAACTCAGCTGAACATGTGTTGATGTGTTCAATTTAGCCTAGCCATGGGCTCGCAATAACCCTGAAGCCGTTCAGTTCGCAAGTGACTACGATTTGAAAACGAGGATGTCAATTTATCTAAGAATGCCAATGTATCTATTTTCATGTGTTTTTCTTCATTTATATTCCGACACGGAGCAAAACAAAGCAAGATAAAAACAAGAAATTAGTTCAATTTACGGGAATTAAAGTTAAAATTAATAAGAAATAATAAGAATATTTAAATCATGCAAGCAAAATTTGTATTCAAAACCTGTTGTTTCTTTTTGCCGTTTCTTTATTTGCCTGATGCAATATTGAAATATTGGCGGGATCTTGTAATAATGTTGCATAGCGGCACCCAAAACACGACATTTGTTACGTTAAACAATGATGAAAGTCTATTAAGCGCTTCTCAAAATACGAAAGCAATACGAAAACATATGAAATCATATGAAAGTTTATGAAGCGTTTTCAAACTTTTTAAACACTTCTCTGCAAGGCACCTTTTAAACACTCATTTCTTTTAGGCGTTTTTAATATGCATTTTTAAGCCTTTAAACTGTCAGTCCTGTTACACATTACTTTTTAAATACTTCTCGTTATTAAAACATTTTGTCATTTAAACATTTTACATTAAACATTTTAAACATAGTTCTTTTTAAATTATTTTCTCATTAAACACAGTTCATTAAACATTGTATCTCATTTAAACACTTTAAAAAGTGTTCGTTAAGCATATCAAATTAAACATGGTGCACTTTTCATTAGATTTTAGATAGTTCAGCTTAACAGATCAGGACCCCAAAAATGTGATGCACAAAAAGTTACCTTACATTTTCTTTCGTCGTCTGGTTGTTATCACCGTTGGGGCCGTCGGTTTCCATTGCGTATATCTGGACGTGATCGATGTTGGTGATCTTGGATCTGTGGATACATTTTATTGACAGGCAAAAGACAAACGCGGAGACAATTTTTCCTGAGAGAGAGACAAATCTTTTATTCTGGGCTTCGTTGTGGGGGCGGGGGGTTATTCATTCATTCGCTCGCTTATCATTCACCATTCTCGCTGGGGGATGCGGCTATGCACGGGGATTTCTGCTGGATCTCGACGAGATCCATCCATTACGACGAACGATTACATTGTCGACCTGACGCTCACACTTCCAGAGCCCTTCTATTTTATTTTCAGGACCCACAGAGAGTTTCTCACGAAGAAGGGTTGACGTCACAGTCCTTTGTCCTGTCATACAAATCATAACTAGAACTGGCCTGATCTTTATTGAACTTCAACTTTGGAAGTCGGCCAAGTTTCACCAGTTGTTATGACTTCTTGGGATGACTCATTCTGTGGACAAGTCTATTTGTCCCAAAATGAATGTCCTATCGACCTGTACTTAACTCGGACAAAGTTCACCCCTCTCACAATCAAAACTAGTGGACCTACTCGTTTTTAGGCATACAGGGCCCCTCATAATATAACAGTAATATTCCACGGTGCTTTTTACATCAATATGTGTTGCACACATCAGACCACTACGACCAGAGGCAGGTAACGTGGTACGTGTGGGGTAAGGTTATAGGGTATCGGTCGATACGTTTTGTCGATTCAAATCTTCTATATTACTATTCGATAAATATAGGGATATTTTTACACTGACGTTTTCTCATACCAGATAAAAAAAACCTCCCGAAGAAAAAGAAAATAAAAATAAAGAAAAGAAAACGAAATAAAAATAAAGAAACAAAGAACATGTCAGATTACGTTGGTTACCGCATTTACTCTTTCATTGTTGATAAAATTAAGGAACAAATACACCAACTATAAACAGGCTAAAATAATTATAAACATTTAACACTTTGAATCCAAGCAGAACGAGATTAATTAGAAATGGTTAGTTTTCAAAGTACGTTTAAAACATGCAAATACAAAATTTAATAAAATAGTCGTTTTTACTGTATCTTGGAATTGATAATTTAAATTATTTGGTTTATTCGGACTATTATTCAAAACTTGGTTATTATATTTACAATATGTGTAACCTTTGACCTTTTTTAGGAGTGTCGGTTGCGAAGATGGAAATATTTATTCCGAAGTGAAATCTATCCCATCAAACCTCAGCGGGTAGAAATGCTAATTTATTTTACTCTTATTTGATATCGCCTGTAGTGAATATCTGCAGAGACGGCCACTAAAACCTAATTATTAACCAGAGCTTTTACCTGCTACGCTCATCTAAAAAGATCTGAAACATAAGGTGAATTATAACATTACCATGCTTAATTAATTAAATTAAATCACTGATTTATTTATGTCAGTCATGCGTAGAATACCGTGTGCCAGCTTTATATATCCCGTCGAGATGTTAGCGAAGTTTATTAATATTAATATCTGAACGGAATTTCAAAAATGTAAATATTTTTTATTTTATTTTTTGTTCTATTTGAAAAATGATGAATTAAATTTCATCAGTATTAAAAGAAAAGAAAAAAGATTACAATTTTGCATAATTTAAAATCATTTTTGTAAGCATTTCAGAATACTAATAACACATCTTTCAAATATTTTATGAAATCGAATATCTGTCCGAGATATTTTTGTTTAAGTGAAGTAACATTTTCAATTAATTAATTATGTTAAGTGTTAATTATTTTTTTAAATTTAATACAAGCTGTTACAACACGGCGCTGCCCGGGCGTCGTTAGAACTTTTATTTTTACTTTTCGGGTTTTGAACGTATGAGTAAAATGCTTCCAAAATAATTTAAAATGTTTAAATGATCAAATTAACCAGTCAATTAGTCAAGTATTAAGCAGAGAGGAAAATTGCTGGCGATGTAATAGGTCAACATACATAAGTTATTTATATTACAAATTAATCGCGTGAACGTATATATATATATATATATATATATATATATATATATATATATATATATATATATATATATATATGTATAATTATTTTAATCTATACAGACATGTAAAAGAAGCTACACTGGCATGTTCAAGTTATCGAGCATTATTTATTAGAAACTAAGATCTCATCAAGCGTAAAAGTCTGATCTTTTACTTAGTGTTCGTATTGAAAAGTAAATAATTCATTTCCGCAAGTGTATACTCAAAACTCACAGCGATGAGTTACCTAATTTTATAGCGTAGTGAACGACCGTGTGTTAGTGGTGTAAATTATTTTTGTAAATAAACAGGAAGGTTTTGATTGCGGAAAAAATATACAGATTTTAAAAATAAGTTGGCGTTGCTTAGGAGGGAAAATAGCGTACCTTTACATCTCCAAATCCCATGAGCCTTGCAACGGAAAAGAGAAGAGGAGTTGTAAATATAGAAGATTGTGTGGAATACTAAAACAAAAGAACTGGAGAAATACATTACTCAGAACACAGAAAGGCTAATCACCGCAGATAGAGACACCGATCCAATGAGCAACTGGTGAAGCACCGACACCAGAAACAAAACGACAAGAAAAAAGTGTGAAGAAAAACAACTACATAGACGCTTCAGAAGACTGACAAGAGAAGTAAGCAACGAAAAAAGCTTGGTATTGTTAAGAAAAGGACACTTGAATAGAGAAACGGAATCTTTACTGATGGCTGCACAGAACAATGCTATTAAGACAAACTACATTAACGCTAAAATAGATAAAACCCAGGAAAACAGTAAATGCAGACTGTGTTGACAAAGAGACGAAACAGTAAACCATATAATAAGTGAATATAGATAATTTGCTCCAAAAGAATGCAAGTCCATACATGCCTGTGTGACGAAAGCAGTACACTGGGAACTGTGCAAACAAGTGGATTTCGAATACGCGATTAAATGGTACGAACATAAACTAGAAACACTAGTGGAAAACGAAAAACACAAACTCCTCTGGGATATGGATATACAAACAGACAAACTCATACAAGCAAAGAGGCTGGATGTTATAATAATCGACAAGAAGGAAAACTCTTGCAAAACCGTAGATTTCGCCTTTCTAGCAGACTGCTAAGAGAAGATCAAAGAGATGGAAAAACGAAGCAAATAAACGGAACTAGCCAGAAAACTGAAAGGAATATGGAGCATGAAGAAAGTCAGTATAATACCAATAATCGTAGGAACAATAGAAACAATCCGAAAAAAATTTGTAAAAACGACTGTGAGAAATTGGAATAAAGGGATCATTGAAACAGAACGAAAGATGGCAATGATCAAAACAGCTGCAATCTTAAGGAAAATCACCGAATGCGGAAACCAACCCGCATAACCTACGAAGGGTAACCAGTCACATGGAATTTACAACAAGAAAACAAAACCACACGAAGAACACATCAAAAACAAAGGAACAGAAAATGCAAGCAACATCACTTCAAAAGCTCCCTCCAACTAAATTACACCTGTCTCAGCTGACACCACACAAAAATGAACCAATGAACAGAAATTGCAAGAACACCATCAGCTCTCCTCCCCCGTTCTCCCGCTCTCATCCCCTTCCCTTTCACCTCCCCTTTCCTTTCCACTCCCATTTTACCTCCACTCATTTACCTTGTGCCCCCTCAAATTAAAAACGGGGCAAGCCTACGCTGACACCACCCAAAATATTTTTAGAGGGTCAAGGAGTCTGAGAAGACCGAGGAAGTACAGCACACACCAGACCTCTACTAGAAGTGCGGGGGGCGCGGACTTTAGCGAGGTTTATTGCCACTCAAATCCCAGAGAATACCAATGGTTATTACTAGCAAAAAAAATATGGTAAACGGCTGTTGCGATAATGCAAGCTTATTTGCGGTGGTTATCGAAAAGAGATGGAGAATACGAGAAATCTGGCGAGACGTGTTGTCACTCAGACTCCAATGAATATCACCAGTTGTCGTCGGTGAGCAATCACTGATAATGACCTGTGTTAGAATCCTAGTGAATAAAAATAATAATAATGTAGATGAATAAAAATGTTTGGATACCAAAACATCGAAAATGCTTACAATTTACGGAACTTTTGCAAAGAAAGGAGATGCAGACCGATTGTATATACCTAGAAAGGAAGGTGATCGAGGTCTACTTAATGTTGAAGATAAACACCACTAAAGTCAACTATGTGGCTACGATATGTGGATGATACATTCATACTCTGGCGTCACCAAGAAGATGTTCAAACATAACTGGACCATGTGAACTCTATCCGGCTATCTATACAGTTCACGATGGAAAAATAAGATAATAACGGATGATCATTCCTAGATTTGCTGATAACTCGCACTGATCAGGAGTTTAGGTCATCTCCATATCGAAAGCGAACTTTCTAAATTTCGACTCCCACCATCCATATAATGTAGATAAAGGAATAGTCTGCTGTCTACAACATCCATCAAAAACAATATGTAATAACAGCAATACATATCAAGAGGAGATGGACAGCTTGAGAGAAACCCTGAAACGAAACAACTATCCTGAGAGCATGACATCAGCTCCAAGATATCTAGACAAAACACCAAGCGACACGACCTGAAAACTCACCACAGTCTGTATATCGTATATGAACGGCTTGTCGGAAAAATCCAAAACATATGCGATCCATATGAAATCGGGGCAATATTCAGGAGCGACTCAACACCCCGAAAGCATTTTGTTAGAGTCAAACTTCCTACGGAAAAAATGTATGACTGAGAACTGCATGAATGCGATCCCATGTAAGTGTAGGGAAATATATACAGGTGAAACATGTCACGCACTAAAAGTAAAGCTAGAACTACACCGGAAAATACGTTGAGATATCGAAAAATCGGGTATGGCTGACCACGTATGGAAGGAATAGAGGGACCATCTATGCTCATGGGACGAAGTAAACATTATAGATAGAGAAGAACGGTTGAGAGTAAGACGACTCAAAGAAGCAGCGCATATGTTAGGCAATAATGGCTTATTAAGCAGACCTAGTATAGAATGTAATACAATATGGGAACCATTAATTATAAATAATAGATAAGATTATATATATATATATATATATATATATATATATATATATATATATATATATATATATATATATATATACACAGTGGTGTGTAGTAATAAAAGTACTGACATATAGTGATAAGTTGAAAGATTACACATAGAAAAGAATAGATGTAAGGCTCCCAAAAATGAACAATAGTACTGTCCGCAAGGACCAGTAGCGCAGTCGATATAGTAGTAAGTTAAATTCAGTTCCAAGTGATAGTCATCTGAAGGTTGAAGGTGCAATCCTCGGTGCGGGCGATACGAAGAATTGCGAATTACTGAAGATTTCTCCCATTAATGGCTCACGGAACAAGCATGCTACACCCGTTCCGTTCGAAATTCAATCCAGAGTTCGACAGAAATATTGCCGAGTCCGAAGAGATACACCTGAAAAAGGCCAGACGTTACAGCGGCCGAAACGTTGTGATGATAACACTCAAGATGTAAAATGTAGTCCGAATAAACAAAATGATTCAAACTACCGATAATCTTCTAAATGTTGTTATTGTACTTTGTTATTGATGGGCCAGAAATAGATAAGGTCCCCTGAATTTACGTATTTAAGTATGATGGAACAAAGGAAATATAAAATAAGAAAAAAAAATCGATGGTTTAAACATAAACATGTTGCAATGATAATATAATTTAAAATTAGATAAGAGGATGCAGAACAAAAATCTGCATATCACATTCTTATAATTGATTAGTATTACGTTTGTTTAGATATGAAGTAAACACCGAGACTATTAGAATAGATACATAATCGCAGTAAATGGAAAAGAGATACATACATGTTTATATTTTCTTCCAGGAAACACAAATTGTGAATGTAGTATATATAAAATAAAAAGAGAATAAAATACAAAAATACATAAATATCATACTTTAATACATTAAAACACACATCGATGATATCCATGTGACATATATTTCAATTACCGACGGCGAAAATAAAAAAATATAATGAAAGGAGGCAATGCTAAGTATGATAACTAATTATATTAATTATAGAGAAAGTGTTTATAGTCAAATATAAAAATATTTTCTAAAAATATTTTAAATACTACCGATAATCATATAAATATTATTATCATAGTTAGTTATTGATGGGATAGAAATAGATATATGTGTGTACTTCCGGTGACTCGGGCAAAACCGAGGTCACATAAATTTACTCATGTGAAAAAAAAGTATAATGTAAGAAAGAACTATATAAAATGAGGGAAAATAGATTGCTAAAAAAACGAAGAAAAAGGGAAATAATTGGGCGAAACAACAAAGGACGGTCAGTTAACATATATGATTAAATTCAGGGATATTTATGTCAATACTTAAGCCGATGATGAATGATTAAAACAAAACAGCGAAAAGCATAGGATACGTATATGTCACCACCAAAGTATAATGAGCTCATAGTTTTATGTGAAAAAAAGATATAATGTTGATAATGAGTGCTGATTGTAATTTAGTCTCTGCTTGCCTAGTTTTTCATTGTGTGTACGTTTTTCTTTTGTTTTGTATAATTTGCAATGAAAGTAACCACACCAAGAAATAAATGCACAGGAGCATTTGAAAAATGTCTTAGTGCAAGCCGAAACAATTGTATGCTGAATAAAAACAAGTGTTATTAAATGACGTGAACCTGTTCCTTTATAAATTGGCATGGTATACAATTAAATAAAAAAAATAGAATAGAATCTGGTTCTAGCCTTACACTATGGAGCTACTATAATAATTACTTTATGTTATATAATTTATATTTGAATATATATAACAAATTCTAAATATAAATTAAAAAAATACACACACACATACACACACACACACATCCACACACACACACACACATATATATATATATATATATATATATATATATATATATACGTTACGGAAGCATAATTACATACATATCTACAACATGTGAATATATCCATGCCGGATGTGACGTAATTCAACATAAATAAAACTCGACCACATCCTTCCCCCAGATTACTTTGTAAATTTAACGGAAATTGCAATAAGCGAGAAGCAAAAAAAATAAGTAACGCCTTGTTATCGTTCGTACGCCCAGATAATACATTCCAACATCATTCTGAATTTAAATATTTACAACATATAAAACACGCAGCAAATTATAAATACACACATTTCACTCTCCTTCTCTGTATCTGTATATATATATATATATATATATATATATATATACATATATATATATATATATACATATATACATATATATATATATACATATATATATATATACATATATACATATATATATATATACATATATATATATATACATATATATATATATACATATATATATATATATACATACATACATATATATATATACATATATATATATACATACATACATATATATATATATATACATACATATATATATATATATATATACATACATATATATATATATATATATATATATATATATATATATATATATATATATATATATATATATATATATATATATATATATATATATGTCGCTCTTATCTTTCCTCGCGATAGACGACCCGGTCCCCGCGTTCATATCTACTGATATTACGGCATATTTCAAAATATAAATTCTTAGCGTCGACTCGTATGACCTAATAAAAAGACAGGCTATTTATCATAAGAAATATAAGTAGTTTTAATAGTATATGTATTTATGCATTTACGAGCAGACGTGGCTAGCGTTGCCAATGTATTATATAAAATCATACCATTGATGTAAAAAAATACTTACATTAGAATACTCAGCGGAAAACATGTAAAGAATTGCAACCTCTCTAGTAATGAGTTACCCAATAGAAATATTTTGCAGTTTCATGTCTTATTTATTTAAATAAACGTTGTCAACTTACTCGTTCCAAGCTCACCCTTACATGTTTTCTTTCAATTGTACATACCATATGTTTATTTCAGTACTAGTGATCGCAAAATCTACTAGTAACCGGAACATCCTGCTAGCCCGGAGAAATGTAGTTCTTTTCAATTGGCTACGTGAAAAAGATATTTTGCAAAACAACCACTTTAAATATATCAAGATAAACTGTGTGCATTATCTGCATATATTCATATCCAACAATCTGCTCGAATTGTCTTCAACAGTAAATCAGCTCTGGTGCAACCAGATCAGGCTGTCTCAAGAAATCGGCTTTCTTGCCTCATAATACACCAAACATTGATGTTTTATTGTTTTTCTCTTTGCAAAACGTAATCATGTTCTGTCAAATCAAAAACAAAAAACAACAATTACCCTCTCTACACTCTCCGAACCCTCCTTCCTCCCCATCCTTTCTCTCATTCACTCAACCAAACAGCATGAAAAAATACTTGAACATAGAGGGATACTATTAATTAGGGGAATCATATATTTGGAGTTTTTCAGCGAAACGCTTGTTCACATTACATTTAAATACATGTATGTTAGTACGATCCATTAAAACAGAAAGCAGGAAAGAAATTTCAAATGTTTGCAGTACGAGGAAAGAATTTATTTGAGTAGAAAGCTCACCGGCATTTATAGATCATTCGTTGGAGCACATTCAATTAAAGTATTTGTAAAACGATTACAAGGGATACAACTGCGACGATGTTACAGAGGCTGGAGCATGTTTGAAAGTCAGAGGCATATTAGATTATCAACTCTTTTTTTGCGCCTCATGCAAGAGGGAAAGGCTAGCGTTTGGTGCACCAGACGAAATGTGACAACAATACTTAATGCATAGACGAATGGTGGCTTTGTAGGGGTATAGGATACTGGCAGGTGTTAGAAGTGTTCTAGCTCGGTAGATGAGTTCAGATTCATTGCAGTAGCTTTGGTAATGTCTTCTGTGTATTTGTTCTAAGAACTGTCATCTATGAATGTTAGACCGAGTAGTTTGAATGACGAACTCTCAAGTAATGTGATATTAATGATGGTAATCTGTGGTTGAAAAGGCTTCTTATAATTGTTGAAGGACAAGAGCTTTGTCTTAGTAGCATTAAATGTTATCATTAACTTATGTCCCTATTCCTCTACAGACTGGAGTGCATTTTCTAATGATTCAGCCATTGCCTTTGATATGCGTGCGTTCGTGTTTTCTTACATGTAGCCCATAGAGTGTGGTGTCATCAGCAAATGTATAAATCTCGGACACAATTTCATCAGGGTGGTCGTTTATAAAAATCAGGAATAATAACTGCTGATAGGTTAAATACCTTGCCAAGGAGCAACCCGTGGTTTTGTGAAGCAATTCGAATTACGTATATTCGCAGTTTATATCCATATATGAAGACTACTATTATCCGCAACCTAGGAGCCCAGTAGATAGGTGTTATTAACTTACATAGCAACACCATATTCTTTAAATATATTATTTTTAAAATAACATATGTGCATCAGAAACTCAGAATTAAGCCATTCAAATTATTTACTTTTTGTCTACCTCAACGTTACAAATGCTGTAATAATTTCGCCGCAACATGTTGTTTATTTCTAAGGTTATAATTACTAATTTTGAATATAACAAATATATTTGATTATGCATGGGTTACAGATATAGTATATTCGACAAAATGAAATAATACCTTTTAGTGCATTTTAATATAATATAAATAGTTAATTAAATATAAAGCGGGACTCAAATAAAGTCATATAAAAAGCAATGGGTTATTTCTTAGGAAATGACATCCAGTCTGTAGTTGAATGGAAACACAAATATATGGTAACATTAAATGCCACTAAGACAAAGCACATTTTCTGTAAAAACTACAAGAAACTTTTTCAACCACCGATTAACACGGATAATACCCGAGAGTCCAACGTTCAAACTCCTCGACAAATATTGCAGAAGCTTTTAGTCGGCCTTCTATAGAAAAAAACACGCCCACACACGCATTTATATATATATATATATATATATATATATATATGTGTGTGTGTGTGTGTGTGTGTGTGTGTGTGGAGAGAGAGAGAGAGAGAAGGAAAGAGTATAGCGTAGTGCGGTTCCAACGAGACGAAAGCGTATATCTTTTTAAAGAAGTGAGGCAACCAACATTTATAAATTAAAAGAAAAGATTGTTTTAATTGTTTATCATTTCATTTTCTTATAATTTTATAACGTGTTTCGAGCATCTCGGCTCTCTTCAGATATTCTTTTTGTTCGAACAAATGTGGTTGCTTTTGACAGTTTGACGTTTCTACGCATGCGCACGCACGTGTGTGTTTCCATATCACTTACTACTCTGCGTACAGACTATGAATGCTTTAAGCATGCGTGCGTGTTTCTGACTTTTATCTCCGTGGGTCATCTTCGCGTGCGTTTTTTTTTAGTCCATTTTGTTCAATTACTCCAAAAAAGGGTAGGAGCGCTTTTGAAGCTTTTGATTCCAATCGTCCATTTGTCTGCGTGTGTGTGTGTGTGTGTGGGGGGGGGGGTATGGGTGTTTAGGTAAGTGCGTAGGTTTTGGGTTGCGTACGTAGATGCCTGTGTGCACACATATGTATTATTGTTGAAACATACAGATATGCGCACCCACCCCCACTTGTATACACAAGTATGTACACACATACATATATACACATATACGTGTGGCATGTATCTGTTCTATGTACGCGGGTGAGCATATCCATGTGTGTTCGCGCGTATATGTGTTCTTCTCCATACACACCCACAAACACTTGTTTTTATATGTATGTAGATGTGTGTGATCTGTCTGTCTTGTGAGTTTTGTTAACATATGTTCAATGCTTGGTTGAATTTTTTATTGTTTTTTTTCCTAATTAATAATCTGTGTTGTTTTCGTTATTATTTATTGTTTCTATTTATTGTTTCTATTAGTCGGAATTTACGTTTAAATTCTGTAAGGTATTTCTTCAGTTATGTTATTTTACTTTTGGGAGTTGGGCAGACTTTTTGGCAGAATTTTAGTATTTCTATTGCGTCCTTTGTTAATGTGTATGTGAATAGATTGATGATTTGGGGGTTAGGTAGTCTTGTCAAGGATTTTTGTTCGGGGAAGATCTTCTAAAAATGATGATGACTGTTCATTGTGTTGTTTTGGGGAGTTTTAAAACGGTGATTTTTATATGTGTTGTGTGTTTTAGATGAGTATGTTGTTTTGGCGGAAAACTGGTGCTGTGCGTGTTATTACATTAATTTGATATAGTTGAATGTGTTTATCTTGTGGGTTGATTGTTTCGGGTTGGGGTATCTTGGCAGAATTTGTTGATGCTTAACGGGATATGAGCTTTGTATTGTTTCGTAAGATTATGTAAGTAAGGATTGTTATATGACGGTTTTGTGTAATGATATGGGTAGTGCTTGGAATATTCTGATTCCATCCATTGGTGTGTGGGGTGGTTTAAAGTTATGTTTTGTTGTACGCGGTGGGGTAGAAAGTTATTGTTGTATGAAGGTTTCATCTTTTGGTGTTGTGGGTATTAGTAGTGGTTGTAAGTTTTACTTTGAGTTGACTGGTGTTTGTACGGGTTATTTTGTATTGTGGGGTGATTTTAATAAGGTTTGTTTAGTAAAGGTAGTTGTGGTTGTTTGTTTGTGTGGTGAAGGGTGTACGAGAGGAAAGGTTTTATTGCATTGGTTTGTGTGGATGGAACTACTTTTTGTTTTTACTTTTGTGTTGAGCCGTATTCGTAGGGGTTAGTGTATGATGGAGTGGTATGACTGTTCGATATGTAATTTGGTGTGTTTAGGTAGTTGTATTTGTTGTGCGTATGTGTATGTGTGTGGTTGCGGAATGTATGTAATGAGGATTTGGATTTCATTTGTTGATATGAGTGGGTGTACGGTGTGAGTACATTGTTGTCGTTTCCTTGTGTGTAGTTGGGTCTATTTTGTATGTATGTATGTGTATGTAGTGTGTGTTTTGCTTATTACCTCAGTTGTGTGGTCCCTTCTGGGTTTGTGAATGTTGTGGGTGTGTTCTTTTACAAGCCATATGTTCTGGGTTTTATTCTGCTTCAGGTTTGACGTTTGTTTTGTATTTTTGTTGTCGGGTAAGCTCTTTAGCCAAGTTATTATTCTTTTGATAATATTCCTGGATGTGTCCTCTTCCTTTTGCATTCAGTTTCCCAGAGACATCATCCTTTGATTTTACTTGAGATGTTGTCATCGATTCCGTGTATTTTTCGTGAAGTATATTTTGTTGTCTTCTTGTATGTCAATTTTGGCTTGAATTTCAGATGCGTTTAAAGTGTCCTTTCTTTTTGTTCTTCCGTGTCCCTTCTTTTTGTTCTTCCGTGTCCTGAATTGTTCCACTATCTCCAGAAATTTTTTTAATATGTTGATGCAGTTTCAGAGTTTTCGATTGCATGGTACTAAGCCAATTTCCTTTGTTTTAGGAGGGTTTCACATGTTTGGAGGTTTTGTCTTCTCGTTTTTAACGATTCATCTTGCATATATAATGTTCTGCAGTTCTCTATGAATTCGTGCTGCGGTTAAAATCGTTATATTATTATCTCTCCAATTGTATTTTGTTCCTTGTCCTGTTGGCTAGATATTAGATGTATCACTGTATTCACTTTTTCATTGAGTTCCCGTAATTCTTCCTTGAGAGGTTTTAGTTTGGTGTCGAGGATTTTCTGGAATTCAAGTAGGTCTTCCAAGAATGGTTTAATTTTTGGTGGCATCCTTTCGTTGTAGTTATATATAGAGTATAGTGTAGTGAGGTCCCAACGAGAAAAAACTGTATATTTTTTAAAGAACACTTACAAATATAAACAAACTTAGTTTTAAATTGTTTATAATTTTATTATTTTATAATTTTATGATGTGTTTCCAGCATCTTGGCTCCCTTCAGATTTTTTTTACGTTTGAAATAATGGATTTGTTTTCAAAAGTTTGGCGTTTCTGTGCATGTGTGTGCGTGTGTGTGTGTATCTATGTTTTCATATTATTTACTACTCTGGGTACAGGCTATACACATTTTAAGCATGCGTGTGTGTTTCTGACCTTTATATCTGTCAGGTCATCTTCGCGTGTGTTTTTTTAGTACATATTGCTCAATTTCTCCAATAAAGGGTCGAAGTTCACTAAAAGTGTATGATTCTTCTTGTCGATAATTACTTATATAAATATATATATAAGCGAACATGGTAAGGATTAACAGCATTTCCGCTTGATTACACATTTTCGTTAACTTAATATTTTCTTTGTTGCGTCAACATTTATGTCAACTGAAAATGATTCGACAATGGGTCGAAAGTGCTAGTTATACTCATGGAACCTTCATTAACATTTTGGATTTTGATACAAAATTATTAGTATAGAAATTGGAACATCGGAAAAAAATATAATAATCAAGCTATAATTTTGTTAGGTTAAAATCTTTTCCTTAAATGATACAATGCTTCCTTAATATATATATATATATATATATATATATATATATATATATATATGTGTGTGTGTGTGTGTGTGTGTGTGTGTGTATATGATTTAACGAACTTTGAAGCATCTGCTAGTAAATAGTTGCACAACAATAAGAGCAATATTAGAACACCAGTAATAGAAATATATATTCTTTTTTGAAAACGTTATCTTATCTATCTTGTAATTTTCTATAAAAATGACTCACAGGTTGCACTTTAATCGATTACCTCTAATGTGAACATGCGTTTATATAGAATAAAAATAAAGGAATAGTGTTTATATCTAAAAAGAGAAACAGTAAAAACGACAAAGACAACATTGCATTCGACATTAACCATTCACGCAACAAACGGATGAAACAACAAAAATGACTATTAAAGACTGTGAAAAATGCAGATAAGAGTCTGAAACGGGATTTTTATCAAATCTACGTCATCAACTTTATTATATGTTTTTTTTTGTTCCACTTTGCTTTCTTGCGGTTTTAGATAGTGATTTAATGTTTTCCCTGGAGGTGAGTTTTTAATAGATGATGTGGATCGGTTCAATTTCTGATATTAAAAAGGTACAACTATACGGGATTACTTTTGAAAGCTTAACATCATAAAGCTGTCTATAAAAAGTATTATATATATATATATATATATACATATATATATATTTATAAATGTATATATATATATATATATATATATATATATATATATACATTTATAAATGTACGAATACATGTATTTATAAATGTATATATTTATATATATATTTATAAATGTGTATATATATATATATAAATGTATATATATATATATATATATATATATATATTTATAAATATATATATATAGAGAGAGAGAGAGAGATAGAGAGAGAGAGTGAGAGAGAATGTGTGAGAAAGAGAGGCAGAGACAGATAGAGCAAAAAGACATACAGACAAAGAAAAGAGAGAGTAATATTAGCAGAATCCCCGAACAGAAGAGTGTTGCAGCACATTGGTGTCCTCTTCCGGATGTTAGAATGAAAGTATAATTCACTATAATTTATATCTCGAATAGTTATTCTAATTTTGACTTAAGTCTCTTACATACTTTTTATTCTGTAAATGTCTAAAAATTAAGGCGTTATGTCCTAAGAGAATTTTTACTTAATTGGTGTCTAATGACAATGGATCAAATTTGATATAAATGTTTAATTTTCTAATTATAGTTTGTGCACATATTATACTCCAAAAACTTTTAAACATTTTGTAAAAAAACTGAAATTTGGGAATATTTATTCATAGATGTCTAATATTTATTGGTATCTATTTACAAAAATCAGCGATACCAACATTTTCACGAACGTGTTGCCCCACCCCCCTTTTGCATGAAACTCAATGAAATAAAATGTAATCTATATAATTTACCCTAACGCCTAGTAGCAGAGTGATCAGTTAATTAATTTAGGAGGGAACCCTGTCCATATTAATATATAAACACACACACATATATATATATATAAATATATATGTGTGTATATATATATACTTTATATATATATATATATATATATATATATATATATATATATATATATATATATATATATATATATATATATATATATATATATATATAACTTCATATAAATAGTGAAAACAGAACAGATACATATTTTCAGTTACAACTCACCCACCTGATCATTGATTAAAATCGGTTTAATACCCACGAGAGACTATAATCAAATGCTACGTTTTTGTAGTTCAGTTTTTATGTGTAATTGTTTGAACATTATTATTTTAACGGCATCTGATATAATATTTATACGTCTTACTCATGTAAATCGAAAGTATGGATTAGTTTACCCAACTAAGAAATACAAATATTACATTACATCCTGCCATGTGGGGTGTCTTTAAATGTTGCGTTAAAATAATTACGTTCAAACAATAACCGAACTACAGCAGAACCGTAGCATTCGTAAAGAGAACGCCTTTCAATTGAATCTGTTCGTCTGTTGACGTCACATTAGTGTGGGCCAGCCGTCGCCTAACGAGATTTCGAAATACCTGAAATTATTTGCTAGTTTCAGGAGAATCATTAATAGAAGTTATTTAATTTTTTTTTTCGTGTTGACTCGTGATTAGAATCACAATATTGAAAAAGTATAAGAATGTTTGTCTGGAATTATCGGTTAAAATGTTTGTTGTAAAGAAATTGATAATATTACTAAGAAGATATTAAGCAGTAAATTATCCAAAATGTTGTTTTTTTTAGTTTGAGTTTTTACATTTGTTTCTGTACAAGAAACTTCATTTTTGTCTATATTGAAATTATTTGTTCGAATTTCATTTGTTCTGGCTTTTAATTTCTCATCGGTTTTCAGCATATCCATCTATTTTTACTTTAATTTTTTTTTCTTCATTTAAAACTAACTTTCTTATCGTATTTTTTTATATTTCAAACTAACTTATTGATAATTTATTTTCATTTAAAACGGTTATATCAGAAAAGGTTAGCTCTCCAAATAGCTGCCAAATGTTATAGACTAATTTTTCTGATTTACCAAGCTGTGACTGGACAATTTAATCCACCGTTTTAATTTGTTTTATTTTTGCGGATTTCTTTTTTTCCTGAGAAAATGTCTTAATATCTTGATCTTGCAACCCGTCCTTTTTTCTATTGTCTCTTAGCCTAGGGAATATTTACATTTTTCCTTAGATGTCTACTAATAGAAAGTTACCTCACAACACCGTGAGATACTGACGCAAATCTCCATTCTCGTTCAAAGTGAATATGTCAAAAACTGGTTAGGACAAATGCCCGATTACGAACTCAACTATATATTAATTACCTATTACCTATCTCCGTAACTAAATACATTTTTAAAACTACCTCAACTAGTGTATATTGTTATTTCCACTTACATTGAACGTGATCTCATTTTCTCTATTAAATACGTTTAAAAATTGTTTAGAAAAGTTGGGCTTTACGAAAATGACACACATGTAAAATATCTATCACCTCTTCCGTACCCATATCTTAAGCCTGCTCTAAAAAGATGTGACAGAATATATGAAGAAAGCATATCAACTTTCCGACATAATCACATAAAAATGAACATCACATTATGCAAACAGGTTCAAATGGAGCAAATATCAAGTTTTCAAACAATCTATCCATTTTGAAAACGCCTTATTATAATGTTTTCGTTCCTTTGTTTCATTGTTTAATTCGTTTGTTTGTCATTATTTGTAATTATTTAGAATTCATTTCATCAGTGTGTTTTCTTTATATATCTTTTAAAAAACGGTATTAACTTGTGGATATGTGTATGCACTCTTAGAATCGCTGATTTCTTGCGTTTTTTTTGTAGTTCTTGCTGTGTACCTTATCGAATATACATGCCGGACATCTACTGGTTGAATAGTCAATATGTTTCTGCGGTCAATCTAAGGTAGTATCAAACCACCCAAGTTACATGAACTGGCCATTTCTGACTAGTGTTCGGACGATTACTCGAAATACGAATCAGAAATCGGAAAAATCAGAACTTGTTGGGGAATAAGAATCGGTATCAGATAAATGTTATCCTATTATAAATGATTCTTTTATTTATTTTTGTTGTTATTTAAAACTTAATTTTCTATTAGTAATAATGATAAAATGACGAATATTTATTGTTTGTAAACTACTAGTAAAACTGAAATCCATAGATTATGATATAACATTCAGGCAAACAAATTCCATCGGAGGAACAGCCACAGAAAAATTGGTATGAGTGGATAACTAGGAAAAATTGGTATGAGTGGATAACTAGAAAAAATTGGTATGAGTGGATAACTAGGAAAAATTGGTATGAGTGGATAACTAGGAAAAATTGGTATGAGTGGATAACTAGGAACAATTGGTATGAGTGGATAACTAGGAAAAATTGGTATGAGTGGATAACTAGGAAAAATTGGTATGAGTGGATAACTAGGAAAACTTGGTATGAGTGGATAACTAGGAAAAATTGGTATGAGTGGATAACTAGGAAAAATTGGTATGAGTGGATAACTAGGAAAACTTGGTATGAGTGGATAACTAGGAAAAATTGGTATGAGTGGACAACTAAGAAAAAATTGGTATGAGTGGATAACTAGGAAAAATTGGTATGAGTAGATAACTAGGAAAAATTGGTATGAGTGGATAACTAGGAAAACTTGGTATGAGTGGATAACTAGGAAAAATTGGTATGAGTGGACAACTAGGAAAAATTGGTATGAGTGGATAACTAGGAAAAATTGGTATGAGTAGATAACTAGGAAAAATTGGTATGAGTGGATAACTAGGAAAACTTGGTATGAGTGGATAACTAGGAAAAATTGGTATGAGTGGATAACTAGGAAAAATTGGTATGAGTGGATAACTAGGAAAAATTGGTATGAGTGCATAACTAGGAAAAATTGGTATGAGTGGATAACTAGGAAAAATTGGTATGAGTGGATAACTAGGAAAAATTGGTAGGAGTAGATAACTAGGAAAAATTGGTATGAAGGGATAACTAGGAAAAATTGGTATGAGTGGATAACTAGGAAAAATTGGTATGAGTGGATAACTAGGAAAAATTGGTATAATTGGATAACTAGGAAAAATTGGTATGAGTGGATAACTAGGAAAAATTGGTATGAGTGGATAACTAGGAACAATTGGTATGAGTGGATAACTAGGAAAAATTGGTATGAGTGGATAACTAGGAAAACTTGGTATGAGTGGATAACTAGGAAAAATTGGTATGAGTGGATAACTAGGAAAAATTGGTATGAGTGGATAACTAGGAAAAATTGGTATGAGTAGATAACTAGGAAAAATTGGTATGAGTGGATAACTAAGAAAACTTGGTATGAGTGGATAACTAGGAAAAATTGGTATGAGTGGATAACTAGGAAAAATTGGTATGAGTGGATAACTAGGAAAAATTGGTATGAGTGCATAACTAGGAAAAATTGGTATGAGTGGATAACTAGGAAAAATTGGTATGAGTGGATAACTAGGAAACATTGGTATGAGTGGATAACTAGGAAAAATTGGTATGAGTGCATAACTAGGAAAAATTGGTATGAGTGCATAACTAGGAAAAATTGGTATGAGTGGATAACTAGGAAAAATTGGTATGAGTGGATAACTAGGAAAAATTGGTATGAGTGGATAACTAGAAAAAATTGGTATGAGTAGATAACTAGGAAAAATTGGTATGAAGGGATAACTAGGAAAAATTGGTATGAGTGGATAACTAGGAAAAATTGGTATGAGTGGATAACTAGGAAAAATTGGTATAATTGGATAACTAGGAAAATTGGTATGAGTGGATAACTAGGAAAAATTGGTATGAGTGGATAACTAGGAACAATTGGTATGAGTGGATAACTAGGAAAAATTGGTATGAGTGGATAACTAGGAAAACTTGGTATGAGTGGATAACTAGGAAAAATTGGTATGAGTGGATAACTAGGAAAAATTGGTATGAGTGGATAACTAGGAAAAATTGGTATGAGTAGATAACTAGGAAAAATTGGTATGAGTGGATAACTAGGAAAACTTGGTATGAGTGGATAACTAGGAAAAATTGGTATGAGTGGATAACTAGGAAAAATTGGTATGAGTGGATAACTAGGAAAAATTGGTATGAGTGCATAACTAGGAAAAATTGGTATGAGTGGATAACTAGGAAAAATTGGTATGAGTGGATAACTAGGTAACATTGGTATGAGTGGATAACTAGGAAAAATTGGTATGAGTGCATAACTAGGAAAAATTGGTATGAGTGGATAACTAGGAAAAATTGGTATGAGTGGATAACTAGGAAAAATTGGTATGAAGGGATAACTAGGAAAAATTGGTATGAGTGGATAACTAGGAAAAATTGGTATGAGTGGATAACTAGGAAAAATTGGTATAAGTGGATAACTAGGAAAAATTGGTATGAGTGGATAACTAGGAAAAATTGGTATGAGTGGATAACTAGGAAAAATTGGTATGAGTGGATAACTAGGAAAAATTGGGATGAGTGGATAACTAGGAAAAATTGGGATGAGTGGATAACTAGGAAAAATTGACGCAAGTGAAAAAATATAGATGAAAATCTCACAATGAGTTTAGCAAATCACTATTTTCAATTAACTATAGGTGAAACATTTGAGAGAAAATAGTTCGAATTATAAACTCTTGTAAAGTACCCCCTGGTGTATTTTTACTTTTGCGAAAATATATGCACACATTATACTGGTTTTCACAGTAATCCGAAAATGAAAAAACAACTACACTATAAATGAATATTTAAAGATTTAAAAAAATCGGGATCGGTAATTGTATCGGAATCGAGAATTTAGAACAGAATCGGTAATTGTATCGGAATCGGAAAAACTATTGGAATCATTCAATCACTTGTTCTGGCGGAACTGAAAAATGATGTGTAGCGAAGTCGTATGTTTTCTTAAATCCCCACATGAATAGAAACAGCCGGTCATATTTTAGTAATCGCAGTGGTGACGTGGCAGTGAAATTAACCATCTTCTAATATGTTTGTTTATATGTTTGTATAGACGTCTTCTTTTTCTTAATAACATGTCTAATACAAAGTTGTTTATATAGAAAAATAAAAAATGCAGTCGGATTTAAAACATCTTTTGGTGCATTTTTTCTTCATATAATATATGCACATACATAAAAGAAACCCTTTCCTTCATGAAGGGTTTACAGTCATCGTCTCTTTGTCGTGGTGCAGTTGAAAGAAAATATATTATTTCTCATTCGCGACGAACGAGTAACGACTTCCTGTGTCTCTAATGTCACTGCCGAGACACGTTTACCTTGCGTTAGAAATTTACCATACTAAAAGTATCTTACACACCGAAAGCAAAATAGTATGACAGAAAGAGAGAGTTACTCGTTCTCTGAATGTTTACAGAGATATTACAAAATATTAGAGAGTGATTGCATCAACACAGAGTGAGCAGAAGCGAGAGCAATATATCTATATATATATATATATATATATATATATATATATATATATATATAGAGAGAGAGAGAGAGAGAGAGAGAGAGAGAGATAGAGATAGATAGATAGATAGATAGATAGATAGATAGATAGAGAGAGAGAGAGAGAGAGAGAGATCTCGGTAACCGGTTTAGTTAATTACAAATTACGGCTAATTAAAAGAATAAATACATAAGTCGTTTCGAACTAAGCACAATCCAAGTTGAAAAGTATTGTGTAGCATGTATTTTATGCTATTATAATATCTAAGAAAAGGGCGCTGATGAACGCTATTAAAAAAAGATAACAGGATCATAAAAGCATAATTTACCCCTAAAAATCAGGAAAGTAATAACTATGATTTATGAGAGGTTTTCCTTGTTTTCAATCTTTAGATGCAGGGATGCATTAATTTAAGACGTTTCATTTTATCACTATGTACGTTATGTATTTTTCATGGAGCATTTAAATAAAGGCGAAGGTTGTTCCCATTTCTAGCACTAACGGTGAAGTCAAAACGTACTATTGCAAGTTAATTAAACTGTTCACAATAGACGCACGAAATATATAGAAACTTTTTATGTCTATAGGGTATCAGTCATAACATCAACTAGTTTGCATTTTTGAAAAAGTTCACATTATTAATAAGCTATATATACATTTTGTAATTCAATAATTGTTTTATACGTCTGTTACACAATTTCGTGGCAGTTGCTGGACAAATATTCAGCATTTGCCGTCGATCTATTTCTCAATTGCAAGTAAAAAAGAAAATTGATGTATTCTTTTTTACTTTTTTAGACGGTCACATATAAAAGATAGATAAATGTGTGTCAAAATTACCGAAATGTTAATGTGTATATATATATATATATATATATATATATATATATATATATAAATAAATTAGAAAAACGTGATTTCGTATTTACAACAAAGCTATGAATTAAATGTTTCTTATTATTTTTAAGTAATGTTTCAAATATTTCAAGTAGCCACTTTACGAAACGATATCTGAGCGTTTTGAAGTTATTTTAAAACAATATTTTATTTTGTGTTTGACATTTTATTTTTAATAACATTTACAAATTGTACACGTTTTCAAAATTGCAGTTGCATCGCCATGTACCGCTTGACATATAGCATATACATCATTAAACGCGCAGATTAAATGAACGAATCTTAAAAATACCCGTATCCACAGTGGTTATTTCTTCCGTGCAACTCCGGGTTTATGGATTTTATTTTAAATGTCAGTATTCATCACGCCTTATTTTATAGTCTATTTGTGTTGTAGCCAATCAGTGTACATATTTTTCTCTCTCTATTGTTGTGACTATATTCAGAAATCGTGATCGCAATCCAAGTCTAACACTAATAAAGATACAGTGGCAATGATTTTCATATTTATTAATTAATTTACGTACATGAAAAAAATCCATGGACACGTGTTTCTGGTTATAAGCCGTCATCAGCATGGCTATCTTTAGCAAGAATCGAGCCCTCGATCTAAATGCATATAGTGCTTTATCATCCGGCTATGGCACCTTGAACGATTTAGTATCGCCTATTAAGTTATATAGTTGTGTTATTGTTTGTTTTTTTGTTTTAAACTGGCAATAGAACAGTGTTGTTTTTAGTATTTGTCCACTTCCTAAGCGGTTAAGAATATGCAGAATAGTGCATTCAGTCGCCTTTAATCGGACGTGTAATTATTTTATTATATATATATATATATATATATATATATATATATATATATATATATATATATATATATATATATATATATATATAAGCAAGTATAAAACCTTCCGTGTAAATGTCTATAGTATGATGCTTTACCATCCGGTTATAACACCTTGTCCAAATATGTACGATTTTTCATCTCATGTATATTTAAATAAATATATTTTTAACTTCTAACCTACATACTCCAGTGTTTAATACGTATGCAATCTTCAGTATAGAAGATGTTTTTTCCTAAAGGTCGAAAAATGCAAACGCTGTTACAAATTACCTTTTGCTTTGCAGTCTGGTATTCAACCTCTAGGCCATCAATAATTAGAACGGGAAAGGAAGAGAATTAATTAAACTAATTCATTCTCAGTAATTCTATGTAATGTCAAGTGGGGAGCCAACACACAGTCAACTAATCAACAGTTATCAACGACCGGGGAACGGTATTTTCGATTAAGCTTAGAATGACAGCTGTTTATAATTTTCCTAAAAGAATGTATATATATATATATATATATATATATATATATATATATATATATATATAAATTATATTTCTAACCTAGTCGTCTTATTCATTTTTCTAGATTTTTTCTCGTTGTTCAATCTTCTCCTGACTACTCTACCGGCACTTATGTATCGTAGCGGACATTGTATAAGTACATAGTTTATAGTGTACGCCTTAAACACAATTATCAAAGTGTTATTCTAGTATACTTGGATCGGACTAGTTTTCAGGGAAAGAGAAAACTATATCCTGTTTAGGATATCTATAACTGTATTCCCCGATATTACAAAATAAATATTTGTAGAGATTCTCCATCTGTGTACTTCTCATTGGTTCGTGTGTCACTCTACTTATCTTCAATCCCTCTCCCCTCACAATTCGTTTGGCCATCGCATTTTCACGTTGACATGAAACAATAACTGCTAGGAAATTACTGGTCAATGTCCTCATGCCACAACCGAGACCAACTCCACTTTGAATATTGAGATAGCTTCTCGTTAAGGAAGTTGATTAATACATTCATAACCCATCCCCAACTTAGCCATTCAAGGATTGCACCAACATATGACGCCCACTGTGCCATGTGCTAGCTGGATATGGGTCATTAAGTTCGTTACTCTCGCTTGCACATTCGCTCAACTTCGCTTGATTCATCTAAATTTATCCATCAACATATCGGCAATATCAGCCTGAAACAGATTTTTCAACAAATGTAAAGGTTGGACATGTGGAATGATATTCTCTATGCATAAAAATATATTCATCGGGGAGAAAATACGATTTCCAATTAGTGTAAAGCAATACTTGTTCGTAAAATTAATTGAGTATTTTCGGTAACCAGTGTCGCAAAATTTAAAAGATATGAATAATTCGATATAAATGAGATATAATTTATCACACTTCTAGTAGTAGTATTCTGTGTTTGGTAGACACATTGTAGTCAACAACTGTGGTTCCAGTTTCGAATCTGGCTACGTCTAGCAACAACGTGTAATCGTAAAGAGAACGAAACATGTGTCTGTGAATAACTATACATATATATATATATATATATATATATATATATATATATATATATATGTATGTATACAGTTCGATATTTGTATATATATATATATGCATATGCATATTTATATATAGATATATATATATATATATACATATATATATTAATAAAGTTCGATATTTGTATAAATATACATATATATATATATATATATATATATATATATATATATATATATATATATATATATATATATATATATATATACAGTTCGATATTTGTATAAATATACATATGTATATATATGTATATATATATATACATTTATTCTATGGAAATCGCTCAAGACAAGACATGAAGCCACTTGATGTAAGAGATAAAAAGAAAAAATACTACTCTAAGGTCAAAAACTAGCCAACAAAAATGTTAGATTGATAGATTCTGTACCATAAACAGCAATTATTCCCCCTTTTTCATAAAATTCGCTCAAGGAATGTGAAGACTAAAGGACAAAATAAGGGAAGCGAGAGTTACGAGGCTGCGGAAAGTAAACCTAAAGTTCAGTTTCTACTCTAAAAAATACGGTAAGTAACATAGTATATTATTATTTTGAAAATGGTTAGGTGTGTGTGTGTGGGTGCGTGTAATGTATTTTTGTTTAATAAATTGGTTATTAAGGATGTTTGAATATATATTCTCGTCAATCCGCGAAGTAGCATTGCCACTCCCCAAAAAACCTTTAATCTACTAAACTAGTGAACATATCATTATGAATTTTGGAGTATATTTTCTTACAAACTGGAGTGACTTAGATGAGAGCATTATATTTTGTCAATGTTAACATTTTTGGGGTGCACATATATTTTATTTTGTATATTTATTTATTGTTAATGTACCGATCATTATGAAATTTGGAATATATATACTCGGCAATCGTGTGTCAAATATTTTTTGTTACATTTACTATTGAAGAGGTGAGCCCATCAAACTTTCACCTTCTCTATTTTTAAATAAGTTGAATGAAAAAAAATTAATAGTGAAATAAATTGATCTACATCAGGTGGGTATTCATATTAAGTAATGCATTTTTTAAAAGCATGTGCTATATGTATATGTATGTATATAATAGAGAATGGTAGTTTGCTTGAATCATTGCTGGGAATAGTAGTAGTATTTTTTTACAAAGGCTGGGGGCAATGCAAAGTTCCGGGTAGGATGTAAGCTGGAAGGAACAAACATAGTAAATCGAAATCGAAATGGGACTTACTATTAATTTTTTCTTGAAATCTCACATAACAGCAATTGTGGTGTTAGCTTGTCCGAATGACTATTAAAAATCATTTATTTAATATTTCGGGGAAAAAAACTTCCGTTTATCAAAAATAATGAACACCAAAAGAAAACTCCGTCTGCGCAGATAATCTACCAAAATGGATGGCAGAGAATAGTGTAGATAATCTGCGTTGTGCAAGGTTTTCTAAATATTTTATAAAAAAATATCTTTATTATTGCTACCCACCCAACGCTTCAAATTGTGTGTCTTTTCAAAATATCCTTCCACGCCGACCACGTGACACACAGCCATATCGACACTTTTTTCACTTCCTCAAAACACCTAGACGGATTTTCAACTTGGCCACGAGAATGTCTCAACCAAGAGAAAAAAAGAAAAAAAAGAAAAAGAAGAAATATTCTTCTGAAGATTGTAGATTTACCGAAAGTACTCAAGTTTATGAAAAAATAATGTTCTTGAGATGAATAAATAATTTATTTAAAAACAAATAATCTGCGTTGTGCAAGGTTTTCTAAATATTTTATTAAAAAAATATCTTTATTATAAATTAATAAGTTTTAAAGTCATGTTATCTATATAAATGTAGTGTTCAAAAATATGTGTCTAATATTGGATATATGATAAGTATTGTATGGTGATGAATTAACTGTTAGTTTTGATAATATATATTTTTATTTTATTTTTATTTTTTATTTTTTTTCATTTGTTTCTGTGTGTTGTTGTTTTATTTTCGTATTTTTTTTCGTATTTAAAAAAAATTAATCTAAAGTCAAGTAATTAATCTCTCATTTTTAATTATTCTAGATTGTATTTAATGTATTGATTATCATATATTCAAAATATTTTTAATTATGAGTTTCATTAAATTAGTTTATCGAATTAATGTAATATGTTACTTATTATAGGATTAAAAATTTAGTTTAGGCTTAAATGATTCTAGTAAAATTCGGGTATTTAAGACAGTGTAAGGGGAATAACTCTGCCTGCTATTAAATCGGGTCTTTAATGCGAATTAATTCATAGATTAAGTCGGAAGAAGTCTGTGTATTAAGTTATTATTTATTTTATATATATATATATATATATATATATATATATATATATATATATATATATACATACACACACATATATATATATATATATATTATTGTTTATTTATTTATTTATTCTTTATTTCTCTTCTTGTTTTTATTTCTTTATTTAATGTATTTTTATTTATTTATTTATTTAATTCATTTATTATATTTATTCATTTATTTTATTTTATTTTTTAATTTGTGTATATTATTTGTATACATTTCATATGTATTTAGATTACTTAATTAATAATGCCAGGTTTAGCTGTGAATTATTTTGGTGGGGTAGGAGTAGGTTGATTGTGGTTTTTGGTTGTTATTCTCATGCGGCTGAATGTGTATTGAGATGGATGTGTATATGAGGAGGGGCCTACTTGATTGTTTGGGTGTGTGATGGCTTAATATAGGATGTAAAAATGATTAAATTGAGAGGGAGAGTGACATGGGCGAAATGGAATATAATGAGTGTTAGATATGAGTGGGTAAGAGGGATAATTATAGAATGGACGGTGAGTGGATCTTGTGACGCTGATTGGGTTTAATCTGGAGACGAAAGTCGATTCTGTGATTCTTAGGTTCCCAATGTTTCTGGCAGACGCAAGATTAGAGACATGAATATCACGTTGAGTATTGAGACATAATGTTGTGTGCTTGTGGAAAAAGGATATACGGGCGTTCATATGCTCTTTGATGCGCAGGTTTAGTGGTCTTGTTGTGTTTCCTATGTAAAAGTTCTTTCATTTGGTGCAATGTAGTTTATATATACAGTTGGTGCGATGACATAGATTAGTTTTGGGGATAGGGGAATTGGTCAGGGAGCAGGGTACGGGTGTGTGGTTAGTAGGTTTCTTAGATAGATGTTGGCGTAAGAAAGTTCCAGTGTGGGTTAGTTGGATGTCAAGGTTTTCTTTGTGTATAGCCTTGCGGATGAGGGTGGTGATTTTAGTACTAAATTTTAGTACTAAAGAAAGAGAAGTTTTAAGAAACAGGTGTTGGAGAGGGGGCGGTGTCTGCGTGTTTTGGACTTTTTTAGGTGGGTTATGGTGGGGGAGGGGTAGCCATTACTTTGGAGTCTTTGATGGAAGTTTTTAGTTTTAGCAGAAGAGCATTTGTTTTGTATGCGGGTGATTTCATTATGGGCATAACCTATTTTGGCTTTTTATGGGCAGGGCAGTCTTTAAGTGTGTACATAGGTTTTTGCAAGCAGGTTTCCTATAGAAGTTAGTATGTATAGAGCCGTCTTCGGTGATGTTATGGTTGAAGTCAAGGAGAGAGTGTGAGCCGGAATCGTTGGAGTGTTTTATGGTGAATTGTATGTGGCGGTCGGTGTTGTATATTCTTCTCCAGATACATAGATGACATACTAATCCTCACATCCTCTCGTGATGAAGCCACTCAAATATTCAACATCTTTAACAATTTATAGAATTAATTTTAAATATTAATGTTTTTTCTTTGGTTGGGTACAGTTTCGCTTGCAGCCTCTAAATGGTAAAGTTTACAAATAAAAAATAATGTTTTTCCGTTACTCACCCTGTTAGTTAAAATTCATAGCACATATATATTATTAACGCTCATGTGATGGTACCGATCTTTAAAAAAGTATTACTTACTATGATACAACATTTGATGCAGATCAATTCTACTTTCGATTAACTATTTTGTATCTAACATATTTTTAAAAATTATGTGCCCATCTTACTTATCGTGTTGCCGGGAATATATATATATTCTAAAATGTATAATGTAATGATCCGTTCATGAGATTAAGAGATTATTTTGTACATAGAAATATATATATATATATATATATATATATATATATATATATAAAATTATATATATAATTACATATATATATATAATTACATATATATATATAATTACATATATATATATAATTTTATATATATATAATTAACTATATATATATATATAAAATTATATATATAATTACATATATATATAATTTTATATATATATATATATATATATATATATATATATGTGTGTGTAATTACATATATATATATAATTATATATATATATATGTGTGTGTGTGTGTGTGTGAAGGTGCATTATTTTACTAATAAAGGAGATTACTTGCCTATAATTCCTTCGCCAATCGGGTTAGGCATTCGGTCGAATCTTTCATTACGTGGGTGTGTGTACAGTCTAGCGTTCACATTGCTTGACCACACCTCAGTAAAGATGGTCAGAATAGATGGCATGTTATTACTTATAACTGATTATTTTGTTCGATATCTATTTTAAAGGTTAAGGTCACGGAAAAGGGAAAAGTCACACTTGTTTCGGTAAATGCGGCTTCATAGCTCGTCGAAATCGGCTATTAAGGCCCGCATCTTATATCAGCTTGAACTTCACCTTTCACCATGATCTGAAAAAGTTTGGTAAAATATGACATTTTGACAGAACTTTACCGTTGTCAGAAAGAGGCAAGCAGTCTCACGTTTGAATTATGTTCTTGTTTTGCGGATACATTTACGTTAGATTTTAGTGCACAGTCAAAGTTAGAAACAGCGCGTCAAAAGGATTTGATCGTTTGTTTTAGAAAATAAACGTATAGTTGAAGAGTGTATAGTTGAGCATTTCCCACATACACAAATCATTTAATTTGATTACAACTGATTGAGACCGGTTTATTCGATCATATAGTGTAGGGTTACACGGCACCAATTGTATTTTAATTAAAGTGATCAAGCATCACTTCATTATATGTATTCATGTGTCCATTCTAATCTTCCATATCAGAAAACATCGCAATAAACAACGATTAAGTTGCGAATTAATGCTATCAAAATAATCTTCAATACCGAAGTCTGGACATGATCTATATTTGCGATAAACATTTATTAATGCAATGGGGATAAAACATTCGACCAAGCATAAACAAAATAAGTATGGCAATAGATTCGATCTGTGGAACTGGGTGATCGATATCTATTTGATTATCCGAAAGAATTGCTTTGGTGGTAGAGTGAAAAATAAGTTTGTGACTTTGCTAAGACTTTATGTCTGTGTCTGTTGTATTTTTGTTTATGAAAAAAGAATGGCGCGTAATACATGGTTTAATGGTTCGAAGCCTGGAATAATCTGAGAATTAAGATCACTTTCCTAAAGCGGTAGCTTAACCAGAAATCAATTTGTTTGTTTTTCTTTATTTGGGGGATAAAAATGAACCCACACCAGTATTGTCTGAAGGCAAGGACAAACCTTTGGATTTTTTGTGTAATATACCGAACGGGGATGTCTATACATTGTTGATATATCGGAGTCTGGATTGATGACGGTGTTTTAGCGGTTCTCTTGGTCGACTGGATTAAACCCTAAGGGAAGTAGAGGATAATAATCATAATTTCATTTAACACCTATTAAATATGGTTGTCCCTCTTTTAACTACTTAGTGATATAATTCGTCAAAACTAGACGCAACAGTTGTATTAATACAGCCTTTTTGCAGACAAGGAGTAGACGAGAACGCATTTAATTTCATCAAGTAAAGTTTTACTAAGACATTTTCTAGCATAAATAGTAAATGAGTAAAGATAAGAATAAAACACGAAATTAAAACTCAATTTTTTTGTAATAGAATAATTTTTTTGTTAAAAGCTTTCTTGAAAATAAAAATAAACATGAATATGAAACTCATACATTTTCTATGAACTGAAACAATCATCTGAACGTGTTCGTATTTTTACCTTTCAAAAATTACATTCAATTATAAAGCAGGTTATTAGAAAACTTTCCAATAATCTATATAATAATAGGCTAAGGGAATTTCATCGTCGTACGAACAACGATGAATTTCCCCTAGCATATTATGGTTATTCTAATTATTAAAATATTTCCGTCACCTGCTTCAAGATCAATAGTGGATGCATATGCAAACAGCGGCCATATATGAATTGATTTAGTTGGGGCAATATACTATTTTCAAAGATGAGTAATAATAAAGTTACAACAAACGCGAGATGTCTTAAACTAGTATCATATAGCGAAAAGTTGACCTATATCTATCTATCTATCTATCTATCTATCTATCTATCTATCTATCTATCTATCTATCTATCTAGCGCATACGTTGACATTGAAAATTATTTCGTTCAAAATAAACACTAATAACAACACTCTTAAGTGTATCATTAAATGACTTTCGCAGTGTTTACTTGTCCGTATCGGATGCTCCTGCATTGAAGTATATCCGTTTTGTGAACAAACAATTTCTTAGATATAGAAGACTTAAAACCAATTGTGCCCAGATGAGTATTGCTAGATCAACCCCTACTAAAATGTAATAAAAAAGACTAGCGACACTTAGTGGTAATTCAACTGTGCCTTTCATATATGCACGTTTACTGAATAAATACATTGCGTAATCAATCTGCGTTGATAGTACCTGTTAGAATGTTAAACTATGATTTAAATTGACTAAAATAATACGACCTTGAAATATGTGTCAGAAATGTAATGTCACTTATTATATATACTTATATATTTAATTTTATATGTATTACAGAAGATTAGAACAAAATCGGTACAGTCGGTTTCACATCCAAACAAAGTTGACCTATAATTGGTATATTATGCCGTCCTCTCTTAAGCCTATGTTTATGTCTGTCTCCCGGCGGTACCGATGTTGTTCTGATTTTCTTTAATTTATCTATCTATCTATCTATCTATCTATCTATCTATCTATCTATCTATCTATCTCTCTCGCTCCCTCTCTCCTTCTCCGACTATATATATATATATATATATATATATATATATATATATATATATATATATATATATATATATTGTGTGTGTGTGTGCGTGTGTGTGTGTATATATATACATTAACAGATCACGTTTTATTATAGTGTGATTTGATGTCATTTCCGAAATCAAAAAAGCTAACATGTGCTTCTGGGAGACTTCAAAACATACTTGAACACATCCCCCGTCATCAGGGAGTATTGTCAAATACAAAAATGTAAACCACCAAAGCGAAACTTTATGCAAAAAGTATACCAATGTCCATGAAATAACACAGAACACAACAGCGAAATTGACTTGAAACACTTCAAAATATATTTTAAATCACTTAAAAGTTAGATTCAAATGTTCCCAAAAAATCGTAATTCAACAAAAACACAGGTTTCCTTTTATGTTGCTTCTAAATTGAAATTAAATCACAGTACAGTACAACGTTGATGTCCTGATCTATTTATGTGTAGCTCGATTAAAAAATTTGAAATATCTATTTAACGGAAAAAGCTACTAAGAGAACAATGAGACACATATATCATTCTAAGAATCTTGGCCTCTTCCAGCCAGAGCCGTCTTAACCATTTTATTACTGAGAGCTTCACACTACTTTCTATTCTTAGGCAAACGTTCGACTTTATGTGTATCTCGATAGAGTTATATAACATCTAATTCCGCTCTCGACTTGTATTGAATGCTGTTCTCATCTGATACACAATCATCTGCTTTATCTTGATAGCAGAATATTAATGGCAGGAGAATCGAAATGACAGCAGAATATTAAGGAGGGCAGTGTAGATTTGTGGCGAGTATTTTATCTTCGCTTGATTTTGATTGCAACTAAAATATCCATTTTTGACAACCGTAAAATTCCCAATGATAAGATAAATAAAGAGCTACATCGCTAAAATATTAAGAATATTACGAAACATATTGCAACTTATTGCGAGATGTCTCAGTGGAATTTAATATATTTATAGTTGAGCACTCTTAAATCGTACGTATGTAAGTAATACCCGACATATAACTTTTATCATCCGGCGTTGCCTGGAACTTGTGTTACTTGATTTTTATTAATGCCTATTTTATCCCATTTTTGTGAAAATTAGTAATCACGATATTGTTTTGGAAAAAAGTAATGAAACAACATAGCTTAAAAACTAGAAATAAACTAAAGATAGTGTTGTTTTATCCATATAAGTAACCTTATTAGATTAAAGATAAGTTTCCAAAACATTCAATCTTTTAATTCTTTGAAGATTTGATATTGCCCTTTTAAAAAAAAATCCCTTCAAATTAATTATGTCTTCTTTTTGTTTAACTCTAAATAAAATATAAAAATGGGTGACTTTTTTCCGGATACACTGCAATGAATTATCGTAAATTTATTTACGCCATTTTCGTAAATATAATTTTTTGAAAGATTATTGATTTTACGCTATAGCATGTTCGATTTAAATAACATTTCAATTAATAGTAATGCATACGTAAGAAATGTGGAGACGAGAAACATACTAACACACACATATAGGGACTCAGAAGAAATAGTCACATACTTTTATCAATATAAAGAAGAAATGATCGTGTTTTGTATTTTATGTAGACAATGCTTTCATTTTATTTATATTTTTATCATAGTAAAATAATTTGATTCTTTTATACGACTGTGGCGCAGGAGACACTACTTTATTTTTTTGTTTTATTTTGTATAAAAGAGCATAAATCAACCATAATGCTTATTTTTTTATATTTCAGCTTAATTATAATTCCGAGCTAGAATCGACAGTCTGAATGCTACGAAATCAATTTCTAATTTTGTATGTTCAAGAAGAAATTACAACACTTTAGAAGACAGAAAAATGGTGGAAAAATTACCGGAAACCATATTTACGTCATATCTGTATACGATCGAAAGTGATTTTGAAATTCTAAATTCTCGAATAGTTTATTTCTAGAAATTAATTTTTCAGTCAAAAGTCAAATATCATCGTTAAGTTGTGCTTTTTCAAACAAAACATTATTATATTTCGACCGTGGAATGAGTTTTAGATTTTCATAAAATTCTTGAAATAATAAGTATCTGACCATGTTTCCGGATTTTTGAATTAGGATTGAAAATATATATATTAGATTTTACATAGATATAACGAAGAGGCAGTTGAATTTTAAAAAAATTGAAAACTAGCCACAGGAGCATAATGAGAAGTATGATGTTTATAATGACAATAATGATCATTTATATCATACAATAAAGACAGTATAAATAATGTGTGTTGATACGCTCATCAGTGCTCATGAGGTTTTAGTATTCGAATATTTTTTATATTAAAAGTAAACTAGGTGTATACATCGTCTATTTGCAACATATGTGTAGTAAAATTGCAATATTTAAATCTACAAAGCCAAGGCTCTTTACTTTAACAACCATAGAAACCTAATATTTCATGAAAGTGTTCCTTCACTTGCCAAACATTGGCTTAGTTAAGAAGTTTGGAACATTAATTATTCTCTTACTAATTGAACCGTTAACTCTGTTATAGGATGCCTTTCTTGTTATCTCTTGGTCTTACCAGATTCCAGCACAATAATTTATCTAGTCTGGTGGAGTATTAAGCTTAGTGTTGTGATTATAGGCAACATCACTTGAGCCAGCGTAGGGTAGCCATACCGAGGAAATATTATCTGGGCTTTGAATACTATGTTATTTGACTACTTAGTCAGGGTGGATCGTGTGGGCAGAATTATCCGTATGCCAGGTAGTCCTGACATACTCATGTATAGTGAGACCGGAGACACTCGAGGGCAGTGTCTAGTAGGCATTCAAGTTCTTTCCGGTAGACATCGAAGTTCTCTCAAGGAGACACTCACTTTAATGTATATAGTATTACACATCTTAAATTTAAAATGTTTTAAAGTCAAATAGTTTAATACTATCACAGTACGTGTGTTTAAAATTGACGTAATAAAGAAAGAATACAGTTCTATTTGCTCTAACTTGAGTCATCCATATATTAATACTGGAGCAGTAAAGCGTTGCAATAGCTTTTAAGCCAACTATTTTTTATGTGTTGTCAGAATGTGAACACATTTGTTCACAATAATAAAACAAGAATACACATGTAATTTCCAATTCGGTAATCCAAATAATCAAAAGTTATATCCCTCAAGTCATAGTCTGAGTCGGGATAAACTATTTGGAATTTTTACATTAGTATTTTATTCAAAATAGCACCAGAATCAAGCAAATGAAGGATTAAGACCTCTGAAATATACTCTTTTTTTATACCGCACCTATTGAAATGATCAGACTACTATGCATAGAACAAGAAAACATTTTTTTCATTGTGGTTGTATTATCCGAATATTAGTTATATTAAAAGTAGACTAGGTTAATAAATTGTCTATTTGCAATATATATTTTAGTAAAATGGGCATATATAAATCTACAAAGCAAAGGCTCTTTACTTTAACAACCATAGAAACTTTTGCAGCCACCAATTGTAATGACCCATAGTACGCCTACCCTTGTGTACAACGTTCGAACTCTTCGGCAGCTAACATTTAATTAAATAAATAGATATAATATGTTGCTAAGGAATTTCCAATAATGTATCATACTGTTAAAAGGCTAGAAACCTTCTCACACTTTCCAATATTCGATATCTTTACAAAACAACAATTCAGACCGTGCATGCAGTATTTTTGCAGAAATTTAAATGTAGTGTGAACAAAGATCATACCGCCCAACTACACAACAAGATTGAACCCCTACCTACCTTGTCTCTAGCATCGTAGCCTCTTTCGCTTCATTGACAATATTCCTTGTTTACCGTGCATAAAAGTCTTTTAAAATATTTAACGTATCTGATTACTTAATCTACTTTCTTTAATAATCTCAAGCTTTTATTTTACCTTTTTTGTGCCCAAGGTTTATAAGGCATTATTAATTATTACGATAGTTTAATTAAAAAATATATCTGTGTGGTACTGTATTATGAAATGAACATCTACAATAAAAATAAACGATTCCGTCATTTTTTACAGCATAACACTCTAATATATATATATATTTTAAGTAACATGTAATTCTGGACAAAATTGCCTTCACCCTAAGTATTTAAAGAAAGTGGTGTCATTATAACGAAAAACCTTCGATTTCTTCCTTGTGTATCTAACAACAAACGCAATTTCCATGAATAGAGTCTCTTTCTGAGAACTTTCAATCCATGGAACAGGTAACCGCGTGCTTGATCTCAAGGTAATCTTCAAATCTAATGTCAATAAACGCTAATCATTAACTGTGTTCATGAGCAATCGTATTTGATACATTTCATTCATCCATCTATCTCATTTACGCGTATCTTCACTGGCATTTAGCCACTACTAGCGAATGTTTAATAAATATATAAAAAAAATTGTTCCAACTACTCTCTAAGATCAAAGTGTAGTATCTGTTCCGATAGATACTGCACCCCATAGACTGGTATTGTCTTGCCTTCGGGGCTTGATTTACGCCGGTCTATGGGTCTGTCCTGTGCAGTTCTAGGAGGTCCATCCTCCCAGGCTTCGCCTCCCCTCTTTGGGGAGGAGTAAGTTTATTGCTTACTGTCTGAGGCGCCCCTACCGGGAAATGCCGACGGGGCTGCCCAGGCAATTTTTAAACCCCACTTTCCCGACCCGACCTTGGGTCACATCTTACTTGTGGGAGTAAGATAAAACTGGCCTTGTGCCTAACTCCTGGAGAGGAGTAAATAAATACTCTAAAACTTACCTAATACGCAAATACAAGTATGCGTACGCAGTGGCTAATCCTTATATAATTGATGATATGAATTTGCATAAACCCCCATCAACTTCTATCGTATAGGGATACCTAATTATCCATGTTTTCTTAACCGTTTAGAAATTACAAATCGTCCTATCAAAGTAAGCGAATATAGTTTTGTTATCAACTTAATGTATGAAATATTTTATAGGTTTTCATATGAGCGTGTAGTTATTTATATTTATATTGTCTACGTCTGTTTATCTTATTCTTCTCTTCGTCTTAGCCATTCAGCATGTTGGCAGCATTTTCTGCAATTGATAAGCGCACATGATGAAAGTCAGTATGCATCTAAGATGGGAATTTTTAGACGACGTTCAGATTTTTACTTGGCGTGAAGCATTTTCTCTCTTCGTTATCTGTCTACGTATTCATGAGAATACTTTTACTCGCAACAAATGCAAATTATATTTTCAAGACTACTTATTAAATGTGTGCTCTAATCTCCAGTTGTGTGTCGATAAACCCAGTATAATATATCGCTATAAACTTCTATCGTAGACGGATACCTAATTATTATTGGCTTGGCTTAGATATTATTTAAGAACTAAAAAGGCTTAGGCATAGTTTAAGTAATAAATAGGCTTAGATATAGTGTAAGTAATAAATAGGCTTAGATGTAGTGTAAGTAATAAATAGGCTTAGATATAGTGTAAGTAATAAATAGGCTTAGATATATTGTAAGTAATAAATAGGCTTAGATATAGTTTAAGTAATATATAGGTTTATATATAGTTTAAGTAATAAATAGGCTTAGATATAGTCTAAGTAATAAATAGGCTTAGATATAGTCTAAGTAACACATATGATTAGATATAGTTTAAGTAATAAATAGGCTTAGATATAGTCTAAGTAATAAATAGGCTTAGATATAGTGTAAGTAATCAATAGGCTTAGATATAGTCTAAGTAATAAATAGGCTTAGATATAGTCTAAGTAATAAATAGGCTTAGGCATAGTTTAAGTAATAAATATGCTTAGATATAGTGTAAGTAATAAATAGGCTTAGATATAGTTTAAGTAATAAATAAACATACTAGCTAATGTCTCGGCGTTGTCTGAATCTTAATGCGAATCCCGGTGTACTAATGCTTCTAACTTTGAACCCCATATTACAATGCTTATTGTTATTTGTGTCTCTTTCTGAAATGAAGTCGAACGTCGCCTTTGCTTTGATCGATGTCCAGAACAAGCGTAAACTTTACAATATTATTCTTAAAATTCCTTAATGAAAAATGAATAGCATCATTGTGTTCATTGTAAAATCCCGGGAAAGCGAAAAAATAATTTTGTCAAAAGTAACCATAATTTAGTTCCTGAACACAAGAATTTTATTTTATGTAAAAGAAAAAAAAATGCTTTATAAATAATTAAAATGTTACGTCGTTGTCTTTTTTTACTATTTATTTTTGTTTAGCTGTTTTTTTTCAATATTTAATAAAATACATTTAAAAAGTTATTAATAATGACATAAACGAATCCGTGTTTTTTTCTCCTTTCCATTAAAAAAGCATACCCCGCGGATGATTCCCCAAGCAATCCGCCATATGGGGAGTAGCTCTCTGAAACTGGGCCACCATTTTCGCAGTTCAGAAACAATAGAAAATATTTTAGGCTCTCATCCGCTATTTCACTGAAAATGTGACTCAACATTCTGAACATGTTTATTATGATCCTTAACTTATAAGGAATATTTTAAATGTTTACTTATTTTAGCCTAATGTGGAGAATTACGTTTTTACATTATTTTAGACAAGTTCCAATCTTGCAAAATTGGACCTAATACAGTGTATAAATATGGGTCCATTCGCATAGTTATGTGTATACATATGCATACTCATATGTAAAAAAGTTAATACATATACATTATATATTGCTGAACAGAACCATTATTCACGCAGTCACTTCAAGCAAAATTTAAAAAAAAAAGACACCTTTAAATATGTAATGGATATGGATATTACAACGAAGGTATGCCCTCACCAAAGTTTACAAAAATAATTTAAATCGTAAATAAAAGATGTTATATTCGTTGTGAAAACATATATTCATTGTCAACATATTTATACTTGATGTATACATTAACAAATACATACATGAATATATGTGCCCTCTATAATACTCTTGCCCATATAAGTGCACGCCAGCATGCAGGTGTTATGTGATTCACCCAAACACCTGCATGATGGCATACACTTAAGAATCTGTATATATGTGCGTGTAAACAAGCACTTCGATGTGCATGTGTGCGCGTTTTTGTGTGTGTCTGTATCATAAAGCTATGCACTGAAGCATGCAGGTGCCTGAAAATGTACATATATATATATATATATATATATATATATATATATATATAATTTATATATATATATATATATATAAAGTAATCAAGTTGAAATATATTGGGAAAATGAACATAAAATCAATAACTTTTTAAAAAGTGCTTAATAGCGAGTAGCGCATTTATGAAAGCAATAGTCAACGCAAATTAATCCGTGTTTCAATGATTGTTCACCAGTGTGTATTTATATATATATATATATATATATATATATATATATATATATATATATATATATTAATTAATTTTTATATATATATATTAATTAATTTTTACGTGCATCAAAGCAATCCATGAACACGTGTTTCTGTCTATCAACCTTCATCAGAATGGCTAACCCGGGCAAGGATTGAACCTACAATATTGATGTATGCAGTCTGGCATTTTACCACCAACACCTTGCCGAAATAATTACACGTCTAATTTAAAAATAAGACGACCGAATGTAATATTCTTTACCGCTAAGGAAATAAAAGAATACGTAGAAAACGCCTATGTTTTTATTGCCAGTAAAAACAATAACAAAAACTTCGTAAAATTATGCCAATGAAAAATCGTACCTATTTCAGCTCGGTGTTTGTAGTATTTTAGTTAAATGCCAAACTGCAAATAATAATATCGTAAGTTCGATACTTGCCTAGATAAGCCATGCTTATGACGGCTGATAGCCATAAACACGTGTCAAGGGATTCGTTTTATCTACGTAAGATTAATTATATATATATATATATATATATATATATATATATATATATATATATATACAATATGTATATATATATATGTGTGTGTGGGGGGTGTTTGAGAAATATAAGAGGTTGTGAGTATGTATGCGAGCAATCATGCGTATCTTTAGTCAAACACGTACACCCTTTTAGGACTTTGATGTGTGCGTCTCGGTATATTTTCTTATTTTCTTAGTAATTGTATTTGCTGTTTTATATATTTTTAGTAATGGAGATGTCCTGTGAGTTGTGGTGGAGCGTTGCAGGAATCCGGTTGCTGTATACAACGGCGAACTGTGATTGGATAGTTTAGATTTAGCATGTATATGGGGGGAAAGGGGAATTAGGAGAAGAAAATAAGAGAATATAAAAAATATAATAAATTGAAATATTTCGTATGCTTATCTTCCTTTTATCAAAGTGCAGATCGATGCATACCTATACACATACTTTTCACCATGCACGTGTCCGCTTTTATTAGACTGGCTAGGATTGAATTGTCTAAACGAACTATACAGAAAGGTCGATATTCTCAAATCACGGAAATAAAATGGAAATACTGAGCTACGAGAACTTCATGAACAAATTATTCAAAAGGTACTTAGGCCGCGTAATACGAATTAAGGATACTATCAACGCTTCACATCAAAAGTACAACCACAAATATCCTTCACTCAACCAACAACGCACTCCAAATAAAATATTAAACAGTGTATCAGTTCAATAATAGTAAGGCTCTGTGAAGGTCTCACAACTCGAAACCCTTACTTGTAGATAAAAACCAAGCAACACACACTACTATTAATGTATGACTCTTGTTATCTTGTTTGTTTGCGGCTGTGTGCACTATACAACGTCATTAAAATGATGAGGTCATAAGATGACGAGTTCATCCATTTAAACAGAGATGGGGATAACCATGAACAGTTGATGACGTCATAAAAGGAGAACGTCATCTGGCAAATTATCGAGAACGGGATAAGGCTAAGAGATCCTTTATAATGACGACCAGTGATTCCTCAGGTCACGAGACGTCTACTAGAATAACGTCTGGAACCGTTGATGTCTAGCATACTACTAGAACTATGAACTCTTTGTTTATTATGTTGGTTGTCCGAGTGCACACTGGTCTACTTCGCACACGGTTGATGCCACAATGGAATCAAGTTATATATATAAACAGATAGAAGAGCTGAAAGATCACGAACATCTGGAAACCTGAATGCATAGTATATATATACATACATATATATAAACTGTGTTTCTCGCTTTATTGCAGATAATAATAACTTCAATAATATAAATCGCACAAGTTTGAAATTTTGCACACTGAAAGAGTGTTCCTAAGTAGGTAAGATATCAAAACATTTTGCAAATCTATACCATATTTCTAAAGTTATAGACATTTATGCATTTGTTAGCCACTTTCACTGTTTCTCGCTTCATTGCAAGTTTGTAAAAATGCCCCAAAATCGACATGTGGCTGCTACTGAAAGGCAAAGGGTTGTAGCTGGCCTTGCAGAAGGACTGACACTTCTGGATTTAGCCAAGGAACTGGGAAGGGATAAGAGAACCGTGGTTTCTTTTGTGGAGAAGCCCAACACTGCACCAAGGCAAGATAAGGGTACAAGAAGGAGCATTTCCCTTCGCGATATGCGAAAAATACGCAGACATATCATAAGGAAACCCAATGGCACTAGCGCCTCCATTTTTGGGAAGCTGGCGTTGTTCCTATGTCGAGAAAGACCAGATGCAGTGTCTTGAATGAGATGGCCAGGAACGTGAAGCCCATTTCCAGGCTTCCCTTGAACAACACCCATAAGGGAAAACGCATAGCGTGGACAGAAAACTACATGAAAACGGACTTCCAACAGGTTCTATTCACAGATGAAGCTAGAGTCACACTTGATGGTCCGGATGGATGGGCTAAGGTGTACAGTCCTACCAAAGCTGCTATCTCACATCGCGTATGTCGCCAATAAGGTGGCGGGAGAGTTATGTTTTGGGCGGGTATACTAGGTGATACATTAATTGGATCTTTCCGAGTGCCAGCAAGTGTGAAACTCACAAGCCAAGCATACATATCGTTCTTAGATGAGAATTTGCCACCTTGGCTGGACGACCTGCCTTTACTTCGTCTACGTCAACTGATTTTTTTATGCACGACAATGCTCCATCTCATGCTGCAAATGTTACTACTACCTTCCTCGCATCTCTGGGCATCAAAGGAGGGAGTCTCATGACTTGACCGCCTTGTTCTCCGCACTTAAACCCGATTGAGCAGCTCTAGTCGATTTTAAAGAGGAAGGTTTATGAAGGAGGACAACAATTTACATAAAAAGATGCCCTCTGGAATAAAATTGTTCATGTGGCTAGTAGCAAAACACCTTCCCAAATCAACAGATTGACTTCATTTGTTGATGGGAGACTGCGGAGGGTAATTTCAGGAAATAGGAAATTTGTTGATAAATGATTCAATTTTGTGGTGCATATCTGGAGATTTCTTCCTTACATTTCATTCATATTGTTACTTATGATTTAAATGATAAAAATAATTTACCCTGCTAAGTCAAATTCTTTTTTTATCCCCTATGGACTGTATTTTAACAAACCTGCAATAAAGCGAGAAACAGTAAAATTCGCTAACAAATACATAAATGTCTATAACTTTAGAAATATGGTATAGATTGGCAAAATATTTTGGTATCTCACCTACTGAGGAGCACTTATTCAGTGTGCACAATTTCAAACTTGTGCGATTTATTTTATTGAAGTTATTAACAATATTATGATCTGCAATAAAGCGAGAAACACAGTTAATATATATATATATATATATATATATATATATATATATATATATATATATATATATATAAATGCCTTCGGAAAGCTGAAACATCGTCTTTGGAGTAGCAGAGGCATTAAGTTGAAGACAAAAATCAATGTGTATAGGGCTGTAATATTGACAGGTCTTCTCTATGGATGTGAGGCGTGGACGCCTTACCGGCATCACATTCGCCAATTGGATGTGTTCCACAGGAGCTGCCTTAGGACCATATGTGGACTTAGTTTGAAGGACAAAGTCGCTAACATCGATCTTTACAACAGATGCCATATTGGTAGAATTGAAAGTTTCCTGTTGCAGTCTCAATTGCGATGGGCTGGTCATGTAGCAAGAATGGACGAAGGGAGGATACCTAAAGCACTGATGTACAGTCAGTTAGCTTGTGGTAACAGGAATGTTGGTCGGCCCTTGCTGAGGTACAAAGATAAATTGAAAGATGCGCTGACGGCAATTGGAGTATCCCCCCAAAACTTTGAAGACTGTACAAAAGACACGAAGACATGGCGAGCAGCTTGTTGCATTGGACTGGAAAGATTCAACGAGACCTGTGTGGATAATATGAGAACTGCCAGAGTTGGGCGAAAAGCTAGAGAGAGTGCTCCACACCTGGCATCCGATTACTCACACTCTTGCACTGTCTGCGGCTTTCCTTGCAGGTCTCTTGTTGGACTCAGGTGTCATGAACGATCTAAACACAAATGAAAGTTGTTGGAACCTCATACGTCGCAATCGACGGGAGAGTCCATCATCATCATCATCATATATATATATATATATATAAATGTGTGTAGAGGGGGGGTGTATTTAAATTTTGTAACACAAAGTACTCATAATAGCTCAATAGTGTAAACCAAGAGCTATGCTAAATTTAGTATGTTAATGTGGTTCAATACCACATCATTATAACTGAGGACAGATTCACGTCATATTTTCCAACTTATCTTTTTTTTATTTTGCAGACATGTGTTTCAGCTAACATACAAAATATGTGTACAATGTTCCTATAAATGCATTCATTTATTCGTGTGGATATCCTCAGTGAGAATTGTACGAAAATAAATTCAAAAAACCTTTTAAAACTTGGCGATTATAGCCCGAATTACATTCAATATTCCTTATGAATTTATATATATATATATATATATATATATATATATATATATATATAAGTATGGTCCCTGTTAATCTTTTTAAATAACATGTACGTATCTTACCTTTTTATATGTTTGATCATTCATCATCGGCTATCATTATTAATCTAACTAATCATAAAATTAAAGTATATATTTTTACTGACCGTCTTTGTTATTTTCGTCTAGTTACTTTCTTTTTTCTTTAGTTTTTGGGAGTTATCATTTTCCTTCTATCATTTTCTTATACTTTTTTCTCGAACGTACTGTGTCGGTAAATTTAGGTAACTTCCGTTTTGCCAATATTACCGGAAGTGTATATATATATATATATATATATATATATATATATATATATATATATATATATATATCGCGTGTGTCTATATGAAAGTGTATATTCTTGAACGGATAATGAAGGGTAGAATGAATTATAAAACAAATAACATAACTCTTCATGACTACTTATTTAGTCTTTCTTTGTTATTCCCTTGACTAGTCTACGTAGAAATTGCCCAATGATCAACCGAAATATCCACGGAATATCAGGTAGACTGACAAGTTTAAGATTTCCATAATTTAGGATCTCATATATATATATATATATATATATATATATAGATATATATATATATATACATATATATGCATACATATATAGATATATATATAAATGTATATATATATATATATATAAATGTATATATATAAATATATATATAAATATATATATATATAAATATATATATATATAAATATATATATATATAAATATATATATATATATATATATATATATATATATATATATATATATATATATATATATATGAGCATGTGTATGAGTCATTTCAAATACTTTCTTTTAATCATTAGCATTGGAAGAATAAACATAATTTCCGAGATCTTTTAAATCCGATTTTTTTAAACTGCTTTACTTTGCTGGTTATACCGTTTAATTTTGTTAGCGTGGGAATGTATTCAAGAATTGAATGCTATCAACACTATTATAGAGTTATTCCGCGTAAGACTGGCACTGAGTATTCCATCTATATTTAGTTCCTTTACCACAGTATTTTTCAAGTGAACATCACCATTAATGCCTCATCAAATTAGAATATTATAATAATTTACAGATCTGTTTTCGTTTTTGGCGACTTCGAATGTTGCGATTGCATTTAAAATGCCATCAATTTTGGTAAATCTATTACTTCCATTAGATATGATTAGAATAACCATATGTAAAACTTATTTTAGAGTCATGCACGTGTTTGTTAAAAAATGTTTCCAGACAAGTATCTCAAGTTATTTCAATGTGATCTCACACATTGTCCACACAGTCTCTTTAAGTATCTCCCAACGAGCTGTCTGCTTTAATTTTCAGGAAACATTTATAATTATCTTTGTTGATTCTAAATAGTTTTGCACGATTTATCCAAAGAGCTATTTAAGAGGGCACTATCCATATTGTTTAAAGAGATGCATATGATAATTGTATAGAGGTATTTCTGATTATTTTAATGGGCTGACTCTTTTTATCTGAACGAAGCGTCTAAAATTATTTCAAAAAGTTATCTCAGTATATTCGAAAGAGATGTATCTATTACTCAAAAGATGCATCTTAGTTAATTCGAAATAGCCATCTTACTTAATTCCAGGGGTCAATGTGTTTATTTTCGTTGAAGTGGCTTTGTTTATTTTAAAAAGCAAGTCCAAATGTGTTTTTATAATTGAGGTGTATAAAGTTTTTTTTAAATATAAGTCCCTCAGTTCATCCTAAAAAAATTAGCCAATTTATCCGTGAGCAACATCTCAATTTAGTTACTGATTCTGCGCTTAAAATGTTAACATACTCATGTTGCTGTCTATTCAATAAGATATTGTCAGCTTCATAATTAGAACTTAGATATGTCAAACAGACCGTTTATATCAATATCAGTGTATCAACAAGAAGATAAGCGAGATATCTAACACATGGATCATGTTTTATTTTTATAACAGATGATAATATACAATTTTATTACTAAATAACGTTTCGAAAGTTTAAAAAGTTGCAAATGAAAGCGGCTAGACTGTTATGAAAATAAGAACCAAGATGCGAATAGTAGTCTGAATAATAGAAATTCCCAATAGTCTATGAAATATATTTCGAAATATTAATTTGTTTTGTTTCTATTAATATTTCCCAATATTTCAATGTATATACTTCTTAACATTTAAGATTTAAGGAGCTATTTGCATCGTATTGTTAACATTATCACGCTTTCTTTAGATATTTTCTTAATTAATAACCAAATACATGTAACTCTTAATTCGTTAAAATGCATGCATGTTGTTATATTTTTATTGTCGTTTTGTTGTTAAATATAACATGAATATAAACACATATCACTCCTTTATTTTGCAGGATTATGACTACGTTTATTTGTTTTAATTATCAGCAGAATAGTTTAATTTCATTTGGTGTGTGAGCTTTCTGTATCTCGGCAGAGTAGTCAATTCTAAGCAGATATTCGTCATTATATTTTAACCACGTTGTAAGGTTTTAATTCTCGTCTCATTATAATCTTTCTTAATTTAACATTACCGTCAATCAGATTAACTTATTTCATTTTCACATTTGATAGTTTGATACGAACTTTTGAATATTTGTCTCTCATTCTATTTCTATAAGTGTTCAACAAATTATTGCCTCAGCAAATTTATTTTGGTTTGGAACGGTCTTCATAAAAATGCTACTGCAATTATTTCTATTGGTGTAAAAAAAAACTTCCAGTGTCAAGTATTGGGTTGATCGTTTGAAATGAATGTAAGCAGATATTGTTTAATAATACATTTTGATTCAAGTATATATAATGCAAACATTGCTAATAAGCAGGCCAATGAAATTTTTTAAAATGCTTACACTTTTTTTCGTTTTTATGTATTGTTCTTTTCTTTTTACGGTTTTCTCTTATTTTCTTTTTTTACCTTTCCCCTTTTTTACCATCATTCTCTTTCATTTTCTATTTTATCCTGTTTCTTCTTTTTCTCACTTGTTATTTTCTGTTTTTATAATGTTAGTCTCTCATTTATTTTTTTTAACATATGTTTGATCCCTTTACTTTGAGTTTTTCTCATGTATTCCTTTTTTATCAGTTTTCTTTCTTCTTTTCTATTCCTCACTTGTTATTTTCTGTTTTTTAATGTTGGTCTCTCATTTATTTTATTAAACATATGTGTGTTCTCTTTTCTTTGAGTTTCTCTCAGTTATTCTTTTTTATCAGTCTTCTTTCTTCTTTTTTTTTCCTCACTTGTTATTTTCTGTTTTTTAATGTTGGTCTCTCATTTATTTTATTAAACACATGTGTGTTCCCTTTTCTTTGAGTTTCTCTCAGTTATTCTTTTTTATCAGTTTTCTTTCTTCTTTTCTTTTCCTCACTTGTTATCTTCTGTTTTTTAATGTTGGTCTCTCATTTATTTGATTAAACGTATGTGTGTTCCCTTTTCTTTGAGTTTCTTTCAGTTATTCTTTTTTATCAGTTTTCTTCTTTTTTTCTTTTATACTTCCGTACGGGATGAACACGAATAAAGCATTCTAAGAAAAAATGAGCAGATCGCATTCTGATTTCACATTTTGAAGGTCACTATTCCTAAGGAAATATACAGCATTACTGCTTTGAACGTAATGATCAGAAAAGAGGATGAATGCGCAATTTTATAGTTTTATATTTTCGTAATAGCTATAATGAGAGAAATGGTTTATTGACTTCAATATTGAAATCCTATAATAATCATTAAATATTTCATGGCACAAGTACACACATAATCACTGTTTCAACTAAGGTGAACACTCCCTCTTAATCCCCAACGTCACGCCGCAAAGAATAAAGTATTGCCTCATCATATGTAGAATCTTTAAAGTAGTCACTTATGTTATATTCTATTAGTTTTAAGAAAATAAAAGGTATTTCCTGCTGTCCAGTGTTGTTGTTTTTCTCCTCATGAGCAGTGTAGGAATATAATAGTGAATAGGAGATTTTCATTAAAGTGTATATGATTCAAGTATTGCTATTTGTCTAAGCATTCACACATTTTAATTGGGTTCATTATTTTCTTTATTAATCTGGTTTCTGGCTATTGTATATCTTTCTTTTTATTTTGTTATGTTTTCTCTAGTTTTTATGTTTTATTTTGCATTTTTCTTTCCTATTTTTCTCTTTGTGTACGTGTTCATTCGTTTTCTTCCTTTTTTCTTCTTAAATGTTCTTATGATTTTATATTTTATTTTATCTATATATCGTTTTTCCCCTTTTTTTCTCATTAATTTAGTATTGCCTTTGATTTCCCGCTCTTGTGATTACTGCATGGAAGAAATAAAAGAAATGGTTAATGATTTTGAAACTAAAGAAGATAAAATATTTAAGCAGACTGCATTTTGATCTCAAATATTGACGTTCAATATTTTAACAGAAATATACAGCATCACTGGGTTTAACTGGTTTTCTTCTCAAAGAAGATGGTAAACGCGCAGTTTCATAATGCGCTGGCTTTCTCCTAATGTCCGAGTTGCTACAAATGAGTGTCAACTACAATATTGAATTCATGTAATAAACATTAATTGTTTCCCCGAAACGGTATCAAAATCATCAGTGTCTAACTAAGGTGAACCTCACCGTAAATATCCAACAGCACGTCGCCAAAATAATATCTCTGTAATGTTCTCTCATCTGAAATACCCTTGCTACCGCAATCTATAATTATTATCGGCGGCTACACTCACACTCTCAATTCCAGACACATCCTAATTAACTAAAACCCGTGACAAGCAGAGAACAACATCTCCATAATCACGGCCTCTCACCTAACCCTCATAACACATCATCGAATCACACTCAATAACCTCAGTTATTAGCAAAGTCTCTTCGTCCATAACACGATGTCAACAAGCATCTCTGATGTAATACCAGCGATGAATTTATATCGGCCTTTTTTCCCGTTTTTATTTACATTTTATTTCCTATTTTTCTTTTTTCCAGATTTTCCCACAGCATTTCCCTTTCTCCTTGGTTAATTTGTTCATCAATTGTCCCCTACCTTCCGCCCGCTTGTTTCCCCTTTCTTCCAGTTCTTATCCTCAATATTTAAGCGACATGCAAATTCGGCGGCCGAACAGTAAACCGGTTACCTTCCTGGACCGACGACCTGACGTATTGTATATCGTTTATAAAAAGGGCGTCGGGACCCAATTAATTACAATCTCTTATTTATATTTATGTCTTTTCATAGAGTGTGGCTCGACACCGACAATCGCAGTCTCTCGTTTCCGAGCGTTCGCGAATTTACAGCCATAATTCATGTTTTGCCGCTTGTCGCATTTATAGTAACGTTAATGTGTTGTAATGAGGATATAGAGGGGCAGGCGAGATAGAAGGCGGGAAACCAAAACAGATATTCTGAAGATGCGTCCATTGGATCTGCGCGTTTGGCGAGGAGAATGCAAGTCTTTTTTAAGAGTCCCACCAATAATAGAAAAAATGAGTTTTCCAAAAAAAAAAAAGAAGTAAATATCCCCGCCAGTTATGCGCAGTGCTTAGGGTTAGGGCGACGATCATTACTATTTTGCTACAAACCGCATTTTCTTCGTTTACCTGGAGTGGCGTGGTTGTGTTTTAGGGAGTCTAGCGGGGATGATTGCGTATAAATACCCGCTGGCCACTCGAGGATAAAGGTTAAAGAGATTAACGGCTGGACGATGAGAATCGGAAACAATAGGTGGAAACGGGCAGATGATTTCTTAAGAGGAATTGATAATCCAATAGGAAAACTCAACAAGTAATTTGTTTACATTAGACTTCAAGACGATCGTGTTAGAATCCGCTGAAAATCAGGTTTATATTATTATATTCCACAGATTGGGTGCACAATAGCAAAAACACTTTATTCATGGAAGTTCATCTTGGTCTTTGGTACGGAGAGAGAGAGAGAAATGAAAAGTTATCACCTGTGGTTGTATCTAGGCGGGTTCTTGCTGTTAATGTTTTACAGTTTTACATGGAGAGATAACAGAATTGAACTCAGTCGAGCAACTACCATGAAGAAAGCGATACAGTAGAGAAAGGCTATCAACATTTCTCGTGTGTTAAAGGGGATGTACTAGCAACATTTCTCGTGTGTTAAAGGGGATGTACTAGCAACATTTCTCGTGTGTTAAAGGGGATGTACTAGCAACATTTCTCGTGTGTTAAAGGGGATGTACTAGTAACATTTCTCGTGTGTTAAAGGGGATGTACTAGCAACATTTCTCGTGTGTTAAAGGGGATGTACTAGCAACATTTCTCGTGTGTTAAAGGGGATGTACTAGCAACATTTCTCGTGTGTTAAAGGGGATGTACTAGCAACATTTCTCGTGTGTTAAAGGGGATGTACTAGCAACATTTCTCCTGTGTTAAAGGGGATGTACTAGCAACATTTCTCGTGTGTTAAAGGGGATGTACTAGCAACATTTCTCCTGTGTTAAAGGGGATGTACTAGCAACATTTCTCCTGTGTTAAAGGGGATGTAAGGAAGAGAATCAACAAGCCCTAGATTACAAAGTCGGTTTTGCACACTGTCTTCCTAAAAAAGACCCAGTAATGCTATCTCTAACTCAAGCATGGCAGACCAACGGATGAATTGACAGATAGAGCATATTATAGAAATAAAAAGACGAACATAACCATCTATCAATTAATTCAGCGATGAAAATGCTGTCTGACAGATGGACCGGCCGTGTGACAGAAAGGACAGGGATTCTTATAGAGTTGTATGAGGTCAATTCAAAATAAAACACGTTTAAAGATGAAACTTATCATTTAAACATCAGAAAAACTAAGCGACCAAGTGTCAATAGGTCATCTTACAGAGATGTTCGGACACATCTAAGAAAATAAAAATAGGTTTAGTGATTTTAAACACATTTGTAAATGCTATTTTACTCTTAAGCGTAACTCACCGCACTACAGACCGATTGAACGACGGGTAGACTGACTGAATATTTAACAGTTTTATTTCTAATATATAAAGAAGAGTCATATTTCCTCTATTTAAAAGTAAATACTTAAATATATATATATATATATATATTTATATATATATAGGCCAAAACTTACTGACTGAACAGTTTTAAGTATTTAACTTTTAAGTAGAGGAAATATGACTCTACTTCATCTTTAAATCACCTTTCACCGGACACCTTATCTACGGGCATTCACCAACTGGACAGACTCCATATTTTTACACGCACACTCTTACTCTTCATTACTTTATATTTTTTTCAAATTTTGAATGTTGGCTTTTTCTCTGCCAACTTATCCATCTATGTAAGTCCTCTGATAGTAAGATTTTAATCTTTGAAAAGCCTTGGCTTATGGAAATAAAAATAAACATGTTTTTACCGAGTACACCTTGCATTGAACAATCGAAGTTGAAATAGATTTGTCATTCGTACATATTTATGTCTCTTCTTTCATATATATATATATGTGTGTGTGTGTATATGTGTGTGTGTGCATGTGCGTGTGTTAGATAAGTGAATTAAATGTCTACCTTTAGGATAACAGTCGTATTTAAAACTGTTAAGAAGATGCAGAGTGCAAGTTATCCCCTTTAGCCATCATAAACAGAGAAGCCGAGGTTGTGTCCCTTCGTTTACTGACCATGCCGTTCGGTGGCAGGACGGGGAATATAGAAAAGACGGCCATGAAACGACAGATATCTGGACGAATCCTAGGAATTAATTCTGCACTCAACGGCTTATCAATCGGCATCCTTACTTAATATAAGTAAGTGTGATAGTTTGTCCATGTATTTTTGGTCCGTAACAAATGAAATTCGTTTTTTTATGGAAATCGCTCCAGAAAAGGTATAAAGCCACTTGATGTGAGAAGTTAAAGAAATAGTCCTTGAAGGTCTAAACTATCTAACGATAACTGTGATATGGATACATGCCGACGCATAAAACATCAATTTTTCCCACTTTGTCAGAAACATCGCTCATGGAATGTGAAGACTAAAAGACAAAATAAGGGAGGCGAGAGGTACGAGGCTGCCGAAAGTAAACCCAACGTCCACTTTCTCCTCGGCTCTAGTGAGGCATTGAAAATAGTATCTATTCGGTATGGTATAGCAAACACTTGAAGTTTGAGATAAAAGACCCATCAGTTCTGTTTAAGTAAACTGATTTTCGAAAACACTTACAGGTGTATGTTCCATAATTAATTAACTGGATCAACAAACCAGTGTCTGTAAAATCAGGTGTAAAGATGTTACATCCAAAGAACGCAGTAAACTATAAGTACACGTATAAATCACATCTTACATTACTCTACAAGCTTGCAATCATGATAATCAACCAGGCATAGATAAATTGGGCGCAAATCACCTATGATTTATAACAATTCCTCTTGAAAACTAGCCCATGTAATTCATCCGAAATGTATAGTGAAAATAGGGGCATATGCGCTGAATCTAAAATGCATAAGTGTGTAATGAGATTACCCCAGGATAATTGGGATGAGTGTTATTAAATAATATTCTGTGAAGATAATTATATCAGGTTAATTTTTGGAATTTAAAAAAGAATGCGCTGATGGAATTTGAATAAAATGTTGTGAGATTTGAAAAAACAAAACAAAAGATATGTGTAGGTTACGTAAGAACACAAATGCAACCAATTGAATAGATAGCAAAACAAACAAGTAAACACTTAAAGGATGAATAAAGCAGAACAAATTGTGTTACTAGAGAGGACGTCTTCCGCGCTTGCCCTTGCCTGTGATGGGACTCGAGGGTACATGAAATATATGACCGTGAAGAAACTTTGTAATATAAAATACAGTAAGCGATAAAATTCCCTTTTGTGTTTTCTGAGTCTTCAATTGCAAACGAGCCGGCGAGGAAAATATGGTTCTAGAAATGTTAGGAGAACAGCTCAACAGAGGGCCGGGTTAGTATTCCATTTTACTTTTATGTAACGTAGCGTTAATAAAGAGAAACGGCTAACTACATTACAACTGATGTAAATTCCGTCTACGGAAATGTTTTAGATAGTAAAATAGAAATGAAAACAAACATTAACTGTCGGGAAGAAGCCGGCAGAAGGAGACATGAAGCAAAAAACAACCAAACAAGGAACGAGCGAAAAAGAATTTGACAGACTATTGAGATCACACCTAAATTCCATTGTAGCTACTGTTTTCGTATAATTTAACTCGTCTAGTACTTAGATTAAATACTATATGTTATATTCTTAGGTGGCGATAGTGAAGTGGACAACAACGCGCACTGACGAACTATGTGTTTAATGATCTCTTATGGGTGTTGGCAACCTTCACGCTGTCACTATTGTAAGTACATGCTTCTAAAAAAGAATTAGAGAAACCCATGCTAACAACAGAATCAAGCCAGTCAAAAAGACATATCATGCTGGTCTACTTAATTTACTTTTTTATAGGTTATTTGAGATAATGTTTAACTATGCGTATCTAATATTAATAAATACATGCTTGTTAGCATACTTAAGAGGTAATCCATGCATATTATTATACTGGGTTACGCAACAGCGTATATGAAAAAATGTATAGTACGACTGCCGTATTACATACTCCCTCTTCATATATATCGTATCTATTGTTGAATAAACATTAAACAGTAGCCAATATCTGATGTAGATTGTGTAGCATTGAAGAGAGCATGGCAGACATTTTGAACATAAATGTCTTCCCTTTCGAGAATATGTTCTGAATTAGAAGATTAAAGAGACCATACACATATTTCTCTCGGATCATATTAGTTCTTAAACAGTTTTCGTTTTCAACGGAATAGAAAGGATGTAACAGACGATGAAAGACGAATTAACACTTGCATATCTATACACAGAAAACAAGCGTTTCAATTACAACTCAGCCAGTTCACAACTATCTATCAACGTATGATGCAATGCCAGTTTGGAGTTAGTCATTCTCGTCCCACTTGAGACAGATATAACTTGATATGTCTGCACTATCTGAAAAGAAAAGAAAACTAGATTTAACGAGTTGTATTATTTGGATTATTCGGACTATTGTTCACATCTTAGATGTTATTCTTACAACGTTTCAACCGATGTAACCCCCGATCTTCTTCATGTGAATCTTTTAGAACTCGGGAGCATTTATGTAGAACTCGGGAATCTGTACGGAATTTAGAAGGGAACCCTTGATTTATGCCACGAGTGTAGCTTTCTCTGGTTCGGTCAGCCATTCTGGGTAGAATTAATTCGTAATTATATTCTTGATATTGCCTGCACTGAGAATTACCCTTTAAACCTCCACAAAGCTGTCACTTAGAACTGATTATTACTTAGCACTTATATCCGTTACGCCACAAATCATTGCAGAAAACTTGTGAGTATAACATCGAAGATGAGAGCAGTAGTCCGAATAATCCAAATAATACAAATAATCAACTCTCATATGAACAATTCCGAAACTAAATTTGACATGAGACCTCTCCTCCAAAACTATATTGCCGCAGTTGAGACCGATTATTGGTAATCGGAAGATATAAGGTCCGACCCTGATTCATAATTTTATGATTCCAAAGATCCCGACTTTTAGAATTCTAAAATATCCGTATGTGACTCCTTATTTTAAAGTCTTCAAATATTCTGGCTGTCTGCAGATTTTTCGGATATAAAAAAAAATCCGACTGTTGCATTTTTACAAGTCCGACTTTGACTCCTTCTGTAACGTCTGACTCTTACTCGGAAAACCTAGTTGAAGCCGAGTTAATTTTCCGATAATATCTTGCCGTTTCTAAATAGTCATATAAATATAATATGTATTTTTTGCAACAAGATATTCCCTGTCCTCTATTCCTATTGTGCAATTGACGCTACAGCTCAGCTAGTACCGTTTGCTTCCGAATATGTTTCTAACTGCGGACAAAACATCATGTGCCAAAATTTTACAAGATTTGACAGAATTTTTTTGTAAATCCACACTCATTCATTGCAACTATCACACACATCAAAACACACCAACATACACACACACATACACACACACTTACACACACACACACACATAATTATATATATATATATATATATATATATATATATATATATATATATATATGTGTGTAAGTTGAAGTACTCGTCGACGACGGATTTCTCAAACATTTCTGTTATGCAGGTCAGTTCAAATGAAAGAAGATTTGTTGTTGTTTGTTGTTAACTTTAAATCGCAATAACATTAGTTTTAAAAAACTGCATTAGTCAGGTTTATGATGATGATCGATATTAACTATAGCAAAAAACAAAAAAAAACATCGTCTATGAAGGCGAAAGCACGAGCATCAATCAAACAAATATTTATTTCAACCCACTTAATGTTTTATAAGTTGGGCGTAAAGATACTAAAGCAAACACCTGCAGAGATCTAAAAAGTTCGATTGGGTAAAGTAAATTTTTAAAAAACATAAAAGAATGTTCCATTTGTTCTATAAAATCATGATTACTTATTTTTATGTGTTTATTCATAGATTATTATGAGGATATTATTCGGTCGGCTAATAATAGAAACTATTAAAGTAGGCATATCTATTAGACTAAACCGTAAAAAAATATCGAGCATTCTTTCTAATGTTATTTTTATATATTTTAAATGTGAAATAGTGAGTTTAAAAAGGTTAGATCCATTCTGACATGGTTAACAACAACGGTTTGATGGCGTTGATTTTAAATGTGTGCTTAAATTGACTCTTGGATCAACGTGTATATGTGATGCCGCGACACACATAGGCAATCCCGGATATCTTTGCTTTATATATATATATATATATATATATATATATATATATATATATATATATATATATATAAGGAAATTGACAACATCTTTGAGGCACGCATAAAATGTATTTAAGTGAAATATTTTTGTAAATATACACATCGTTCAATTCAAATGAAAAATCATGTATTTATTTGCAAGCTTTCGTTGTAGAACAACTTTGTCAAGCGATACTGTCTTATGTTGTTTTTTTCTTCTTCTTCTGTCTTATTTTGATGACATTAACCACGAGAGGGTCGTATCACGGTAAAAACAGAAGATCACGTCAAGTTCTAGAAGGGGTTAGGATAAGTAGAGTCCGGTCGATGTTATGCGCATATTGGCGCTTTTTCAATAAGGAATTTAACTACATCTTTGAGGCACGCATGAGAATGTATTTAAGTGAAATATTTTTGGAAATCTACACATCGTGCAATTTAAATGAAAAAAAACAACATGTATTTAATTGTTTATGCAAGCTGTCGTTGTAAAACAACTTTGTATAGCGAGATTGTTTTCTTTTTTCTTTTTCTTTCTTATTTCTTTTAGAACTTGACCTGCTCTTCTGCCTTTACCGTGATTCGACCCCTCGGAGTTAAAACCATCAAAATGAGAAAGAAGAAGAAGAAACAAATATAAGACAGTTTCGCCTGACAAAGTTATTCTACAACGAAAGCTTGCAAAAAATAAATGGATGAATTATTTTTTCTTCTGAATTGCACAATGTGCTAATAAACAATAACAAATATTTCATATATATATATATATATATATATATATATATATATATATATACATATATTAAATTAAAATGGAATAAGCGGAAGACCCAAAATGTTCAACGTTTCGCCCAAATGGTCTTTGTCAAGAGCGAACGAAAAAAATGCAAAAAATGACAAAAGACGCGAAAGTCTATAAATTATGAGAAATATATATATATAGTGGTAGGGTTCATCTCAAAACTACACCTAATGTCAAAGCTGGCATATACTCCATCGCTTGTCTAGATTGTAATAAGGTCTACATAGGAGTGACGCTGCGTAGGCTGGACAAGCGGATTTATAGGCATAAAAGGGCGATTAAAACCAACAACACGCTTAACGCCTTATATGCTCACACTATGGTGTATGACATTGTTTTGACTTTGATAAATCTACTTTAATCAAGATAATACATAATAAATCAACACGCCGACTAATTGAATCTGCACTCATAGCCCTTTCCACAAATCAAATTAAACAGAGAATGGGATTCTACTTTATTTCCCCTAACCTATCAAAAGCAATTATTCATGAAAACAAAATATATCTAGACACTGGTTGATTCGCTGAGTTTTGAATTATTCTTCCTTTAGACCCCCTTTCTACTCTTTATTCTTTTCTTTTCTTTTCTTTGGTGTTACTTTTTTTTTACTCTATACACATTTACATATCTTCCGTCTCTACATGACTCCTACCACTATATATATTTCTCATAGACTTTCTCGTCTTTTGTCATTTTTTGCATTTTTTCGTTCGCCTTTGACAAAGCCCATTTGGGCGAAACGTTGAGCTTTTTGAGTCTTCCGCTTATTCCATTTTAATTTCATACCGTCGGATTATTTTATCCTTTCATCTATATATATATATATATATATATATATATATATATATATATATATATATATATATATATATATATATATATATATATTATTATTTAACAAATTTATATTATTAGACATGTATGTTTCGTGTTCCTATACACATGTCAGTAATGAAATGACATAACTGTATAGTCGGTCAGACTATTCAAACAATAGATCCAACTATTGTGAACTCCGGCTTCTAAACATTGGGCCGTTGTAATGATCTCGCTTTAAAATGCGAGAGAAATAGGCCTCACATTTTTTTAATGTAAACACACGTAATAGGATTATAGCAGTAGTGCGATCTCTAAAGGGGGGAACCTGAGTTTTTTAAATTATTTTAACGGCCAGTAATTTAAAACTTAATAGATGGGTCTATAATATAAGATAATATGTAACATCTCAATATTATAAACTTTACTTTTAAGTTGTAAATTACTGGCCGTTATAATAATTAAAAATTATCAGCAGTAAATGCATATTTTTTAAGAAACCAAAGCTAACACACTTGAAGATGATTTTACGAATCAAATCGAAAGTACTCGCAAAAAAGAAAGAAAATGGAACAAGAAAAGCATGAAACTTACATGCATCAATTTGACCGAAACATTTAATAGACCATTCGTAGAATTGAAAAAAACAACAAAAGAAACTCTTATCAAGTAAAAACACTCCGTGTTAATTAATGATGTTTACCTATATATATATATATATATATATATATATATATATATATATATATATATATGTGTGTGTTTGTGTATATATATATATATATATATATATATATATATATATATATATATATATTAAATCAGTGTTTTTCATTCGTTAAAATGTTCTATGATTCCTTGGCGTTGTGGCTAAGATCAAAGTGTAGTATCGGTTCTTAGCATCACAGCAATATCAGATGGTTTTCTATCGATGAAAATATTGTGTAAATAAAACTAAATATTACAATGCAAATTACAACGGTGTATTACAGAAACGTCATATATTAAAGCTGTTTATAAAATAAGAATGCAAATTATGAAACCTAAAAGTGTGTGTGCGTGTTTACAATTGTCTATATATGTACGGTATTACAAATATTATGTTGTATCATAAAATTGAATAAGCACGGTTTGTTTTGATGTTTATATAGTTAGGATAGATGGAAAAGGATTTCGCATTTATTTATTTAGATGTATATATATACATTTCTTCGGGTTTTATTTTTATGATTGATATCAGCCTTTGCTGATGATCGACGATATATATACACATTTATATATATATATATATATATATATATATATATATATTTATATATATATATATATATATATTTATATATATATATATATTTATATATATATATATATATATTTATATATTTATATATATATATATTTATATATTTATATATATATGTATATATATATATATATATATATTTATATATTTATATATATATATGTATATATATATATATATATGCGATGCGAAAGGTTTGCCCATCTATCCTTACTATATTCAACATTGAACCAGTTTGTGCTTATTTAATTATCTGATGCGATATTAGATTTTGAAATACTGTATATATAGTTAACTGCAAATATCCACAAATACATTTAGGTCTTTTTAATGCATATTTTTTTTAAAAACAGCTTCTAATAAATTAATATTCTGTAATATACGGTAGCAATTTTTCGTTGTCAGATTTTCTTATATATAAGTGATATTTTCGCCGATCAATAAACGTTTGGTGTTTTGGAGATG
>OY744524.1:34048902-34058902 GCA_963556195.1 Sepiola atlantica
GATGATGATGATGATGATTCAGTGGAATTAATATTAATTCCAGGACAATATTTTTCAAGAAAAGTATTGTATTCCGACTTTAAAAAAGTACTATTAGTGTATTTATTGTGTGTATACAGAGAGACAAAGAGAGAGAAAGGCGCCATACACACACACACACACACACACATATATATATATATATAAATTTTTCACCTATAGACGACGTCGTTTCGCGCTATTTTACCCTCCTCAGTGTAGGATTGGCGGTTTCAGGCGGTTGAATGGGCACAAACCCGATTTATAGATTCAGACTAGAATCACGAGATAAACGTTCATGACCACACGGCTGCGAGACATCGACACAGACAGAAATTGACATTTAGATATACTTACCAGGGGGAAGTGTTTTGCCATCTAGAGTGTTCAACGCTCGAGCGGAACTTGCTTTTTGCAGAAATGATAACAATATTTTCAATTTCAAACAGAGCTCTACTTTTAAGGCTATTACATGATTTAAAAAGGAATATAGATTCTGTCACACAAGTAAAAAAACGTGCTGCAATAAACCATTTAAAGTGTTTAGGGAAATAGTGAAAACGAATAACAAGTCAGCTAGACAAACACAACCGTCTGAAATAATTTATGAAAAAAAGAATCCACTAAATTTCTATAATGGACAGTTTTCTGTATTTATGTCGTACTATACCGATGTATACGTTTTTCTTTTTTCCGTGTCGTAAACTATTCACTTTGGAACGTTTTCTTTATTTCTAATTACATTCAGGAACTCTTGCAACTTAGACGTTTTTAATTTATAGATCACTATAAACAGATTAACAAAAAAAAACTGGAAAAGAATTAGGAAAAAATTGAATTTAAATGAGGATTGACACTATAAAATGCAACAAAAGTCATCGTTGCTCTTTGGCATGGAGCAAAGTGTAGTATTTGTTCTGGTACTACACGTCATATTTTCTGTCATCGTTCAGTGAAGAACACATTCTAACTTAGGCAATTTTTCATTTTTGTTTCTAATCCAGAATACCTCTTTTGGGGGAGGTGGATTTTCACTCACATTAAAAGCCAACCATGTACCTAAGTCTTCCTTCGTGAGGGGACAAGTAAATAGGGACACAAAAAATGAAAATCTTCCAGCGCGGAAACCTTCCAACATAACCAGCGAACGCTAACTAACCACCGGTAAGGTGAAATATAAATTGAACAAAGAACATCATACGTGTCGTTGGGAATTGAAACTAGCAGAATTCCAAGTTTTACGATCTTTTATCCCACCCCCCAATAAAATAGTGCCACTCACCTTGGAGATTTCACACTAAATATTCGTGACGAGTCAAAGAAGATAGATAGACCTAGGACGGAGAGTACGAACCAGACCGTTACGGGGAAAATGCAGGCTTACTGGAACCCTGGAAAGGCTTATTGTTATCTAAATGCTAGAGAAAGTCAACGGTTGATATCAGTGAGAAAACAAAGGTAAACATCTGTGGCGCTAATGCAAAAATGATTAGCAATGGGTATCGAAAGAAACGGAACTGCTAGAAATCTGGGGATACTTATTATCACCCGGAATCCAAGAAATATCACTTGTTATTGCCCTTTGGAAATGACTGATAATGATTCACGTGTAACGCCTAATAAATAAATAAATAAATAAATAAATCCGAAAGAAAATGATTGTGACGGTAAAGAAGAAAAACTGAGGTTGAAGATAACCAACCAAATTTCTACTGAAGGTTGTTAGAGTACCAGAATCTTTGGAAGGTTTATTGTCATTCAAATTTCAGAGAATACCAAAAAAATCAATGGTGGACGGTTGTTGCGATGACGAAAAAGTTATACAAAGAAATGGAGAAAGTTGGGAATCTAAGGAGAATTGTTGTCACGCAGACTCCAACCGAACATTACTTGTTATCATCAGTAAGCAATCTCTGATAATGACTTGTCTGAAAACTCCTAGTGAGTAAACAATTTACTTTTTAAAAAAGAATGCATTCTTGAAAAGTTACAGTGAATCAGGTAAGACGGAATGTTGCGCGTTAATACAATTAGCACAAACACTGAAAAAATGAAAACGTCAGCAGTGACGACATAAAACATCGAGAAAAGTACTGCTGCCGCCATGCGATCAAATTATGTGATACTTCATGATATAATTATTCTTAACATCACTACTCAATAGTCTATATTAACTAGTATAGACACAACCGGCATTACCTTGGAATTAATGTACGCTTTCTTCAAGGCATACACTCTATAATTGTATTCGTATGTTCTTAATTTTAAAAGAAATAGAACGTTTCTCTTGATGTTTTGTATAACATACGCGAACGCTGATTTAACAATATCATAAAAAAAACAACTAAATATTGTATTATCTCATGAAACACGTTGCCATGTGTAGCACACAGACATTCGGACAAACGGTTATCTAAGTCTGAATAGACTACTATCCATTATGGATTTGTATATCTCCAACAGAAATATTATTTACCAAAAAATGTATATACTTAAGAAAAAAAACATATATTATGTCGAAAGCCAGCAGGTGTTTTAGGCAACTAAATAATTTGTTTTAAAGAAAAAAAAACCATTGTTATTTGGCTTTCATAAATTTATAAATTGTTATTCAAATACCGACAATGTTTGTAAATACCAATATTTATATTATATACACACATACACAAACACACCCACCCACCCACGCACCATATATATATATATATATATATATATATATATATATATACATATATATACATGTATATATATGTATATATATATATGTATATATATATATATATGTATATATATATATATATATATACATGTATATATATGTATATATATATATGTATATATATATATATATATATACATGTATATATATGTATATATATATATGTATATATATATATATGTATATATATATATATATATATATATATATATATTTATATATATATATATATATATATATTTGTTGGTGATTTTATTATTCCATTATTGCTACAAAATTCACCAATAATGGAACAAATTCCACCAATAATGGAATAATAAAATCACCAACAAAAATATATTTTGCTCTGAATTTTCATTGAGCACTCTCATAAACCCGGTTTCAATTCCTTCGGATTTATACCCCCTGGATATTTGTAACAAGTTAATTATGTATATATATATATATATATATATATATATATATATATATATATATATATATATATATATTTAACCGACACTATGCATTATTTTGATTATCTATCGGTACTTTCAGATGAACTGGAATCTCAACCCGCAGCGATAAAGATACCAAATGTGACCAATTCATCAGCCGATATAATAATAGTGTGACTCACAGGAGAGTGGAAAGTTGACTTTCGGCAGCCTCGTAACTAGCTTCTCCTATTTTGTCCTTTAGTTCTCACATTTCATGAGCGATGTTTCTGACGAAGGGGAAATAATTGCTGTGTTCTAGGTCAGAATTCACTCGTCTAACACTTATAGTTGGCTTGTTTTTGTTTTTTTTACCTTAAAGTAGTATTGTTTAGCTCCTTACATTAAATTTATTCATCCATTGTTTTAAGCGATTTCTATAATAAAAAACTCTCCGTCTGCTGAGTAAAAATAGCGAACATTTTAACTCTGTGGATGAATATGTATATATTTTCTAAAAGGACTCGTACAAAATGTTGAAGCCTACAAAAAATATTGTATTACTATTAATATATCATTAATATAATAAATCAATAAATATGTAAAAAATATAATATAATAGAACATTTACGAAATTAAAAAAATATAAAATGGAAAACTATGTTGTTAAAACAAAACATTGGGTACGTTTGTTATTAGTAAAAACGGAAGTTAACGCCATACAATTGAAAGTTGTCTGTTTACGTCTAATTTACAATCTGTTATTATTATTAAATCTTTCAAATATACTAAATAGACATTGGATATGGATGAATGGGGTTTCTAAAAGAAAAGTATCGATGTAATAAGTATTAAACATTTAACCAAACATTTTAATGATGAAATAAATATTCATAAGAAAACCTGACTTAATTAAAAAAAAAACATAGTAATGATTTGAAGACCGTAGCGACGGGCGTCACCATGATCAATCATTTATTTCATTTGCATAATAACGGTATTATTAAGAACTGAACCATCATTTCTTGCTGAAAAACGAAATATATCTGTTCAGCAATTATAATTTTGGTATAAATCTAGGGTAATCTGTTGTCGAATATTGTTTAATAAATTAAATGCAATATCGTTAAAGAACTCTTATTTTATTTTATTTAAAAGTATTTTGTTTAATATGAAAAGGAAACATTTATTTTTAAATGTATATGCTCTTTCCAGAACTAATCAAGCACAAGAAACTGAGCACTCTTGGTATTAATCCTATAACAACAAATTGCACTAAACGCACACACCCATATATATATATATATATATATATATATATATATATATAAATATATATATATATATATATATATGACCTTGCGTCGAGAATGAAAACACTACACCATTATTGTGAACACCTCTAGTCAATATATATATATATATATATATATATATATATATATATATATATATATATATATATGTATGTATATGTATATATATATGTATATATATGTATATATATATATTTATATATATAAGATTCAGCTTGATTATTGTCAATTAGTGACAACAGAGCAAATATACTTACTCCTTGTGAATTTTTATGATGATTTTGTGCTGTTGCAGAGACGACATTGGCATAAAAATGTTGTTTGGCACAAGACAAATGAACCGGACCGTAAAACTATATCATACAGAAATGTTATGTTTTTTGGAAATGTGAAAAAACAAAAATAAAAATAATAAAATAAGAACATGGTTATTGGAATATAATATGAGCCTGCCTTATATATATATATATATATATATATATTTAATATTTATATATATATATATGAGTGTGTATGTATATGTACGATGACAAGCATGCTGAGATAATACATACATACACGTGTAATCATTACAGATGATACTCATATATATGAATATATACATGACAACAGATGTTATTTGCCGAATCCTTGTTGCACATTTCAGACGCATTTTTTTTTCTTTAATTATTTATTTCTCTCTCTTGCATTTTCTTTCTTTCATTCTAGATCTTTTTCTATCTCTATTTTGTCTTACATCTGGGGTATTTCCCTTTTGTGTCGCTTTTTTGTTTATCACGTTTTTGTGTATTTTTATTGTTACTGTCTTTTTGTGTTGGTGTTCGTATTTCTCTTAATATGTTCACTTTCAAAAAAGTTTAACAATATAAAAAACAACGAATAATTCCACTGGTATCCAAATGCAGAATGCGATACTTGGGATGTTCTGCCCTTCTCCCTCTACCCTTCTCTTTCTGTGTGTGTCTCTCATTCTCTCTCTCTCTCTCTCTCTCTCTCTCTCTCTCTCTCTCTCTCTCTCTCTCTCTCTCTCTCTCTGTGTGTTTCTCTAAAATGCACACTCATCACATTCTGAACACGTTTTGAATAATTAAAGATATCATTAGTTTTACTTTATTCGCTGATCTTTCGCGTTTGTCCTCATTTAATAGTGATTATTTATTGTTTGATCTTTTGTTTATTTATTTTGTTATAAATTCATTTGCTTGTCTGTCTGTATGTCGGCATGTCAGAACATTTTAAAAAATATATACTAATCGGATGTCGACATTTTAAAGAAAGTATTATCCCGATTTTCAAATAACGTATTTTATATCATTTCTTCCTCTTTCACAATTTACAATTGCACGAGTTTTCCCGCCGTATCTGTCGGCAATCTTCTGTCTTCTCTAATACTTAGTAGTGTATGTATATTTCCCACTTTATTCCCGATGTGCTCTCGTCATATCAGTCGGGGTAAGATCTTCATTTAGCGCAATTCGCATTGGAATATATTCATCCAGTCACATTTTGTAATAGTCAGATACAAAAAATTGCAATCCTGCTAAAAGCAACACACTGCGAATTTAAATCGAAAAACATGCTTTATTCCTCCAAAGATAGACATAAATAAACCATAAACAATTAATGATCAAACTAGGATCCGAAAGCCGCATGTTGCCAGCGGTGCTTTCTAAAAGATAGACCAAATAAAAAGCAGTTATTTAAATTGTATTTGTTTCGTTCGCAACCACTGTCAATAATTTCCCTTTCTCGCCTTGAAACTAAACGAAACTTCACTGGGCAAAGTTTATTCCGTAGAACTACAAGACTGTGAAACACAATACCGACAGACTGCTTTCCGGATGATTACAACATTGTTTTCATGTCCAATGTAAACAAATTGTTGTTGCGCCGTCCTCTTAAGTAATCGCATTCTGACCAGTTTCAACCATCGTTACAAATAATCACGGTGTTGTCTCACCGTCCACCTTACAAGCACATTGACCCTTATCTTCGAGTGGCCTTTGGGCCTTGATAACCGGTGACTAATTAGCATTAAAAAAAATTTAAATTCATGTATTTTATCAGAAAACAATTTATTTTATTTTATGGACAATTTTTATGTATTTTATAATAATATTTAAAAAAAATTTAAGTCAAAATGAAATTGTTTTATTGTCAGATTCTTAAATATGCATCTTCAATTCAAAGAAAAAGTTGTTTTTTATTGTGATGCACTGATTATGAAAAGTGTATGCCGTCTACGATAAATGATGCATTTCTTTCTTTTAATATTCCCTAATAGTTAATGACAGTAGTGTGTGCGAATAACACTAATATCAGTGATAATATTAGACTAAGACTTCAATTATTGTATAGAAAATATACTTTTACAACCATTTCCTATATTTATCCTAGATGCCGGCGTCTATGGTATTTTCTGGAGAAAATGGTTGGGTACATTTGTAACAATATTTACATGAGAGTCTGCGGATAAAATGTAAAAAACGACATTTCCCACGCGAGCTTAAGATTCCATAAGAAGCCAAGTTAGATGTCAGGAGTCAGCGTCAAGTATGTCGCCAGGGACAGGAAGTGCGAACCGAAACGTGGCGAACAAGAGCAAAACATGTGTCTTATTATTATGTTCGGTTACTGTTATTTTAATCTATGTATTCGTTCGTCGGTCCAAAATGTAGGCGAGACAATGTTCATGTAATGTGCAAGAGAATAACACATCAAAAAGTATGACCCCAGCGAGCAAATATGAGTTGGCGCTTTTTTCTTATATTACAGCAACAAAGACGGAAGAAGACACATAAACTTCGGCTTTTTCATCACCACTGCGACTATCTTTACAACTAGACATCGATATCAAATGGACCAATTACTACGTGTTAACGAGATAGCCGAACAATTGTTTCCCTCGAGAAAGTAGACGACGGACAATCTGTGGAGATCAGAGGAGCAACGCGCAATGCTTTCAACTAGCCTTTTTTAGTGGTGCAAATTTTCTGTTTGTCTCATGCGGAAAAAACTTGTCGAAATAATGTGTTCACTCTTGAGGCATGGGACAACTATACCTGAAGAGTGGATATATTATTATCATAGCGACTGTCTGTATGTGTGCATCTAATTGAAATTCCATCAATACGTTTCCCAATTATTTTATTTTAGATAATTGTTTGTGTAAACTGTGAATAATCAAACAGCAAAGTATAATATTGTTGGTCCTGGGTATGACCTTAAAAGAAATCCAGTGGTGAGGCCTTCATTTTGGTAGCCGTGGGGAATGTTGAGTTGCCCCTTAGTTTCCATTGCTCCCAGGTCGACTCTGACCCGGAGTGTTAGTACCTGTAAGGTCAAATATAACTTAGTTGCGCTACCAAATCAGGATGTTTGAAGTTATTGACTTCCTGACTCAAAATGCACCAAACATTGATGTTTTATTGATTTTTCCTTTGCAAAACTCAATCCTGTTTTGTAAAATCCGAAACAAAAAACAGCAATTTCCCTCCCTCCCCTTTCCCTGCACTCTCCCATCTTCCCCCTTTTTCAACCAAACACCATGAGTAAATACTTAAGCATATAAAGAACTTGAAGCATAAAAACCTTCACCAAAATAATCAGATTCGAAGAGGGTTGATATGCCGTAAAACAAAACAACCAAACCTAATATTTTTTAAAACCGTGTGTACGTGTACAGCTTTTGAACCAGACAAAACCGACTTTTGGCGACGAAGAATAACGTAAACAGCCGGGAAAATCCTAATGAAAACAAACCTGCGTAAAAATCAAATCGAGGACGAAGCCACATTTAAAGCAAAAAAATAAAACTCACCGTGTGTTCATTTCTGTGAAATATTATTTATTTCTTGACGAGAAAATCAATGAAACAGCATTTTTTTTAAGAAAAAGTAAACGTCATTTTTTTTGTACTAGTTCAGCCTTTGAACAATACAAAGACCGGACCGCTTATTTTCCCTGACCCTAAAATAACTCGTACTAATCCTAACCTAACTGTAAACTAACCGTAACCTTGTATTGCATTTAGTAACAGTTATTTGTTGGCTATTTGTGTTTGTGTGTGCATGTTTACACCCCTTCAATCTTGAATTTACGATTTAATAAATTTAGAATTTAAGTTCGCGTCTGCTTTTCTCGCCTTCTGATTGGATAAGTTCATCGGCATTACGTAAACAGTCGGTAAAAGCCGAACTAAAATACAGTTTTGTCTGTTTCAAAGCTGTACTAATATCAAACCGTTGACCTATCTACTTTTTTTTAAAAACATCTTTAATGTATATATAAAACAAAATTGTAGATCACAGACTGATTTGTGTGGTTAACTTATATGTTTTTAAATGATATTAATAAATAACTTAAGAGTGTTTATGCTTGTTTATTTTAGTGTTTTTCAGTTCATTTTAATAAATAAGCTTTAATGATTTCTAATTGTCTGTTCTTATTTTCATACATATCATAAGAAAAATTCGTGTAATAATCATTGAGGGAAGCAATGAGACAAAACTGTAATTTGTATTATCTACTTTCTTTAGTTAGAATTTTAAATTCAGTAAATATCAAGGGAAATCGAAAAACAGTGTTTGTATTCTATTGTTCGGATACTTTGAAGAAATATGCAGAAAACGGAATGCAGGAAGTATTAAGGAAGTCGGCCGGGTTATGTATGTTCCGTTACAAAAACAAATACATAGTTTTGAACGTTATGAATATTTATATGTTCAATGTTCAGTGAACAAACGTTGACTATTTAACCCACGGTTACTTTTTACTTTGATTTTCTTATAAATAGAAAATAACTCTATATAAAGCTACAGTAAATTTCATCTGCGACTAATGTGTAGCCAGTAGAATATACAGTGCATTACTATAATTATAACCAATTGCAGCATGGCATTTTGGCCAAGATCAAAGTGTAGTATCTGTTCCGATGGATACTGCACCCCATAGACTGGTATTGTCTTGGCCTTCGGGGCTTGATTTATGCCGGTCTATGGGTCTGTCCTGTGCAGTTCTAGGAGGTCCACCCTCCCAGGCTTCGCCTCCCCTCTTTGGGGAGGAGTAAGTTTATTGCTTACTGCCCGAGGCGCCCCTACCGGAGAATGTCGACGGGGCTGCCCAGGCAATTTTCAAACCCCACTTTCCCGACCCGACCTTGGGTCACATCAATCTTGTGGGAGTAAGATAAAAACTGGCCTTGTGCCTAACTCATGGAGAGGAGTAAATCAATACACGCTCATAGCTTATGAATAACATATAAGGTCAATAGAACTTTAGATGTCTTCTACCTTGAAATAATAAAAATAAAATTTAGTTACCATACACTATATCTTGTTTATGAAATATAAAAATGTTACATGACATTTTCTAGATGGGCGCCGCGGTTTTAATTCATTGACCCTCACAGTCTTGGTTACTAGATACATGAACGCCAACAGTTCATTTATATCATGTTTCGAGATGCCTGTCTATGCGTGCACTTTATAGAGGGTAAAGCCTTCTGAAGAATTTTATCTTGCGCTTGG
>OY744524.1:34063902-34088902 GCA_963556195.1 Sepiola atlantica
TATATATATACATAAGTATATATATAGTTACTTAATTTATATATATATATATATATATATCCTCAATTGGTATGTATATATATATAAATATATATTTGTAAATATATATATTTGTATATATATATATATATATATATATACTTAACGTACGCGTAAAAACAAATGTATTCCTATATCTTGATTGTGAAAAAAAGGAAAAATGATTTTTATTTGTGAACGGGGTTCAACAGAGACGGCTGGTTTGTGATTGAACCTGTGATAAAACTGCAACTAACCGGTGTCTATGTGCTTTCATCTGTATTTAGAGTATTCTCGTTTAAAAGGTATCACTGGTAATGTGTTTGCGAGCTTACGCACTAACATAGATAGGCCGAAAAAGAAAAGAAAAAAACAGAGAGAAAGCTGGTGGAAAAAAAAAACATTTAAAAAAATCAGCCAAAAAATTCTATGAAACTTGAAAAAGTAAAATCATATTTGTTCAAGTCGCAACTCATTGTATTGATTAGAGCGTTCTTTTGAGGTCCAACCGACCGTCACTACGGGGGTTGGAGTCGGCGGCAAGTTTCAAAGGAAACAGCCGCTATTCAAGTACGGACGGTCAGAGTTGACGGATTTCAAACCCTCAACAAGATAAATAACCTTCATATGGACCTTTTAAACCTGGATAAGTTTTTTCTTTTGATTTCAATATAACTATATAAATATATGTATAAATATATGTAAATATATATATATATATATATATATATATATATATATATATATATATATATGTGTGTGTGTGTGTATATATATATGCAAATATATATATATATATTTGTATATTAATATATATATATATGTATTATTCACATATTATATATATGTATATATATATATATAATATATTATATATTTTATAAACATATATGTGTAAAAATATATGTAGAATATATATATATTATATATAGAGAGATATATTATACATAGTTATATTTCAATAAATATATTGTGATGTGTTTTCAGTATAAGAAAAGTTATCAGTGCACAATCACGTGTGTGAGAGCATATTTTTTAAATTTAAATTAATGCAATAAATTGGCTTGAGTGTCTATCGATACCATCGGTTTCACGATAACATGTGACACTGGATGTGTTAGATTATCGACCGTAGAACGGGTACATTTAGTAGCTTTATTCTTGTGGTCTTAGTTTCCTGTGTTTCATAAAACCAAAGGTATCGATGTATGATCAAACTAACTTATACTGTGTTATATATATATATATATATATATATATATATATATATATATATATATATATATATATATATATATATATATATATATATATATATATAACACAGTATAAGTTAGTTTGATCATACATCGATACCTTTGGTTTTATGAAACACAGGAAACTAAGACCACAAGAATAAAGCTACTAAATGTACCCGTTCTACGGTCGATAATCTAACACATCTATATATATATATAGAGAGAGAGAGAGAGAGAGAGAGAGAGAGAGAGAGTCTAAAGAAGCTTTGAGTCATTTTAAACAAAGAAAAAAATGCAGTTTAAGTTCCCAGAGAAATCGATAGACTTAACACCTGCATAAGCCGACCCACCGTTGGAAAATTCCTTACAAAAGGGGATTCAAGTATCTAACAGTGAAACAAAAACAGGGGACCTTTACTTGAGCATGACATATTTAAATGGGGATCATCAACTGTTTACCATGTACCTGTTTCGGAGATTTAAAAACAGGACAGTTATAATATCCATAGCTCTATAATGGTACTGATTAAACGATCACTTCCCCACTAATCAAATATAGAAATAGTTCAGCTTTAATTTCACTAATATATACATGAATAACTCATAATAATAATAATAATAATAATAATAATAATAATAATAATAATAATAATAATAATATATTACCCTTAAGACTACAATTGTCATATATATATATATATATATATATATATATATATATATATATATATATATATATATATATATATATAGTGTGTGGTGTACATACACATCTCCGTGTGAAACATTCAAAATGCCTTCCCACATTGTGGAGCAGTGATACGGCGAGTGTGCATGGTTATATATGTATGTAGCTTTTAAACTCAGATTTAATAACTACAAAATAGCAACACATTACAACAAACAACACACACTCGAGATAATATCAAATGCATGTTTATGAACACCAAATTGCCAGCCACATATGCATGCAACTAAAATAATAACAATGACCTTTAAAACTAAACAAGCGCAAATCAGATCTGAAGACTGATATGGATAGTCTTAATAGTTGGACGTATTTTAACAGACAAATCTGGTTTTAACATATTTGTTAGTTTAAAAAAAATCGTAGTTTACGGTAATCCAGAACAAGATAAACGCGCGTAGATTGATATTAACACATATTATTTATTTTTCCTGTTCAAGCAAACAATTTCATGCGTGTCCGGCATACTCAGTTGACAGAAAAGTGTCATCTAAGAACGTTTTAATGAGCGTTGTGCACAATGGAAGATGTTCAGTTTTCTTTTAAATTATCGTATTCAAGACATTCTTATCAAATAATAGATTTTCGAAATATAAAATAATAATAATAATAATAATAATAATAATAATAATAATAATAATAATAATAAGGTCTATAATTTATGTTTTCTACAAGGCTAATTTTATTTCGCATATTTTTTATTGTAGTCAAGTAACAGACGTATATATATATATATATATATATATATATATATATATATGAAGAGTTTGAACCGCGATAAACGCGATTTTCGTTGGATTTCAACACTCGATCACACCCCAAACTCATGTTTCATATAAAATAATGCTGGCATCATTTCGTTTTGTTTTTAATTTAAAAAATCTTTTAGTCAAAGGCTAGATTTGATATAGTCGTCCTTTTATTGTTTCATGTCTGAATTGAAACGATTTGGATTTATCGCGTTTTGCATTCGAACTCTTTATATATATATATATATATATATATATATATATATATATATATATATATATATATATTAATATACAATTTCAGTTATGTCAACATGTTGGCTACATATGTGCATACATGTTTCGGCCATAGCCTTATTAAAGACAAACTTTTTACAGCCAGCTCGACAGTGATGAAGATGAGAAGACGAACATTATTACTGGAGTGTCCTGAGCGGGGTTTGTCTCATACGCCTATGTATATCAATTTCTATGAAGCAAAAACACTTAACAATAATAAGCCAGCACTAGTGGCAATTAGCCCAGAGGCAAAGCTTCAGACTCTGGCCTCCCTATGTCGAGTCTCGTAAGGTTCAGCCACGCTGATGAGTCGTAAACGACGAAACTCATGCTTGTGGATAATTCAATTAAAATAAAATAGGATGAGAGAAGTTAAATTCATAGACTTAGGTAATATATACATGAACAAAACGTAAACCTTTTATAACATTATATTAGTTAAATAGAACCAGGATACTGTGTGTCTACTTATATAGACATATATATATATATATATATATATATATATATATATATATATATATATATATATATATATATATATATATACTTAAATAATACACCACGATACCAACATCAAAAGATTACAAATTCTTGAAGCCCTCTGCATAAAATAACTAAACATCACACAAGCAATGCTGTAAATTACCGAACTAGTCACAACATTTTGAAGTGTCTAACGTGGTAATTAGCGTTAGTAAATTCGTAGCCGTTTAACTAGTAATATTTTAAAATCTTGCACGCGCTTAGAACGTGATCAAATACTTAGCCCTTACGAAATCATAGTTTTGAATCTTGCACGCGCTTAGAACGTGATCAAATACTTAGCCGTTACGAAATCATAGTTTTTAATCTTGCACGCGCTTAAAACGTAATCACGTTCGCATGTAACCTCTCAATATCATAGATGTCGCAAGTACATCGGAGCACAATCCATTGAAGTACTTGTAACACAGGCACAAGGATGCAACATTGAGGTATGAAACAGGTGCTGCAGCTTGAAGAATACTAAGAAACGTATTAAATTAGCGACACTTTTTTCAACTTTGTCTATGATGGAGAAACTAGTGGTTGATGCACCAGCCAACATGTGGCTTTGTAGTGAGATAGGATAATGTAAGGTGTGAGAAGTTTACTAGCCCGGTAAACGGTGCCAACTTTTCTGCAGCATTCTTGGCAATGTGTTCAATGTTTTTGTTCAAATTCATGTTACCTGTGAATGTTATGCCGAAAGGTTCGAACGTTGGGCTGTCTGGTAGAGTGTTATTTTCCATGACAATCGGTGGTTGTAAAGGTTTCTTGTAGTTATTGAATGAAATGAGCTTTGTCTTTGCAGCATTAAATGTTACCATCCATTTATGACCCCATTTTACTACAGACTGGAGGTCACTTTCTAAGGATTCAGCCATTGCCTTGGATATGTGTGCGTCCGTATTGTCCACATGATTAGAGTAGAGCGTGGTGTTGTCAGCAAATATACCCATCTCCAACACAGTGTCATCAGGGAGATCGGTTATAAAAATCAGGAACAATAAAGGTCTAAGGATCGATCCCTAGGGAATACCAGCATATATGTCATGTTGCTTGGATGAACGCCCATCGAGGACAACCTCGTTGTTTCTTTTGGTTAGGAAGGATCTAATTATATTATATATTCGTCTAGTAATACCATACGAATGAATTTGTATGAGAAGCCCTTCATGACAGACCTTGTCAAACGCTGTGGATATATCAAGAGCTAGCGCCCTAGCTTTACCTGCCTTGTCCAGTGTATGGTATATGCGTTACGAGATGACTGTTAAGGTGCCTGCAGTAGATCCTGCTTGCCTAAATCCATACTGCCGGTTAGAAAGAAGTCTTGCATTAACGAGTAGCCGGATTATCGCTAGATTGATTTAGAATTCAAAGATTTTAGCAATAATCGGAAGTAGACAGATAGGCGGATAATTCTAAGGATCACTTCTATCTCCAGAATTCTTGAAGACTAGTACCACAGATGCAATTTTCCAGCTATCAGGGAAGCAAGATTCAGCGAGGCATTTGTTGTAAAGTTTGAAGAGGACTGGGGTCAGTTCAGCAGACCATTTCTTTGTACAATTACTGGTACAAGATCAGGCCTACATTTTTGAAGGTGTCAATGGTTTTTGGTTGTGCGATGGCCCTTATATGATGACCAGTTTATCAAGTGTTGATTCAGTATGGGAATTTAGGGAGAGGGTGTTTTGCTGAGCCCAAAGTGGAGTTTAAGACGAAACGCTGGCCAAAAGTTCAGTTTTATCAGCTGCTGTGCAAACGACATCATGGTGGTTTCTTAGCGGGGGAATTGTTTAGTGTCCGTTGTTCACCACACAGTTGTAGAGTTTCCATAAATCCCGAGTACATAGTTTGTGCGACCGTATCCCTTTCCCTAGTCATCTCTGTATACTTTCTCTTTGTTTCAACTATCACTGCCTTTCAATTATTTCTTGACTCTACAAATTTCTGTCAATTTGCAGTTGACTTATGAACGTCGAGAAGATAACAAAGTGTCTCCACATATCATTGAACAGCGATAAAAACACAACTGCTGGAAAATTATAACTATGACCTGGTGGTCAAGTCAGGCGCAGAAAAGTTTTTTTTTTCAAGAAATCATAGTTGCCTTGCAGAATGTATTGAGAAATGCATTAATTATTCCATGAGTAGCGTTTCTTTTCGGGGGGGGGGGGCACGTCATATTTTGTTTGCCCAAACTTTCCTAATAGTTGAGAATTGCCCTATCCCACTGAAAACATTTTATTACATGGATATTTACACAATTTTCAAAACCACACACAATTGTAATGGTCACTACAATTTTATTAAATCTAAATAATATCGCCTAATGAGAAATTCAAACTATAAATAAATGCATAGCTTATATAGTGTAAGTTCTATCTTAAACACCGTGTTCACTATTGCAGATACTTTGGATTGCTATGAGAACACCAACACCTTTGTGTTGGTGTTCTCAAAGCTTCCAGTTATTAAAGAGCGCGAGTAGGTATTTGCTACTCTAAACCCTGTTAGAGGTGGATATGTCATGGATTAAATATATAGCATTAATAAACTCCGTAACTGTTTCAAAATCTTCCTTAACAAAAAAACATATTTTAAATTTCTCAATTACTGCCATAATAAACACATTATATCATTGTTTATTGCTCGTTTACGTATGGGAACGTGCGACTGACTTCGTACACGCGAAAGAAAGATAATTGTTACGGGCACGTTTTATAGCTTGCTCTTCGTTTTTTTTATGAGCCTAAAATGATAAGGGGTATTAATAAAACCATGAATTTAATCGGCGTAGGTGTCGTGTGTAACTGGTATAAGGATGCCACAGCTTATAAAATAAACCTTATTGAGCATGGATAGACGGGCATTTCGTCTAACTGTTGTTTTGACAACCGGACGTTTTTGCTTGCGGCTGAAAAGAGAAATGATTAAATTCACAATTAAATAATTTTCATTTTTCAATTTAGAAATATTCTGTTTAAATTAGTGAATTAAAACAAATATTATCTTTATTTGCCTTGCATTTGTCAATAGAAAATTCGAAATTTATATACGTAATAATGTTTTATGATTTAAAATATAATTGAATTAAACACTTAAAGAGTTGCTGTGAAATGAAAATGAGATGAAACAATAAAAGGAGACACCCACATGCACACATATTATTATAATTATTATTATTATTATTATTATTATTATTATTATTATTATTATCATTATTATCATTATTATTATTATCATTATTATTATTATCATTATTATTATTATTATTATTATTATCATTATTATTATTATTATTATCATTATTATTATTATTATTATTATTATCATTATTATTATTATTATTATTATTATTATCATTATTATCATTATTATTATTATTATTATTATTATTATTATTATTATTATTATTATTATTATTATTATTATTATTATACTCACTAGTAGTTCTCACACAATACCTCATCAGTGAGTGTTCACTGATAATAACCGATGGTGTTACAACTCATTCGATAACTTTTGCAAACGACCTTGCGTCAACAGGCGTTTGCTATCAATTTCTCGCTGCCAACGACTATTGATCTTCACCTTGTGGTCTGTTGGGACGGCAAAATCTACCATTTCGCAGGGGTTTTCCTTCTTGTTGACTATTAGAGAAATCCGGTTTCTTGCAAAAAATGTTATTATTATTATTTACTCACTAGGAGTTCTCACACAGGTCATCAGTGATTGCTCACCGACAACCGGTGGTATTCCCTGGAGTCTGAGTGACAACAAGTCTCCCCAGATTTCCAATATTCTCCACCTCTTTTCGATAGCCACCGCAAATAAATTTGCAGTATCACAACAGCCGTTTACCATTGATTTCTCGCCGGCAAGGACCATTGGTGTTTTCTGGGGTTTGGGTGGCAGTAAGCTTCCCCGAGGTCCCAGCAGTTTCTGCACTTCCAGTGGAGGTCTGGTTTGTGCTGTCCCTCCTCGGTCTTCTCATCCTCCTTGACCCTATGCAAATATTTTGTATGAACCGAGATCCTTTCTTCAAGATATTTTTCCTATATAGTTAACTCGCAAAAATATATGCTGAAAGAGACTTCTGTTTTACGATTGAGTAATGTTTGAGAAAGCCATACATTTTGATAGTCATAATTAGACGAAATTTACAAACAACTCGCCAAGTGACCCATCTGCGAGAGTGGTAGATTTAAACCACTCTCGCACTATCGTATGTTGATTTATCTCAAGGTCTAATTGTACACCGTATCTATTACGCACCCCCTCTCTCCCATCTCTCATTTACACACATATTCTCTATCTGAGAAAGAGACTACTTTTGTATTGTGTATTTTGATTTTTTATATTTATCCTACTTTGCAAACTCACTTTTTCCTGTTTCAAACAAGTGGGTAACTCAACGGGTCAGTTTTTGTTAGTGTCTCTCTCTCTCTTTCCTCTTCTCTCTTTCTCTCTCACTGTCTGTGTATATATATATATATATATATATATATATATATATAGGATCAATTATACTTAAGCCACCCTGGAAAACACAACGTCCAAAACGACACATTTTAGTTTGACACCGTTTTCTCTAACTTGCGGTGTAATTATAAAGAGCGCATTGCCTTCGCAAACATTTTTTTTAATTAAAAAAACTGTTATTCATAAAACGTGTTAAACTTTTTATTAAAATAATATATAAACAAATTCAAACAAACACATGTAAATAAGAGGATGTATGTCATGCAGAGACAGTTTACAAACTGTTTGTTTTGGTAACAATAGAGATTTATTTATAAATATGGGGATTGTATTAAATATTTATTTACAAGCAAAGTAAATACATAGTTTTATGTACAAAACATTTTATAATAAACAAATGAACCAAACAAATTAATTTTAAAAAACATAGCAAAAAGTGCGTCCCTATTTACCTGCCCCAAACGATTGCAGAGTTAGACACAAGGGACGGTTTTTAATGTAAGGAAAATCCAGCTCCCCAAAATGGATCATTCTTTACTTGGACAAGAATAAAAAATGCCTCAGTCTAGAAGATTTCCTCAACACTGACCAAGGACAAGAATGATGAAAACGAACCTTTACGTGTAATATCTGTACATCTGTACATATGTAATGCATAGAATTTTTTCTTTCCGCTAAAGATGAGTAATACATAATTTTAAAAAAAATGTATTTTTCGTTTTACCACCGGACTTAGGGTTAGTAGTAAAACGGGTACGTGTTTCTTATGATGTAATCTGTAAAAAAATGCAGTATATATAAAGTACCGGAAACACATTTAAACATGAAATTAAAAAAATTTTGTCACGAAAAAAGAATTGCAAAGAGTTATTGATAATTGTAAAAAAAATAAATATAAAAAACAAAAAATTAATTTTTAAAAATTAATTTTATTTTACGTTGGTGGGCTTTTCTTCGTGTTTGAGTTATTTTGGTGGGCTTTTGTCCGGTGGGCCTTTGTCCGGTGGGCTTATGTCCGGGGGCTTTTGTCCGGTGGGCTTTTGTCCGCACAATATTTCTACCGGTGCCATTTTAACTAAATTCACTGAAAATAGCTATTTGAGTTGTTTTCATGGGAGGCAGGCTAGGTTCCGACCTCTATAGATTTAACTAGAAGAGAGGCGCTGAACACCACCCATATCTTAAGATAAGTAATTTAAATAAGATTTTGTTCAGTCGGTAAAAAGCATAAATGTGTGTTTCTGTTTTGTTTACGTTTGGCTTCTGGACGGTAAATTAATAATTATGAATACAAAATGATATACCCGTAAAATCACAAATAATAACGTGTTTAATTGAATTAAATTAACTATAATTAATCTTATAATTGATAGCTAACATTATAAGTTATGGCATTAAGAACGTTTAGAAGTTTAATTTGACAAACTTCTCATGTTTTCACTTCATGTATTGTATCCAAGATTTTAATTGTGAGATATTGTTACCGGTGCAATTTTCACTGAGACATTTTTATCTAAATTTATATAGGATACTGGCAGGTATTAGACGTCTTCTAGCCCGTTAGAAGGAGTCCATTTCCTTCTAAAATAATTAATGTCGCTAATAGTAATGATTGCAATATTTTGTTTCCCACATCAAATATAAGTTACAAATAACTTCGATCCTCTTTAAATATATAAGTGTTTTAAATAGAACTAAAACGCTGAAAAACAATATAAATGAAACGAAGACTTGGCGATTGCTGTGACATTCTGAAAATAGTCAAATAATTATTCTCTTCTCTTCTATCTTTGATATACTGTCTTGTTAAACCTGTTGACACACAGCCTGTCTCTTCGCTCGGCGCTACTTTGGGTCAACCCACCCTAAGGACGACGAGTCAGAAAACGGTGGATTGATTTATGGCTCTAAATCCCATAAATTTTCCAGAAAGGTTAGCTCGCCTCCGAGGAAAAAGTTAATTCATATATAGCCAGGACTCGTGAGTTCAACTGAACCCCGGTCATCTACAGATACGCACGCGAACATTACTTGTGGTAATTACTCAAACGGACTACCTATACGCGAATACTGAAATAATCTCACTTACTTTGAAACACACGTACATGTATATATTATATTAATATTAGCAGATATACCCGGCTTTGCCCGGGATTGAATGAAACATTCTGTCATTTTGCGCCCTGCTTAGAGAGAAGATTATTTTTGTATGCTTATATTTTATTTAGGTTTTATGATATTCAATTTTTAGGGAAGGAGACGAAGGATGTATTCAGTAAGTAGAAGGGGTTGTAAATGAAGTGACATCTGCTTAAATACATTCGGTAATTTGTTAGTATGTATCCGTTATCAGGGCCCACCTTGCATTTTCTTAGAATGAATGGGGACGCCTGAACCCGTTATTACCATTTTCATGCATACTGGCGTAGCGGACTTGTATGCAAAGCAAAAAAACACGAGAGGCTTGCAAATGGACACCGAATTACATTACAATTACACAATATATAATTTAAGTTTGAAACTATTGACGATATGTTTAACAGTCAATACACTCAATAACTATAAGAGTATCATATTAGCGTAAATAAAAGAAAACGCACTCAATAGTTTTTATCAAGGCAGAGTAAAAAAACGTATACTCTAAAGATGCTAACAAACGTTGTCTAAATGAGCAATTGGTCTTGTTTTATATATAACAATATTTAAAAACGCAATTAATATTCTTCATTTGAGCGAAGCCACAATATCATTAGAATTGCCTTACACTGATCTTCTGTGAATATAAATCATGAGAATACGTGTAATTATGATATTTGCTATTTTTTTCGAGTAAAAGTCTTCGGACACTACAATAAATACGATTTCAATTTGTGTTATGCAATTTTCGCATGAGGTAGGAAAGTAATATTGAAAATGTTAATGTTTACACACGAGTAGTTTGTTTTTATTAAGATGTTGAATGTTACCAGTATTCGAATTGAATGAGTCAGACGCCTATTTTGTAGAATAAATCACGATATTTTTTTATTTAGTTATCTTCTATGTTAATTATTACTTTAATTTTTATAGGACCCATGTAATAATTAAAAATGGAGATCTTTTTGTAGAAAAATCCCATCACTAATGGAAAAATTAGGTTTGCGGAAAACAAAGCATCACCTACCATTCTCAGTGCGAGCACAGACCTTTAAAACTGTAAGTGCTGTCTAAACATGTGTCAAATGTGTTTTAGGGTTAGGTTAAATTTAGAGTTAAGCTTAAGTTACCTTAATTTCTCGCCGAACAAAATATAGAAGAAATGGTACTCTCTCAATATGTGATCTACAGAGTTGTTTAGATTCCAATATGTAATTATGGAAAGTAGACAGTGCATCTTGAGTTTACTTTCGGCAGCTTCGTAACTCTCACTTCCCTTATTTTGGCCTTTAGTAGTCACATTCTAACAAAGGAAGAAGTACTTCTGGTTTCTGGGTCAGAATTCATCTATATAATACTAAGCGTAAGCTAGTTTCTTAACTTGAAGTAGTATTTTTTTTTAGTTTTTTTCTTAAAGTAGCTTAATGCGTGGTCTATAACGATTAGCATAAAAAAGAAAATCTATTAATTCACTACCCAAAACATGGTGTTATTAGTTGATGAATGTAGTGGAACCCATTTCGCTGTCAGTTGTGCAGGTGATTAAAATAGAGGTTACCATGTATTTTGTTAGTATTAGGGAGAGAGTGTATCAATTAATTAAAACAATAGACAATTGAGCCCAGCCCCCCCCCCCCCAAAAAAAAAGTAGAACAATATTTATTTGTGGTAAAACAATAAATACTGATTTGAAATATTTATTTAAACATATTTGGTAGAGGGAGTTGCTATTATTTAAAACTATAGAGGAGAGAGCCTAGACCCCCGCTCCAGAATAGTACTTAAAATATATTTTCGATTGACATTTATTTCATAACCCTTACCCTAACCCTTAAAAAAGACAGCTAAACTCCTAAACAACTTGAACCATGTTTTAGGTAATTAATGGTTAGATCACATATTCGAATGTGAGAAACTTGATAGATTAGAATACATTCGGTAGATCACATATAGGAATGGCACCGAGATCATTCCACCGATTAAAGTACAGAAAACTTATCAGTCTAGAACTCGTAAACAAAATTAAAAAAAAGAAATTATTTACAGTAAGCACTGTATAATTAAATTCGTTACTGACACGTGCAAAATGCTTGTAAAAAAATTGGGATGTTGCTGATCATCGGGTGGATTGGCGGTATTTCCGTTAACGGGGTGTTTGTCAGATCACATTCTGTGGAAGCACTTGTAAAGCACGCACAGGGATGCAACGCTGTAGCGATCTGACAATGACAGGGGATTGGCAGACACTGTGGTAGATTCATAAAGTGAAATACCCTTTGTTATATCCTGGAGGGAAAGGTAAGTGCATGGTGCGCCAGCACAAATGTGGCCTTAACTCCAGGTATTACTGCTCTAAGCACCCTCGACACAAACTACCACTACTAATACTAATACAGTTCGGAGATAACGCAATAATAATAATAATAACAACAACAACAACTGAATGAAGAAGTTTGCAAGAAGACCGAGTGCACATATTTTGATCTAATTAACTGAGTCATGTCCTGCACGTGACAGCAGGAGTGCAGGGTTGTGGGATGGAAAGAGGTTAGTTAAGATTAATGACGAAAAGAGTTGCACGGATCAGCTGAGGTTAGTCTTCGACTGGCGATGGAAATAAGAAAGGGTTAAGATTGGATCAGGTTGACACTAGAGGTGAAAGGGAGAAGAACCGTCGGGTTTTCTTTTTCTTTTCTTTTTATGACGTGACCAAGAGGGGCGACAGAAATGTCTGACGAGAAATGCAAAGCATAAAAAAAAGAAACATACACATCTGTGATACAAGTTTTTTTTTTAACTGCCTGAATATCAAATTTAATTTCCTAAGATATTTTGAATCAGTGCAGCTATTAAGGTACGTCGCGAATTAGTTTCATTTTTACATTATGTAGCTTTTAGCTTTTACTTGTACGGTACGTCGCGAGGCTTCAACACAACAGTGTACTGTACGTCGCGAATAATTCTTACGGTGCATTTTGTTTCATATTTATATACAAATAGTAGTATGCACTCGTATTCAATAATGACGAGAAAAGGATATTTCACCTCTCTTTGTACTCGGTATCTATCTAGATATATTATTAACATATTAATAGAAAAACAGAATTGTTCTCAGTAATTAAACTTTCACTATATATATATATATATATATATATATATATATATATATAATTTAAAAATTGATAAACCAATAAAATACGAGCAACAAACGTTGCAATCACCAATAAAAAAAATACATTAAATACATATATATATATATATATATATATATATATATATATATATATATATGTGTGTGTGTGTGTGTGTCAGGTTCATTTTATATTCCAATAACCATGTGTTTTTTGTTGTTTTTTCGCATTTCCTAAAAATATAACATTTTTTGGGAGATGTAATTTTTTACCGTCCGTTTCTTTCACCCTCAGCCAAACAACGTTTTAATGTCAATATCGTCTCTGCAACACTACAAACTCATCAGAAAAGTCATCGCAATCATTGAGCTGAATCTTTTAAAGAGACAGCTAATTAAAGGCAATGAAAGTATATGCTAATACGCATATTGCTATAATTTATATATATATATATATATATATATATATATATATATATATATATATATACTCTTTGTACGCTGCTCCTTCATAGAAGTTAATCCGATTAACCTACATTGATTATACCGTAGTGTTAAATAACATGTAAACCTCTATATTAATATATTTTCATACAAATATTTTTACTTCATATATGCACACATTTTTATTTGTACAAACATGTATGCTTCATATGTGCATACATGTTTCGGCTATATACTTATTTAAGGTAAACACTCTCATCAAGTGAGTCAAACCGTCAAGGCACGTCTTTACAGTTGGACTCCACATATGTTGTAAAATGTTTCATAATTAAAATATGTATATATATATATATATATATATATATATATATATATATATATATATATATATATATATATATATATATATATATATATTGGAAAAGTGTAACTACATATGTGCATACTGATTTGTTTCTTCAAAATTTAGTGTGTATTATTGTTTCTGATCATAATTATTGTAATAATGTAATTTAGTTATATCTCAATTATTTTATCAGTTATTATATTACGTAAATACTTAGAATACGTTATTATTAAAGAATGGTATTTTTAGAAATCCACTTAGTTAATTAAAACATACGAAATATAATTTACGAACGGTGAATATTAAAAATGAATGCTATGAAATTTGTAGCCGGTATTACAGGTGAGAGTAAGAACACTTATGAGTGTGTAAGTTAAAGAACTTTGGCCTTTCCTTATTCATGACTTCTCAGAATTAAATATTAAAATGCTAACATTTATTGAAATTACAATTATTATTTTAAAACCATACGCACAAACACTCGCCTTATATAATTGATGAAACATATTTACTCATGCAGACTGTTTCGAAAAGCTATTGATCACAAAAATATCATTTAAACACGGACTGTATAAGCTATATATATATATATATATATATATATATATATATATATATATATATATATAATGAAGAAGAATAGAAAGGAATTAGAGAAGCAAAAGCCAAATCATAATTCAATTCAATTGCTCAGAGCAAGATATATTCCGCAAAAAAGGCAATTTATTCAAGTTAAATTTTCCTTAAGCCAGGCTTTTCAAAGATCAAAATCTTATCATCAGAGGAAGTCGCTGGGATAGATAAGTTGGCAAAGGCCAAGAGTTAAAATTTGAAAAAATAAAATAAAAGTTGTAGGGGGAAGAAACAAAGGGCAAAATTCTGCCCGAATGCAAGCAAATGTCCGATTGCTAAAAAGTCCGGTGTCGAAAATTCCATTCATTCTACCTGCTCTATCCTGGATATTGATCTGTATACTCTTCACAATAGGTTTTACTTTTCCTAAAAGTTCGCTTTTAGTACACCACTTTATATATATATATATATATATATATATATATATATATATATATATATATATATATATATATATATTAATATCTGAATGTAACAGTAAATATTATACCTGTATTTTTTGTTACATAGTTCTATCAGACAATATATATAGTCATATATGTATATGAAGGTCTGCTTTCTTCATTCGGTAAGTTTCGGAATTGATATATAGACGACATCTTTTAAAAGGTTATGTTAGTTTATATATCCAGGGTTATCAAGCATTTCTATCCAAATCTCATCATGAGAGTTTATATCCATCGTATAGTGATTTGGATCTACTTGACTTCATATTTCTTTTTTTTCTAAGCGTTGGTAAAATTATAGTAAAAGTGCGTGACCTAACTGAGTTTCAAAAAGGACAAATTGTTTTTGTATGGCAGGAGCTTCGATCACGAAAACAATTTAACTGTTTGCTTTTCCTATATCTACCTTATTAAAGACGATTACAGAATTAAAGTATTTTCGAATAATCCTCCATTAATCGAACTAATTCTGGTCGCACTTCTAAACTTACTCTTACAGACCGACGGGCATTGAAGCGCATCGTGGGGAGATATCATCGGACTACATTGGACAAAGTAAATGCTGAGTTCAATCGCATTCGAACAATCTAGTTTCGACCAAAACCCTTAGCTGTGAGATCAATAAACACGGATATTATGAAATAGCGGCAGTAAACTTTCTTTAAATTTAACAAAATATACTTGACCCTCCGGGATCCATCTGCATTATTGCTGCAAACTATGGACCCTTTATTAAAATACCCCCTCGTATTTCGTAATTTCTATAATTTATATGTATAGTGCGAATATAATCTAGCACCTTAAATTAAAAAAAATGAAAATACTTATCAAAATATTCTCCGTATATTAACTTCAGAATATATAAGGTAACGGGTGTCTGTTTATCTCTATATCTTATACCTCTCTGTCTCTGACGCTACCTCTCTCTCTCTCTTTCTCTTTCTCTCTCGCTCTGTATGTATATATATATATATATATATATATATATATATATATATATATATATATATATATAGAAATTGGTAGTTTGCTGTAAGCATTGCTGGGAGTAATAATAAGAGTTTTTAAAAAGGTTTAAGGCAATGCGAAGATCCGGGTTGCTGGAAGCTGTGAAGAACAAAAACAGAACAAAACCGAAATAAGTCGGATATAGATCGAAAGGTTTGTTTATTTTTCTAGACAGCAAGGGTGTTAGTTTGTAATGTCCGGATTATCAAGAATCAATTTGATATTTCGAGAGATTTTTTTTTTCTTCTTCCTCTCCTTGTCAAAAATAAATAAAAGAAAAATCCCGGGTACCGAGAAAATGCCAGGAGCGCTGGGGGGTTAAACCGGAAGTGTTCAGAGTAAAGTATTCAGAGGAAAACTAAATAGATTCTTTTTATTTATTTATTTATTTATTTATTTTTTAAATATATATATATATATATACACCCATATATATATGTAATTGTCTGTTGTTTCTATTTATTTAATTTTTATTTTTATTTATATATTTACTATTATTGTTATTTGTTTTTTGTTTTTTTTTTGTTTGTTTTTTTTGTTTTTTTTTCCGTATATAAAACGTAGTTATTACTTATAGTATATATGTTTGTCAACAGGCTGATTCCGGCATTAGATTTTAAATGTGTTGTAGATAGCTAATTATTTGTTGTCGGTGCAGTATATTAAAATTTAGTTATGTCTGGTTAAGTTTAATCCTTATTTATTGGTTTTAATTTATCTCTTAAATGCCTATTGTTTTAGTTATGGAAAGTTTGCTGGTTAAGGGGAGACAAATCTCTTATTTTTGGTATTCTGTTATTCTGTTAATTGGCTTTGTATGTTGAATTTATTTAACTAAAGTAATGGTCAATTCTTAGTATAACGGATATGATTTGTGCAAATAGTGTTTATTATGGGGGGGGTATTATCTGGGGATGGGTTCGGGGGGGGGGGTAGGTTATATGATGAAGGTAGAATTTAATTCATGTCTTTGATTTAAAAATATATATATATATATATATATATATATATATATATATATATATATATGTGTGTGTGTGTGTGTGTGTTTACATAAAAAACGACACAAGGCATATTTCTCTCGCATTAAAAGCGTGATCGCGGCGTTGGCCGAATGGTTACGAAACTAGGGTTCATAATACGTGGATCCGGTGTTCGAAATGTGTTAGCAGCGATACGGTTATGTACTTCCATACTGACGAGCGTAAAATAAAAACGGCAACTGTATATATGTCTATAGATATAAAACTATTTATCTATAAATAATTATTATTAAGCTACTATAAAGTTGAGCACTTTCGAAAAATAAAAAAAATAATGAAATGTTTATATAATGTACATTTATAAAGCTATACATCGTATCGTGTACTTCAAAAAAAAATTAGTGTTGAGTCTTATTTATCACTATATTTGAACGTATATATATATATATATATATATATATATATATATATATATATATATATATATATATATATATATATATATATATATATATATACACGAGGTATGTCTAAATGTATCCGATTTTAGATCAGAAAAATATTTCAAATACCTGACAGGGGTGGAACCGTAATCCCTTTATAAGTAGGCCTATTGTGCTTGCACACACTTAGCCCACCGATCCATCCTCTTCCGGAAACACCTTTGGAAGTCTTGTTTTAGAATGGGGTTTATCTCCGCCGTCGCGTTCCGCATTATCTCTTCTATAGTCTCAAAACGAGAACCTTTCAGTGGCGTCTTCAATTTTTGAAACAACAAGAAGTTACATGGCGCTATGTCTGGAGAGTAGGGAGGTTGGCGAACAAGTGGAATTCCATGTTTGACCATTAAATGTTGGATCAATTCAGATGAATGTGCGGGGGCGTTGTCGTGATGCAATTGCCATTTTTTCGCCCTCCACATATTTGGTCTTTTGAACCGAAATGCGTCACGGAGACGTCAAAGAACATTCTGATAGCACTCCTTAGTCACTGTTTGTCTCTCCGGTGCGTATTCGTAATACACAATTCGACGGACATGAAAGAAGACAGTCAGCATCACCTAGATTTGTCTTCGCACCTGTCGCGCTTTTTTCTGGCCTTGGAGACTCGGGATTCTTCCATTGTGACGACTGTCTTTTTGTTTCTGGGTCATACCCGTACACCCATGACTCATCTCTAGTTCAGAAACCCGGGATCAGTGTTGGCTGTTTCTAGAATACCCTGTGAAACTTAAAAATGGAGGCCCTTTTTTTCCTGCAACAACAACTTGGGCACAAATTTCATAGCCACTATGTGCATATTCAAATCATCACGCAAAATTGCATGTGCGGAATCTGTACTTACTCGGCCCTCTAGGGCGATCTCCCGCACGGTTGAACGACGATCTTCCATCACCAACATCTCGCATCTTCTAAACAACAGCTGCACTCCAAGCAGTTTTGGGCCTGCCAGAACACTGGTCACTTTCCGCTGATTTACGGCCATTTTTGTATCCGTTGAATCGCTCCTTAATCTGTATCACACCCATCGCATCTTCTCTAAACACCTGCTGAATCTTAAGAATTGTTTTGCTTTGAGAATCACCAATCTTTTGAAAATATGTGACGTGGTACCTAATCTGAACACGTTCCTTCATCTCGAGAGAATCGGTAATCCGACGAACATGTTGTGTAGCACCTCACTCAGCGACCGACATGCAACGAGTAACACGCAGGAAGGCGGTGATAAAATTCACACATACGTATAAAGTAGTCATATTTAACTGTGTAGAGTGGCACTGCCCTATTGTCTCTATTTCGCGCGGAAAAAATAAAAGTCGGATAGTTTTTAAACAAACGTAGTAACTGTTGTGTATGTTGATGAAAAGCCAGAAATCGATATTCAATCTCATTTTGTATTATTAATTTGGCTTTTCGCGTGTTCTGTTTAATATTAATTTATTTTAATGGCTAATGTTAATTACAATGTTTAATTGTGAAAAATACATCTGTTTTTATTCCATTGATGAGAACATATTAGTCATAATGACACATCAATTGTTACTGAAAATGACTTAATATTCTCTTACCACGGAAAAACGTTTAAATTAAGGATCACTGCTAAAATATATCATGAGATTTATTATTTATATTGAAACGCATTGTCGTATATATATATATATATATATATATATATATATACGTATTATCGCATCTTGTCAAAGGCAGAGTTAAAATAAATCCCTGCCTTTGACAAGAGGCAGTAATACGCATTGAGACGTCAATTAATTGACGCAAAGCTATAATATTGTGTATGTAATTTTATAAATGCTCTACTTACTATTGAGCACTCTTGAAAAACTTGATTTCATGTTCAATTTATTAACATATTTGAATTTGATCAATTAATATATATATATATATATATATATATATATATATATATCCAGGGAGTATAAATCCGAAGGAAGTTGAAACCGGGTTTATGAGAGTGCTCAATGAAAATTCAGAGCAGACAAAACTCATAACTTTTACAAACTTACTAAAACCAAATACCATGATTTAATTACACAAAATATCACAAACAATTATAAAAAATCTGAAATTAACCTAATCGATAAAATCAACTCAGATAGTAAAACCATAACGGATAAACTTAAGATTAGCGATAGAGTAGGTAAATTAAAAACAAAAGAAGCATATATACTATTAAAAGATCACAAAATTAATTTCCACACTAAACCTGAAACCAGACTTATTAATCCTACTAGACAAGAGATAGGCAAAATCAGTAAAAACATCTTAGAAAAAATAAATAAGCAAATTAAAAACACCTACAACTTAAACCAGTGGATTAATACCGCTGAAACAATTATCTGGTTTAATAGAATTAGTAATAAAGATAAATGCTCTTTTATACAATTATACAATTATACAATTCGATATAGTTAATTACTACCCCTCAATAACCAGAGCACTCTTCGAAAATGTTATAGAATTCGCCACTCTCCTCTCTAATATCTCTGAAGACGAAATAAACATAATTAAAAAATGCCGAACCACAGTACTAATAAATAATAAAGAACAATCAACAAAGAAGGACCATTTCTCTTCCTTCGATGTTTCTATGGGCTCTCTTGACTCTGCCGAGGTGACATACTTGGTTGGCCTGTACTTACTATATAACCTAACAAAAGATCTCGAAGTCGATTCGATCCGGCTTTACAGAGATGATGGCCTAATGTATGTTAAAAACACAAACGGACAAAAGTGTGAACAAATCAAAAAAATAATACTCAAAGAAATCAAACGTATAGGCCTAAAGGTTGAAATAACATCAAATGTTAAACAGGTCAACTTCCTCGATATTACCTTCAACCTCACTAGGGATACTTATGAGCCCTATGCTAAAGATAATTCCTACCCCCTTTATGTCAACCCACTATCTAACTACCCTAGATATGTAAGTAAACACATCCCTGAATCAATTAGTCGAAGGATTAGCAACAACTCCTCCAATAAAGATATATTCAATAAACATAATAACTTTTATGATAAAGCACTAAAGGAGAGTGGATATAAAAATACCAAAATAGAGTATATTCCAACTACACAAAATAACCCTAGTGGGAATAAAAATAGAAATAGGAAAATTATCTGGTATACCCCTCCATTTAACAATTCAACTAAAACCAAATTAGGGAATAAATTCCTGAACTTAATAAACACTCCTTTCCCCAATAACAACATACTCCATAACATTTTTAATAAGAACACACTGAAACTCAGCTATTGTTGTGGTGACAACCTGGAAAAAATCATAAAAATGCACGACATGAAAATACTAAACACTTCAGTAACCTCAAATCATAGAAGAACATGTAACTGTAATAACAAATCAAACTGCCCCTAAATCAAAAGTGCCTATCAACCCAAGTGGTCTATGAGGCATGTATCTCCTCAACCGAAAACCCATCCCCGACTAACTATTATATTGGTCTGGCAGGTAACAACTTCAAGGAAAGATTCTACAACCATAAACTCTCCTTCAAAAACCCTGACCATCCTGGCCAAACTGGACTTTTACTACAATACCACAAAATAAAAAGAAAAAAAGAAACTCCCATAATAAAGTGGAAAATCTTGAAAAAATCTAGCACCTGCAAATCAATAAACTCACCATGTAGATTATGTTTAAATGAAAAACTGGAAATTATCCGTTTTAAAGACAAAAATAAACTCCTAAATAGAAAACAAGAGACGTCTATCAACTGTAAACATAGTAGACTTTACCTCCTTAGCAACCCACATACCCCACCTTAACCCCACACCAACTCCCCACATTTTTAATAATGGAAAAAAATTGTTTTTAAATGAATGATTACATTAAGACCCCCCATTATACCCTACCTCAAAACACATTATAACCCCCTATCCACCCACCCAAATTTACCACCCAACCCCACCCCAACAAATTCCGATGAATCTATAAATATATACCAACCCCACTAAACTATCAATAACATCAAATCTCTAAGTATTATCTATAATTCTCAGCCTCAATAGCCTCTCAGTCATACTACCAATTCTACCAAAATCATCTCCCACCTAAACCCATAACTGGGATAGCTATTAACTCTGATATCACTTAGACTAATATAATCTCAATTACTTAATCCTTCGATTACTATCTTGTACACTTAATTATTGACTGGTGCTTAGTCCTTATTACTGGTAGCGGAACTATAAAAGCCTACCATCACTTGTAGACTTATTTCGCCTAATGACTTCACAAGTAGCAGGATAGTAATAATAATAATTATTATTATCATTATTATTATTATTATTATTATTATTATTATTATTATTATTATTATTATTATTATTATTATTATCTTGTTATTATTATTAATACTATTGTCACTGCGACTATCGTATGTATGATTGGCATTGTTATTATTATTGTTATTGTAATTGATTTTACTGATACTAAAAATGGTAACACCATTAAACTTCTTTTATATAATGATTCTACTAGTATTAATTTTAGCATAATATAATCACAATTAAAAAATATTAGCACAACAAAATTCACTACCATTACTGAGCAAGCTATAACTAATTATATTAAAATAGAATGCAAAAGTAGCAATTAATACCCTAAATTAAAATTATCAAACTTTTTATCTACACGATAATTTCCTATTACAACAAAAATGACAGTTATAACTTCATAATTATAATTCTATTATCATTAATAAATTAACCCAACCCCCGCCCCCGCCCTGGTTGGAATTGAGGTCACGATGGCCCAGACACGAGAGATCATCCCACTCAACTTTTTAAAATATCACTTGTTGGGGTCTCCCCCTCTCCCCCCTCCCCTCTCATGTCCTCGCTATAGGCTAAGCTCTATCTCCGTCCTCCTCCCTCTAATGCATCTTCAATTTCCGGTTGAGATTGAACTTTAAATCTTTGCCATTTGGATTCGATTGTCGCTTGAAAAGTTGGCGTTTATTGTGGGCGCTAATGAAACAGCATATATTTTGTCGCAATTAATGGAATAATAAAATCACCAACAATATATATATATATATATATATATATATATATATATATATATATATATATATATATAAATTATACATAACATACAAAAATATATACTATATATATTATATAAATAATGGTAGTAATTTCCCAATTATCTGTAATAATGAACCAACTTAAAACCTTTCAAATGTGTGCGGAATCATTATTTTATATGAAAACTAGCCGGGAGCAGTTTAACCTATTTCTATTAAAACTTATTTCTATCTGTCTTTATCTGTCTCTATATCATTCTCTCTTTCCCCTCCCCTTGTTTCTTTTCCTTTTCTGCAGGTTTCTCTTTTTTCTACCACACAGCCAATTCTTTCCTTGACATACACACATAAAATGTTCCTTTATTTAGTATATTCCTCGATGAATGGGTCAGCTTAAAGGGAAGTAATCCATTGATGAAAAAACAGTTACGTCCCTTTAGTAATAAAACAGTTAAATATAATCACTGAACCCCTCTTAACGAAAACTGGCCAAAAATGAAAGAATATATGTTTTAAAATGTTAAATTTTATTAATCCAGGGCAACGCTGATCAAGAATATACCAAATTTGTGGGTCTTTGTTTTGCAGTTTGTTTTTTTTTACTTTTAACCATTGGCACACTCACACACGCACATACGCCCCCCCCCACACACACACAACTGACATTTATAATATAGAAAATACATTCGAAAGTGAAGAACATCAGGTAAATATTTATTAAAACATAGCTATATAAAAGCAATAGATAGAGTAGGCATCCTTTTGCTCCGGTAGCGCTATTTAAATTACGTACATAATTAAACACCGCTTTTTGATACGTATTCATTCGTTACTTTCAAATTAAATGTTTCGCCATCTACAAAGTGATATTAGTATAAAAACAGAACGATGATTCTCAAGATGGCAAATAATGAAAATAAAATGTCTCCCACAGTTATAATTATTACTTTCTCTATCAACGCGGATTTACTTTAATGTTTGTTTTGTTCATTGACCAATTTTTTTCTTTACTCTTAATTTACTACAAGAAGATATTTACATATTTTGAAAGGTAATTTTACTGAAGTCATATCTGTCATTAAAAAGCCATTTTGCAATTAAATCGATAGTAACTCTTAAGAAATTATGAAATTTCAATTTCGTTAATGAAACAAAGTATTTCTTGTGTTTTGCATTGGTGGTGGGGTTAATTAATTGCTTATTTGAGGGGGATATTTTAAACGTTTAATATATTTACATTTGCTTTTTTTATTCAAAGATGTCTTAAAAGTAAGATCAAAGTGTAGTATCTGTTCCGATGGATACTGCACCCCATACTGGTGTTGTCTTGTCCTTCGGGTCTTGATTTACGCCGGTCAATGGGTCTGTCCTGTGCAGTTCTGGGAGGTCCACCTTCCAAGGTTTTGCCTCCCCTCTTTGGGGAGGAGTAAGTTTATTGCTTACTGCCTAAGGAGCCTCTACCGGGGAATGCCGACGGGGCTGCCCAGGCAATTTTTAAACCCCACTTTCCCGACCCGACCTTGGGTCACATCTTACTTGTGGGAGTAAGATAAAAACTGGCCTTGTGCCAAACTCCTGGAGAGGAGTAAATCAATACTCCTTAGGAAAACTTTTTATGAGATTCAAATTATTGTAGCCACCTTCCTTTGCATAAAGTTGTCATTCTTATAAAATTTACTGTTTTTGTATATACCCTAAAACACAGAAGCACCAACAGTCGTCTTTTCGTATTATTATTCATATAATTTCATTTTAGTTTTAGTTTAGTCAAATTTTCTCAGCCCAATTTTATTTATTATATCTCACACATTAAAATCACAGTTTTTTTAAAATAAAAATTCTTGATTTTTTTCTACCGAAATGCCACGGGTTTTCCAGTATATTTCTTATATATTTTAGTCAATTTAAAATATTCTGTTCATCATCTGTCTCCCTTTTCCTCCACATTCTTTTATTCCTTCTCCTTCACCCCAAGTTTCACTTCAATTTCACTCCTCAACAACGCACAATTTTCTCCAAAATCATCCCCCCTCTCCTTGCCAACCCCCAAAACTCGCGGTCCTCTTTTTCCTTACTCACATCCACCATATCCCATTACCCTCACCGAACCGCTTTCAATTTTTCTCATTTTATAAAACAAAGTCCCTTCTTATTTCCCGTTCTGGGGTAAACCTCCTCCTTTTTCTGCAACCCTTTTAAAATGCTTGACGACAGAAAAGACATCCTCTGAGGACACAGCGGACAGAGGAACCCGGCTGTCAAG
>OY744524.1:34098902-34103902 GCA_963556195.1 Sepiola atlantica
CGAATAGGATGGTTCGTTGGTCGAGTAAATTAGCCGAATAGGATGGTTCGTTGGCGAGTAAATTAGCCGAATAAGATGGTTCGTTGGTCGAGTAAATTAGCCGAATAAGATGGTTCGTTGGCGAGTAAATTAGCCGAATAAGATGGTTCGTTGGTCGAGTAAATTAGCCGAATAAGATGGTTCGTTGGTCGAGTAAATTAGCCGAATAGGATGGTTCGTTTGTCGAGTAAATTAGCCGAATAGGATGGTTCGTTGGTCGAGTAAATTAGCCGAATAGGATGGTTCGTTGGCGAGTAAATTAGCCGAATAAGATGGTTCGTTGGTCGAGTAAATTAGCCGAATAAGATGGTTCGTTGGCGAGTAAATTAGCCGAATAAGATGGTTCGTTGGTCGAGTAAATTAGCCGAATAGGATGGTTCGTTGGTCGAGTAAATTAGCCGAATAGGATGGTTCGTTGGTCGAGTAAATGAGCTGAATAGGATGGTTCGTTGGTCGAGTAAATGAGCTGAATAGGATGGTTCGTTGGTCGAGTAAATTAGCCGAATAGGATGGTTCGTTGGTCGAGTAAATGAGCCGAATAGGATGGTTCGTTGGTCGAGTAAATTAGCCGAATAGGATGGATCGTTGGTCGAGTAAATTAGCCGAATAGGATGGTTCGTTTGTTGAGTTAAGCAGCTGGTTCTATGAAGTAACTGCGTATGAATGTTCGTCATGCGAAGTAATTGAACGCTTAAGCTTGCTGATTGGTTGAGTAAAGAAGCGTTGTTCTTTGATATCTTACTCGACTAAAGTTGTCCCCTAATACCAAATGTGGGTGCATAAAAAGTCGGAGAAGGATTAGCGGAGAAGTAACGTTACAACTTTCCTTCCCTTGATTTGCGGTTCAGCGACTGACAAGCACTTGCTTGCCACATGCAGAAGCAAGGACGACTAGATGACGACGGATCATGATGCCGATTCCTGCAGAATTTTCACCATGGTGCGGGCTAGCCGGGTTGTGACCAAAAGTCGCTTGGTGCAAGAACTGTCTGCAATTAATGGCTCTGCCAGACGTCACGGGTCAAGACTGCATAGCTCTGATGCACGACGTTGCCACAATCCCCTACTAGGGTTGCACTTTAGGAGATGTTACTACTAGTGCGGCATTATTAGATTCGAATACTCTTCAAGAGATATAGAGAAACTATGAACGATTCGGAATTTCTTTCTTTTATCTATGATACACCTTAGATTTTACAGAATAAAAATAATACTAAAGGTATTTCCTCGGTAACGTTTGTTTTACGGTCATGTGTATGTGCATCCTTTCTTAGCAATCTATGTATTTCTCTCTTCTTCACTTTAACTCTGTTGATTCAACCGCTCTGTTTGGGAGCATTGAAGGTAAGACGACCCTCTTTAAGATAATTTAAATATTATGTTCGTATATACCGTAAGAACGTGTGTAAATTGGATCGCAACACAAGTCACTTTACTTCTGTATTATATTCATGGATACTATCGAAGTAAATACCCTTATTGTGTTAAGTTATTTAGAAAAGGATTTATTAAAGCTATATCAAAGTCTACGAATTTTCAAATGAAATCGAAGTAGAACTAATAGTGGTAGTGTCTGTGAACCAGAATAGGCTGGTCTTATTTTAGATATCTACGCATATCTATATAACAGATTGTATACGGAAGGTAGTCTGTGATGCTAATATTGGTGCAGGGTTTTTCTACAAACGGGGCACACGCACACATTTCAGTCATATATAGTTCACTAATTCATCAATAAATGTCATTTAAGTAATCATGGAAGAAGCAACATGTATGAATACAAATAGGTATCAATGAGAGCACCACCAACGGAGATAGTTCGTCAAACAATACTATAAGACATGCTCTTCCAAGAAAGTGCAGGGCTCATCTTTGCATATATCAAACTGTGAAAAAACCTTCTTCGAGATGAACATTTAAAATTAGTTGGGAAACTTCCAAAAAATATGGAACAGTAGAGAACTTCACTTCAACCATTGAAAAATGTCCAAGCTATTTCAAACGCTCAAGAAATGTACAGCTGAGCTGATCGATAGCGCGACAGAGTCTCTTCAGCAGAATCCGAAACACTGTGCGCAAGAATAAGCTGTAGACGGTATACTCGTCGCTTATATTATAAAGGGGTGGTTGCAGCAATATAGGACAATCTCTCACGCTTCAAACCTCTCCCAGGATTTCTCTAAATAGATTCTTTGAGTTTATGTGATTAATTTCAATTCCTATTTTTGAGTAAGCCCCTCACAAGCCATGCATTAATCCCCGCCCTCGAATATTTCTTTATCTAAGGGTTAGCTGAAAGACATAGCTATGGATCGAGATCAATAACCATCACAAAATCGTAGAGAGCTATCTGATATGTACCCCGGTCGGTTTGTCAGGAAGTCATGAACAGATGTTAATTGTTGTGATCTCGAATACATGCTTTAGAATAAAGAAAAAGAGTATTTACACTTTCATGTGTTGGTATGGTGTTTGGAACACAATAAACCATTTAGAAATAACGTTTCATTTAATTTTTGCAGAAAATTAAGAACTGAGACCCATCGAAAGTTTGGACCCGTTTTTTAGTTTCAAATAGTATATAATAGATGGGCGCGTATCACGTTAGATGTGGCCAAATATATCTATAATATATATATATATATATATATATATATATATATATATATATATATATATATATATATATATATATATATATATATGAAATTAAAAATGGAAAAGCGGAAGACCTTTTCGCTCAACGTTTCGCCCAAATTTCACGTGGGCTCTGTCAAGAGCGGATGAAGAATACAAAAATGACAAAAGACGTATTGTATTCTTCGTCCGCTCTTGACAAAGCCCACGTGAAATTTGGGCGAAACGTTGAGCGAAAAGGTCTTCCGCTTTTCCATTTTTAATTTCATACCGTCGGATTATTTTTATCCTTTCATATACTCATATATATATATATATATATATATATATATATATATATATATATATATATATATATATATATATATATATATATTCTGTTAAGCATCATTTTGTATATTCTTTTTTATCTAAGTATGTCACGCTTCAGTTTGAAGTAGAATTTTATATTACCAGTCACATTTAGATTTGAAACAACATTCTCATCGCTAAACTCAGAGTACGTAAGGGCCCATCTTAACTTCTAACTGACTTATTGTTTATATTAATTTCAACAGTAATTTACCATCTAAGATAGTGATTACCTATTTAGCGGGTTTGCTGATGCAACATCATACTAATACCTACTCACATATACAAACAGGCTCGTTGTGGATGTGAAACAAGTTGCAGTTTGACACATTTCCGTTTAATATTATATTAAATAGGCATTTTGTTGGAATGTGTCATACTTGAAGCAAAAAAGAATTTAAGGCTTAAGAATATACGTTTTTCTTTATGTTCTCCGAGACTTACATTCTAAGTTAAGAATCGGTTCAGAGGTTAAGACACATATCCTATAAGATAAGACACATATCATATAAGATGTTTTCTTACGAGAATCGTACTATACTAGATGCGTTGTGTTCTTTAACGACGCATCTTCTCGCGCCGTGACTACAAAACCCTGCATAGTCCGACAAAATCCCACGCACAAGGGTCACCCAAAATTGATGGATTTAAAGACAACCTTACTGAATGGAGCGAACATCCTCGTGTAACTATCGTTGATTAAGATGGTGCTTGCCTTTACCATCCGGGTATTTAAAACCCCTCATTATTTTCTCTTCTTTTCTATGATTACACTGTAATTCTTTTTCATTCAAGGAACCAGTTTTCTTTCTACAGCTTTCTTCACCCTAGTGGGCGATTCCCTCTATCCATTTAACCAAAATGATTTCTTCTCTCGTCAAAAACACACAGCCATGCTGTTCGAATGAGATATTAATGAGATTTCGTACAAGATTGTTTTTTTTTGTTGCTTTTAATTTTCTTTTCATTCTTTATGTATTTATTTCTTCTTTGTGTATTTATAGCGAAGCTTCAGCCAATCGACGCTTAGTCTGTTGTTTGATTCGATTCCCGTGTGTAAAATTTATTTTCAGGAATAGTTATTCTCATTTCTAGCTGTTCTATGTATTTTTCTCTATAATAGACAACGTTTTCGAAATCGACTTTTACACGTGGGAGTCAAATAAAATTTGATTTTGTACGTTGAGCTGTGTAATGGATATATGTCACAGAAAACAAAATTCATAATAGATGTTGATTAAAATTGGTTTTCTCTCACGTATAACTTTCGTCGGACGCATTTTAAAAAACGCAAGCGAACTGGGTCATATTGTAGTGGAAAGCGATTATACAAATTCATTTCCGGAGTACTTATATTTTGGACAGCTGATAAATAGTTGCCTGTAGATGAATGCAGACATTTCGCAGAAAATTATTTATGGATAGAAGCTGTTAACTACGTTAAAGGATTTATTTGCAGCAATGATGGACAAGAATGTATGTATCTTTCTGTCCAATAGTACCGTCTTGCATACTGCGTTATACGTGGAATACTGAGAAGTAAGTAGAATAACGATCGATAAAGAAAAGAAGCGCTATTGAAAAATGGGTGCAAAGAATATCGTTGCGAGGGGTCATCTGGAAACGGGACGAATTTCACGGCATAATCGCTGTGTAACAGAAAGAGGGATTTCGCTGGGCCGGACACGTTCCAATGTCCAAATACAACAGATGCAGTTTTCGAGATGTATCCAAAGGAAATACCGCTGGAGAACTGCACAGATTAACGAATACAATATCATAAAGCTGTTAAATAGTAATGTGTGCATTATTAGTATTTATCTGATAAGTTGTGTTCCCCGGGCGGTGTTCATACTTAAACAGACAGATGTGATGTGACATTGCTAAAAAATGGAGGGGTGTCATTATTCGGGCTACTGTTCTCATCCTGCGTGCTATTATACCAAGGTTTCGACTGATGTTACATCCGACCT
>OY744524.1:34108902-34121402 GCA_963556195.1 Sepiola atlantica
ATCTGTAAAATAAATGCAGTATATATACAGTACCGGAAATACGTTTAAACATGAAATTTAAACATTTTTGTCACGAAAATAGAATTGCAGGCAAAGAGTTATTGATAATTGTAAAAAAAAAAATATATAAAAATATTTTTTTTAATTTAAAAAAATTATTTATTTTTACGTTAGTGGGCTTTTGTCCGTGTTTGACTTATTTTGCCTTATTTTGGTGGGCTTTTGCCCGGTGGGCTTTTGTCCGGTGGGTTTATGTCCGGTGGGCTTTTGTCCGGTGGGCTTTTATCCGCACACCGCGAAAACCGCCTACTAGGGTTAGGCTTTAGGTGATGTTGCTACTAGTGCGGCATTATTAGATTGGAGTCTTCTTCAAGAGATAAAAGTACTAGTAAGCACCATCAAGCCGTTAAAGGATGTTTTCCGCCAGCTGTCTAATTATGCAAAACTGTGAATAAGGTTGTAGCTGAAACATGTATGCACAAATGCAGCCAACATTTATAACATATATATATATATATATATATATATGTGTGTGTGTGTGTGTGTGTGTGTGTGTGTGTGTGTGTGTGTGTGTGTATAAATTATTACTATATCACGTTTATACACATAGTAAGGTTTCTGTGTAACCTACTTGCCATTAACACTACGATGTATATCCACACACACACACACACACACATGCATATATATATATATATATATATATATATATATATATATATATATATATATATACATTCTACAAGCACCCGTACACTATCTTTATTATTCAAAATCAAGTCGTGACCATAAACATTTTAGCTGATTGGCTGCTTAATGCTTTTTAAAGCGACAGTCCTTTTTACGTTTGGGAAGATTTATTACACCGATATCGTTGATATAGAATGGCAGGTCAGGTAGGTCAAGCGCGGCAAATTATATATTTTGTACCATTGCTTTCTTATACACGATCTATGCGTCGGCAAAAATTTACAGAGCCATAAAAACGTCAACTCACAGCTTCATGCGCTCGTCGCGCTGATTGCTTTTTTAAAAGGAAAGAGAGAATTTCGTTTGACAAAAAAAAAAAAGATAAATTATAATTGTTATTTTTTTCAGGTAAAACTAAATCTTGTCGTAAGGGTCATAAAATGCAACCAACCAGCCAGCGAATCCTTTTCCTTATTTGAATTCAGCATGCATTTTGTGATTTTTGACGACGATGCTCTATTCATTAGCATCTAGATTTTTTCTATCCATTCACAGTAAATTACAATTTAATATTATATTACTCCTCTCTCTCTCCCTTTCTCTCTACCCCTTCTCTCTATTTCCTTCTCTCTCTCTCTTTCACTCTCTCTCCCTTACTCTATCTCCCTCTCACTCTTTCTCTCTCTCTCTCTCTCTCTCTCTCTCTATATATATATATATATATATATATACATGAAATTTACTTCATGCACTGAAGATTGCGTAAGCATGAAACAGCGATGTCTGTAGGTAGTACATAATTAATATTTATTTATAAATATTAGATATACATAAATATAGATTGATATATATATATATATATATATATATATATATATATATATATATATATATATATATATATATATATATATGAGAGAGAGAGAGAAAGAGATAGATAGATACGTAGATAGATAGATTATCTGATGAGTCGTAAGACGAGAAAACATGTGTCCGTAGATAATCATATTAAAAAAATATTATTTTATATATGGTGCAATCAGATAGGTAAATGGAAAATTATTCTCACCTAGCATTTAGGTAAAATGCTTTCCTTATTGCATACATAAAAATATTGCAAATAAAAATGTATATAACATATATATGAACAATTTTACGCTAAATCCCCATGACAAAGTATTTATTCACTTAAAAAAAAATGTAATTCAGAAAATTCGATGTCGTAAGTGTCCGTTTAGTACATAAAAAAACCACCAAGGATGAATATTACATTCATAATCCTTCATATATGAAAGACTTCAGAAGTCTAAAGATCCTTCCCAGCAACATCAAGAAGCGGAAATAAAGAAAACAATAAATAGGCAACTCACATTTAACCCTGTTCTATAGAGAAACATTGATTTTTCTGATCGTATTCAGGCGGCAATCTTTTTTAAATTCGTTTGAAATTACATAAGTGACAGTTAAAACAGCTGATAAATAAGAAAATGCACCGAAAAAAATATTGTTTTGATTAATAGATGAATATAATATAAAAGTCTAATTAAATTTAAAAGAGAAAAAAAGAATTATTTAAAATAATGGAACACGATCCGATGCCAGGATATGATCCAAAATTAACAATCTTCAGATATTAGCTGTTAACTTTGTGTTAGGACTAAGATTTCATGTCCAAAATACATCATAATAAAACAACCAATAGACGCCTGCCCATCTATACATATTATAACCGACCCAACAAAATACTACAATGGAACATGATCCGATGCCAGGATATGGTCCGAAAAATCGCAACCTTCAGATATTAGTTTTTAAGTTTGTGTTAGGACTAAGATTTGATGTCCAAAATACACCATAATAAAACTTCCAATAGACGCCTCCCCTACTATAAATATTATAACCGATCCAACCAAAAAATGAAATGGAATATTCTCGCGTTTTTCAGTAACCTTTGCGATCAGACGCTAATCACAACGCCACATACAAACATTCAGATTTCTTGCTATGAACCCCAACGTCATTATTTCGCATACGGCTAAAACTGACCGCGTAATAATCTTACACAAATGAGCCTACATCGACAACATAGACGAGCTGATCGTATTGGCCTATGAATCACTCGATTGAAAACCATCAACACACACATCCAGACCTTCAAACAGTTTTAAAAAAATCAGTTATGCACAACAAAAAGGGGCGCCACAAATCATAGACAAAATCGGTATCCCTGCAGCCACAAAGCAAACATGGATCCACCGTAAGTCAAAAAAAATTCTAGCGAACCAGCGATAAATATTACATACGAGAATGAAAATATCTACACTATTCCATTACAGGTTATGCTAATACACAGAAGTAAATATATATACAGGGTGGGCCAAAATAAGGGTCCTATCTTTAAATTTGAATAACTTGAATTTGAATAACTTCCACAAAATAAAAGTTAAACTCACCAAACTTTATGTGTGTGTAGACTGACCCTTCCGAGATTTTTTGAAATAAACAAAACAAATTTTAGCCGAAAAACACTTCTTAAAACTTACAAAAACTAAAGTATTGTTTTTTACTCTGTTTTGAGTTTTTTAAGCAAAAATAATGTTTTCTAAATGAGGGTACGTTCCTTAGGGCTAATACGGCTCATGTTTGCTTCGGAAGGGGTCCTTTACTTATTCTAAAAAAAAAAATTTTTTAAATCAATAAATAAAAAAGTTATGAATTTTTAAAAATAGGACCCTTATTTTTGCCCACCCTGTATATATATATATATGTTAATTATTAATGCAAGAAAATATATTACCAACCAAACGCACTCGGACATCACCGTCATACCAATATGTGTAATGTACATATATGAAGATCTCTAGACAATGATTAGTTCCGTACCGTATAGTCGCCTTCACTAACCATTAATAATCTTATTAGGAAACATAAAAACGTATACAACACCCACTATACAAACTAGCATTTATGCTATTCCAGAAAATATATGCAGTAATCTTTATATCGGAGAAACGCAGTACCAACCTAAACACTACGAACTTCAGAAAGCTATTGAACTCTGTCACTACAAACACGCTGGTCTTGCAAATACACATCAAATGCTTTCATAATAAAAATGCGCTAACATTACATTTCAGTCATCTTACTGAGCTATTATTATCGTTTACTCCATCAATTCTATGCATGAAACAATGGAGTTGTTTATATTGCGTCTATCCTTGCGAACACTGCATTAGATATTATTTTATTCATTTTGAAAGATGTGGTAATTAAGCCATTTAACTTTCATATACTCCAGACATTCGTTATTATCAATTGTCATTCCCTTGTACCCACATCGTCACAACTAAATTTTTAACAATCCTTCATGTCTCTTAGTAAACTCTTATTTCGATGACTTTTAACAGTAATTAAACAAAAACGTTCACATGTGGCTTACTTATACTTTGATACAACTGATTCTACATGTGTCCCCCACACATGTAGAATCAGTTGTATCAACGTATAAGTAAGCCACATGTGAACGTTTTTGTTTAATTACTGGTAATTGTTAATGTGTTAATTAAAGCCACTGTTATCAAATGAACCGGTGATATTTGTTTTATTAGATTTTTTTTAACGAAATCAAAAGCGCATCAAACTTCGTGTTTTTTACTAACATTTGCCTTTATATATATTTTTTATTAAAAAAAAATATTATTATATTCTTTCATAATTATTTATGCCTTAACTAAGTCATGGGATTTAAAACTGTTTAAATAAATCTCTATATTACACGGAACATGAATTAGCTTTCATGGTAAACCATGAAAGCAAATTATATGGTTCTAAACCATTAGACAAGATGATAGAATACAAATTCGCAATATGGCAGAATAAGCAGAATCAAATTCCTTTACATCGAGTTTTCAAAAAAATAACATTAAACAATAGTTGTGAAAAGAATCCAACGAGTCAAAAAAAGATGAAGTCTGCAAATAATGGATCAAGTCAAAGATTAAAACAATCGGTTGTCAATGGCTACCATTTATGACCTACTAAGAGAAACACGAATTAGCTCGATTTTTTTTAAAGCATTTAACATATATAAGTTCTATTTAATGCTAAGTATTGAGCTTGTTTTTTTGTAATTGAAACGCGATCATTTTGAAAATGATGTTGATCTATATAAATTTGATTCATATTGATACAATCTCATACATTTATCTATTGAAATACTTATAAATATAATTTGAATCAGTATATTATAAGTAACGAATTTTAATCTTGATTCGCAAGTAGTAAAATTGTAATTTGGAGATAGATGTATAGATATTTTGTATACTGTATACTGAAAATCTGTTCCAAAGCGAAATGTATGCACCCGTAAGCCATTTTATTTACATTTTACTAATGTTATTTCGGGTCTGTTTAGTCACTTTTACAATTCTAGTTTTAATATTTTGTAAAAATGTTGAAACTTAGCCGATAGAAGGATTTTGTGTATACGTCAAACCTTATTTGTTCTAAGAGTATTATTTAATCTCCAATACAGATAACGCTATGTGTTACATCTAGTAGTAGAATAGTTGTACGATTTTAGCCAAATAAAGGTAGTATAAATATGCCTCCTTCAAATCCTCTACGTGGAAAGTTGATCTGAAACATGCATTGAATATGCAAGTAATTAAGGACACCAACCAATTATATCTATGCATCACAAGTTTTCATCCTAAGCTTAAAAGTAGTCATCACTAAAACAGTTTAAATTGTGTGTTTAATTTCGTTTTTTATTATAATTAATTTCAAAAGCGATAACGTGAAAGCTATGTTTTAATTGTAAGACTATGGATACTTTCATCTCAACAAAATTGTTAACATTGAAACACCAGATCAGTTCTATTTTAAAATGATGCAAAATACAAAAACATGTATTGAGATATTTAAAGAGATTGGCGAAAATTACATTTCCTATTTCAGGAGCGAATCGAAATATTTGTTTTTGTTGTTTCTTTTTCCTGTTTCAGACAATTTTTGAAATAAACCTCTTTGAAACCCTTTAATAAAGTTTAAAAAGAAAGGCGACCGTTTTTTAAGCAATGGAGAAAAGCTATCTTTACGCAAATTACCCAACCAAATCACGTTTAGAATAATATAGAAACGTAAAAGAAATAAAGACAATCTTTAAAATATTCAATAAGGAAACTTCCAGATTGAAACGGAACGGGGGTGGAATAAAAAAGAAACACTAGTGTCGAAAATCTAAATAATCTGAAAGGAAAGAAAGGTGATTATGTGGTTTTAAAGTCTCCTGAAAATCACATATCGAAAAATGTGTATATTTATTTTTATTATCATTTGCGTTTTTTTATCGTTAGATTTTTGTTAAGTTTAACGAAAAATAAATAAAGAATGGATATTCTAAAATGCGTCTGTTTAATCTGTGCGTTTATCGATGTAAGCGTGACAGAAAAAAACGAGAGACAGAGCCTTGTATGAAAATGATTCGACGAAGACAATACCAAATAAGTTGCGTCCAATTTATTTGCACGTTTTACAATACAAAGTCTAATGAAAACCTAAAGTTGAATATACAGACTAAATATTTGTTTAATATAAAGCGTGACTACCGAACATGCTATTTGAGACTAAATAGCGACAGGTGTTTTATAGAGATATGTTGGATGCATCAAATGTAAATATTTTTTTATGTACTAATTGTTTGTCGCTTATCAAGGCCAACAGGTTACTCAATGATAAGTGTTAACGTGTTTATCAGGTTGACGGAAAGACAACACATTCAGAATTGGAGAAGATGGCTAAAAACGGCCAGAATCTGATTATTTAATAGGACTACTTCACAAGAATTTGTTAAGATTGATCTTGAAAAAAATCATGTTGTAAAATAAGATGTATCCATTTAGGATTCGCATTTAATCGAGGCGTGACAGACAGAATCAACTTATTGAACTCGTGGACGCATTTGAATTAATTTCAAAGAAAACAAAACTGAGGAATAGAATCTAAAATAAGAAAATGAAATAAAAAAAAGTGATAGTGTCCTTTTGAATTTTAAAGCACTTTTAGCAACAAAAAAAAGGAAAACACGAACGGGAAAAGATGATAAAACACGTAAAGAAAATGACGTACAGTAACAGAATCAGCAGGCGTTTCTCATGCGCCATTTTCCCATCTTCATCCTACACATTTGTTCCACCTTTCATGACTTGAGTTTTCTGGAAACTGGGATTACTAACTTCTACTTCGCGTATATGTATTGTTCTTCGTAAAAGAATAAAGCAGTCAGATAGCTTCGTAACTGCAAATATATAAGGAATGGCATATTTCCTCTACAGCTGGAAGTAACCGAGGGCTCAAAGGTAACAACACTCAACAGCTAAAAATGCGATCTGCTTTCGAACAAATGTTTGAAGCACTCGCCCATTACTAGCTAAACTGAAGAGGCGAAATTCGTTGAAACAGCTGTCTGTATATAAACAATACACACAAATACACACATACAAGTGCACACACATATGCATACGCACACACGCACAAACACACGCACATATATATATATATGTATATATATGTATGTATATATATGTGTATATATATGTATATATGTATATATATGTATATATATATATGTATGTAAATATATATGTGTGTATGTATATATATGTATGTATATATATGTATGTATATATATGTATGTATATATATATATATATATATATATAATTAACTTGTTACAAATATCCAGGGGGTATAAATCCGAAGGAAGTTGAAACCGGGTTTATGAGAGTGCTCAATGAAAATTCAGAGCGAAATATATTTTTTTGTTGGTGATTTTATTCCATTAATTGCGACAAAATATATGCTGTTTCATTAACGCTCGCAAAGAACGTCAACTCTTCAAGCTATAATTTAACTTTAGTTTATTTAGACATTCTCTACGTTCCTACTTCCAATTGTCTGCTGCCGTATTTCGATGTTTTGACACCGGTTTTCCCCGTTTTTAGACCCACTCGGTCTTTTATTGTTGTCTTCTGAAAATGAAAGTTTTTCTTTCGAAAACTTAAGATTACCCTTTGCCGAACTGTTACTTACCAGACAGTATTTACTATTTTGGTATTTTATCAGTTTTTCGTGAAATTATTAATAAATCGTTTTGAGTTTCATTTTCTCTCTTCGTTTATTTCTTTTCACTTTTCCATCTTACGGCAACTACATCGAATTGCTATAGCCTCGGACGACTAATCTGCACTTATATATATATATATATATATATATATATATATATATATATATATATATATATATATATATATATATATATATAAGAGGGTAGTACAGTAATAGTGCAGGTCCAACAACAGAAAACAATATATGTAAAGGAGTAAGGCTACCAACATTTGTAGAAATACTTTTTCAAGATTTATCTATTATTTTGTTATTTTATTATTTTATAATTTTATATAACGCGATTCAAGCGGTGGTCCGTTCTCATCAGATATGTAAATTCATTTGAAAGAGTGTTGTTTCCAACCAATACTCTTATATATATATATATATATATATATATATATATATATATATATATATATACATATATACACATATATATATATATATATATACATATATACACATATATATATATATATATATATATATATATATATATATATACATATATACACATATATATATATATATATATATATATATATATACATATATACACATATATATATATATAATATATATATAAATATATATATACATAAATAAATATATATATAAATATATATACATATATATATAAAAATATATATATACATATATATATAAATATATATATATATATATATATATATATAAATATATATATATAAATATATATATATATAAATATATATACATATATGTATATATATATAAATATATATATATATATCAATATATACACATATATGTATATAAATATATATATACATATATATATATGTATATATATATATATATATATATATATATATATATATATACATACTAGAAGAATTCCTATTTCAGGATTCTTAAAATTAATTTTCCGGACATAACTGTTTTGTACCACTTTTAATGCCGCTCACGAAGACTATAATCACCATATTAGCATACCAAACCGTATATCTAAAATACATCTAAATCAAAATGCATTATACATTATAAATGTTTACGATTTTAGGCTTAAAATATTGCCTTATTGGCTTTCAATAATGATAGAAAAAAAACTAATGCACATCTGATGCATTTTTAATTTTCAAATGGGAGGTTGTCTCTATATTTTACCCCCTAAATATCATTTCAGATATTCCAAAGAAACTGAAATTTGCGGAATATCTATTACTTTACGTGAAATACCTTCTGTTAAAAATTTACAAAAGTTAGTTGTCTTAATTTTTTACCCCCGATTTACGACCTTTACATCAAACTAAATACAACAAAATATAGCCCACATTTGAACCTATTACACATAGCAGCTTGGTTCATAATTGTATAATGAATAGGGAATATGTATAGAAGTGAATCCTATACATACACATAAATAAACATTTGCATGTACTTAAATCCATATGTGTTAGACAGATAAAATTAATCCCTTGAACGGAACAGTTTTGCACACTTTTCATGTTCTCTTAAGCAGATTTAAATCAAGATAATGATATTAAATCTGATATCCTACACTTTAATCTGATTTTGACCAGAAGTTACTATAGGATTTTTATTCAGGAAATATCTAAAATGTTAAGTTTACACTGTAGGGGTCTTGAGAAGACATTTAAAATCCATGGAATATGTTTTGATTGGTGGCTAAAATCTATGGATCAAATTCAATTCAAATTTGAAATATTTTAATGTGCCAATAGTGTGTTTCCCAATAGCATGAAACCAAAATCCTATAAAATACTTAAAAGAAACTTAAATTAGGGTTAGGGTTAGGGTTAATTATAATTTTTATTTATTTATAGAAACTGCCCAAGACAAGGTATGAAGCCACTTGATTTAAGGGACTAAAAATAAATATTACTTCAATGTCAAAAACTAGCTAACGATAAGTGTTATATGGATAGAGTCTGACCCAGAAAATAGCAATTCTTCCTCTTTTATCAGAAATATCGCTCAGGGAATGTGACGACTAAAGCACAAAATAAGAAAAGCGAGAGTAACGAAGCTGTCGAATATGAACATAAAGCCCACTATCCCCTCTCCTAGAGTATGTTTATTAGCTATTGTTGATATTACACAAATCACTTAATTTTACAAAAGTGCAACTAACCACTTTTCCCCTTTTTACAGACAACTAAATACGACTAAATATAGCTAACCTTTTGCTCCTTGCAGCTATGTTAAAAATAGAATGATCCGTTAATTAGTTCAAAGTAACTCTCACACACACACACACACACACACACACACACACATATATATATATATATATATATATATACATATATATATATATATATGTATGTATATTTTGAGAGTTTACCAAGATATTTTTTCCCTTTCTTCCAGAGAGAATTCATCACAACGAAAAGATCTTTTATTTTATTATTTATTTATTTATTTATTTATTTTGTAAAGCATAGTTTCCTACACGTGTTTCGCTACCTAGCAAGTACCTTACTAGGCAATTCCTCAGGGGAGATACACATCTAAAATATTGACCTCATCAACAAATGAGAATACCCCACAGGGGTTGACCCAGTTGAAATAATTTAATCACACACACACATCTATATATATATATATATATATATATATATATATATATATATATATATATATATATATATATATATATATATACGTGTGTGTGTGTATGTAGTGAGATTTCAATCATAACATGGGTTTTTTGAAAAAGAAGTAACTTTGTGGGGGGTTCGATTAAATGATCGATTATTTTCCAAAGGTGTGTATGAATTTTTAGTTTAGCGGGTTTGGACTTAATGCTTTTAGAGTATTGATTTACTCCTCTCCAGGAGTTAGGCACAATGCCAGTTTTTATCTTACACCCACAAGTAAGATGTGACCCAAGGTCGGGTCGGGAAAGTGGGGTTTAAAAATTGCCTGGGCAGCCCCGTCGCCATTCCCGGTAGGGGCGTCTTAGGCAGTAAGCAATAAACTTACTCCTCCCCAAAGAGGGGAGGCGACCCATAGACCGGCGTAAATCAAGCTCCGAAGGCCAAGACAATACCAGTCTATGGGGTGCAGTATCCATTGGAACAGATACTACACTTTGATCTTAGCCAAGAGGCCAAGTACCGAAACGTTTCAGCGAGTACTTTGTAACGGAACTCTGTACATGATAAGATTAATAAAGAAAAAAAACTTTAGCTGTCTATTGCATTCATTGGAAAACGGTCGGCTCCCACGATGAATTTGCTGCTTGAGCTGACGTAGTGTAAAGTTTTCTGTCAGGTGACCGTCAACATTCATTATTTTGTTGTTTTCGTTCCGTTTTCCAAAAGGAATGGTATCTATTTTGGACCAGAAGTATGCACTGGTTTGAATGCACTGTAACAAATCATGATAAATAAACATCGAAACGTTCTAAATACTTCGCCTATTGTATCTGTTACAATTGGTTCGGCTTTAGCGAGAATGACTTCAGAATAATGTGTGAATAGTAGAGTTTTACTCGCCTATCTAATTTCTAGTGTACTATATTTTGCTTTTTTTCTTAAATTTCTATGGCATGGAGACGTGTTTCTCTAATTTAGACAAAATAGGTTTATTCCCTTTTGGAAAGATATATGTCCCATTGTTCAAACTCATAATTCTTTGGTCCACTAAATTCTTCTAGATGGAATTCATATTGTTTCACTCATGTGTTTTTCGTGTTTTTTTTTCGTTCGAATTTGTTTGTTCAGCTTAAATTCTCTTATTTCACAATTTCATTCTCAATGTTATTCATATATTTGCGTTGTTATCATTTTTCTTTTTTTTCTTCTTTTCTTTTTGTTTTGCTTATTTTCTTTTAGCGTTTCCTTTTTTTCTTTCATGCATTGAATGTTTGACCCATTGCACTTTTGCAATATGACTTTAACTTACTGAACTCGTTCACTATGTGATGGAATTGAATTTTTAACATTAGATAACACACACATATATACATTATAATATTCAATGTGAGTGCATAACCACCAGTTATTTCCAATATACATTAATAAAAGGAAATACACATCGCCCTCTTAGATATCTATGTATTTATTTCGCGTTCTTCACACTGTTCATTAAAAAGCTCTCTAATATGTTTTAAATATCACTGTGAGTATTCAGAGAACAAGTGATATTTCCAGCGTGGCAAGGTAATTTACATACGTGTGTCTATACAAACTTGACATTATGAGGTGAGAACTTTTTTACTTTTATATAATGAAGAATAATAATACGCTTATATTGGTATGATATATATATATGTATATATATACAGGGTCGGGCAGCTAAATTGGTACTTTTTTTTATTTTTACAAAATTCATAATTTAAAGGATTAAATATGGAAAGATATCATTTTAACATTTATTTATTTAATTATTACAGTTTATTGAACAAAAAAATTCAATATGAGCACCCTTTGCATCAATTATTTTGGAGATTCTTTGACGAAACCGTGAACAGCTCCTCTTTATTTTATTGGGATCGAGATTGCGAAATGCTCGTTGAATGGCTGTCTTCAATGAGTTTGTATTTGGTTGTGGATTGACATTAGTCTGTCCCTCGACGACGCCGAATAGATAATAGCTGGAGAGCTGCTGGGCCAAATATCCTTCGGAACAAA
>OY744524.1:34126402-34128902 GCA_963556195.1 Sepiola atlantica
GTTTAGTATCAAATACTCATGCAGAAGTCAGACGAAAGGGTTCTTGCTAAACAAGAGACCTTATTTAATTATTCGACATGTTGCAAAATACTGCCAACGTTTTCTTAGTGTTCGCCATCTGTCAAGAAACATTGAGTGTCGCATATTAGAAAAATACGTAACAAAGAAAAATGTGTTCACCAACTAAATCCAATCAACTAAAGCAATATAATTTACCTCCTAAACAGTGTTTTTGTTCCGGGCAATTGCACTGGTTAAAGATTGTCCATTGAAAATGCAAAAGAATTTAAATAGCGGTAGTATGTGATACAAGAGTACATACAGCAGAGTTTTAAATAACATTTTAAAAAGTTTCATTAAAATTTCTGAAAGTGACAAAGCTGAAAATAGGAAATGTGTGCCGGTAAAAATATTAAATACAAATATGAAGCTACAACTTGATTCCAGTTCAGATATTTCAATAATAAATCTTCAAACATGAAGGAAAATCGGAAGACAAAATATAATGAGAACGAACAAAATAGCTAAAAGCGTCACTGGTTAGCAACTCACATTTGAAAGTGAGCTGATCTCGAACGTTATATAAAAAGGTAAGATTTAGAAATTAAGAATGTCTGTAATAAACGAATCAAACAATATCTTGGATACGGACTTGATGCAAAAAATCAATTATGGAATACACCCATAAACACTTTCTGTCAAAATATTGAAATCTGAAATACCGAGGCAGAGAGACTAAAAAAAGAATAACGAAACCTGTTTCAGAATTTTCTCTTGTGGACTGGGAAAATGTAAAATAAAGTGTTTATTAAAACCAAATATGTGACCAGTTCCATTTGAATCATTGCATCAGATTTACGAGGAAAAATCAACTTACAAAATGGTGGTATTATCAAAAGATAGGGTGTATTATATTCTGCCTAGTCTAGAAAAGATGTAAGCTAAACTTAAATGAGGACAATTTTTTTCAAAGATTGATTTAAGTGATGTTTATGTGCAAATACTTGTAGACGAGGAGTGTTCAAAGCTACTTTGTATAAATACCCATATGGGGTTGTACAACATGTAACGATTACCATTTGGGGTGTAAGGTTGAACCAGCTTGATTTCAAACATTAATAAAAAATTTAAAATACGTAAAAAAGAATAGAAAAACACCTATAGATCTGCTGAGTGTATTCAATCTGTGATTAAGTAGTTCTGTACGGGCATCGAGTGGTTATTTTTCCAGAATTACAGAGAAAAAATACTAAAATAATTTACTGTCGATCAGCAGACGGTTTAAGAGAATAAAAAGTCCCATGAGAAGTTATATTTATTGGACAAGTGTTGATAAAGTTATTGAATATGCGGTGAAAGTATGCAAGTATTTTGCTTTGGCAATGAAGAAACCTATTAAGTTCAGACCTTGACCGGAAACAAACCGACCGCGGTCTAGGATCCACATAGATTTTTCTGCCCACTGGATAGTTTTTATGACCTAATTGTGGTGGACAGTTTCTCGGAATGGCCGGAAATATTAAAATGTTAAAAAACAATCACGGAAGAAACCATTAATTTTATTTTCTAGAATTGTTCGCACGATTCGAATTCGTTTACTGTATTGTATCAGACAATGAAATGCAATTGACGGCTAGTAATTTAAAACTATTTTCGAAAAGATTTGTGCTGAACCACATCATGATCGCGCCGTACCATGCAAGAAGCAATGGTCAGGCAAAACGATTCGTGTCCACGTTCCAAAGAGCGCTTAAAAAGCGTGAGGTAAACCAACCGAAAAATCCATGCACACATGTTTGCATGTATATGAGATTACCCATAATAACAATGTTACATCTTCCATTGCGTCAGCTTAAAGCAATGTTTGCATGGAAGATTAAAACTGTGTTTGATAGATTATTGCAAACCATTACAAAAACAGGACGTGAGAAAATGTCACGAGGTGACATTTTAAAGTTAGAGAAAAAAAGTGTTCTTTTTGGACGTTTAAAAAACCCAAGTTTATCTACAAAAGACAGATCGGGAAACGATATTAAGATGCTGTCGAGTAGAGGACGAACTAATGGATTTCGTATTCGAGATACAAATCCCGCAAACAGTTTCTGAACATCGAAGATCAATAAGAAAACGTAAAGTTATGAACTGTGTTATAATAAACCCTAAACCAAGAATTATTGACTCCATACAGCTCAACAGTTTAAAAGATAGAGTGGTATGGTGTGATAATGACTTCGTGACGATATGGACTCCTACGACGCAGAATGAACAATCTTAATTCTACATTGTTGAAGAGAAACGCCTGATTGCCTGAGGCTCCCCGAACGGGGATTGTCAAAGGGGCTGCCCAGGCAATATTTAATAGGTCAGAGTTCTTTTTTTTAGGGGTGCTGGCTTGATCATCTCAACATTCTGGCCTTGTGCCACATCTTCCTGCGGTGAGAAGCAAGTAAATATCAATCTTAATGTAAGATCAGTCGCAAATATGCCGAATTGGTAAACA
>OY744524.1:34143902-34163902 GCA_963556195.1 Sepiola atlantica
TGCAAAATCGTAAATTGTAAATACAAATCTCACAATCAAAATATTGTATACGATACATAAAGCGAAACCATTAAGAAGTTCGTACCAATTAAAAAGAAACTATATTTAGATTTACAAAAACAACACAATTCTACTTTTTAGGCGATTACGTGTGGACACAAAAAAAAAACAATTTAATTAGAATTCAGATTGGGGGATTTTTTTACAATCGCGTAACTTCTTAACAAGGCCCATATGCCACTCGGGTATATTTTTTATTGACTTTGACAGATAAACGGCACTTCTGAATAGATATGCTTATATTTACTTACATAGGAAAACTATCTAGAGAGTATTCGATATATGCTTCCTTCGCATAAATAGAACTTAAATTCACTTTCTTGACGTGGTAATATTTTGGTAGGTGAGGTAACTCAAATGGATTAAGCTGTGGTTGTTGGAGTCATGTCCCATAATAGTGTTACCTAGTTTGACTCATCCCATTAATTAATTTATTTATTTATCTTCGTTTTTTTTTATTTGTTTATTTAACAGTATTACAGTAAGTATTCGTTTGTTATAATGTGTAGGGTGATGTTTGTTATACTAAGAAGTTGAAGTTTTGCTCGGCTCTGCTGTTTAATTTCGGCTTGAATTTTTTGATTAGTATTGATTATTTGAGTCTGAGATTGCCCTAGTTACTTTTAGTAGTAATATCCTGACTCGTATGTCTTTGGTGGGGTTTGTGACCATGTGCTTATGTTTTTGGAAGGATGATGCCTTGGTGGTTACGTGTTCTTTGATAAGTATGTGCAATGGTCCCACTGTATTGCCGATGTAGAATTCATTGCATACCGCACATTGCATTTTATATATAGCGTATGCTCGGTTGCATAACACTGTGTTGTTGATGGGGCAGTCTGCAAGGGTGAAGGGGTTAGTGTTGAAGAATGTTCTAGGTTTAGATAGGTGTTGTCGCAGTGGTGGTCCAGAGTGTGTTAACTGGATGTCCAGGTGTTGTTTGCGGATGGCTTTGCGGATGGCCGAAGTTACTCTATCGCTAAAGTGTGGTATTCTTAGGAAGCAGCTGTTAGAGAGAGTTTGCTATAGATGTTATCTATGTTTCCTAGTCTGGTGTTGTTTGGGTATCCATTCCGCTCAAGTATTTGTTGGAAGTGTGAATAATAATAATAATAATAATAATAATAATAATAATAATAATAATAATAATAATAATAATAATAATAATAATAATAATAATAATAATAATAATAATAATAATAATAATAATAACTGACAAAATAATTTAACAATATTTAACTACACCTAACCACTTAATCAAGTCACACCTCAACGTTCATAAAAAAAGTTTCTGCTACCCTACACAAACCATAATTTCCGGTCCTGCCACACACCGACGAGTGAATATATTTTCTGAAATTGGGGGATTCTCCCGAAAATTTAAATTAAAAAAAGAAAGAAAAAGAAACACCACCCTACCATCACGGTCCGAACTTAACTCAGGTAAATATAACATTATTTGAAAATTTTGAATTCTCAATCTTGTCACTATTTGAGTGTTTATCATTTAACGTACCGCTGGTGCCACCTAACCAACGCATTGTCTCCGCCTTCTAACAATACATATATATATATATATATATATATATATATATATATATATATATATATATATATATATATATATATATATGTGTGTGTGTGTGTGTGTGTGTGTGTGCGCGTGTGTGTGTATGGGGGTGTGTGTGGGGGTGTCAGCCTTTACTTCAGCGATTAAAAGAAGTGTAACAATATACATCGTACAAGTAAGCTAAGCATAAGTGTGTGTTTTTCATTCCCGAGGGACATTATCAAGCGAAGTTCGTTATTGTTTGCTATTGTAGAAGCTATTCTAGGTTTAAACTGATGATTTCCCTAGGGAATGAAACACTGACATTTACGTATAGCTTATTTTCTATGCCAATATTTTATACTATATATATAATAAATGATGATAAAATATACTTAAAACTTAACAGTGTTAACTATATTTGGTTATCATTTAGTGTGCGTTACGAAGAATAAAATTGGATGATGTGACCAGATTATGGTCCCTAAAAACCCTTTCAAATACTTAAAAGAAAATGAAATTGGAAGAATATTTATTAATTGATGTCTAATACTTCTTGTTACAATTTCACACAAATCGAGTTATCTCAATTAAACGAAGGCTCTCAAGAACTGTCGGTACTTTGGGGTCGCTTACGTATTATGAGTATTAGTATTTTCACATATAACAGACTTTCATATTCACTTTTCCGATGTGTTTTCTCTCAAGTATTTTAGTACAAAATTAGGATCTATTAAACATTTAGAAAATGTTCAAAATGTTATTTCGATTAAATGCTGAAATCCCTGGCGGCTATGTTATAATTTCAAGGAGTTGTTTGTTTTCAGCAAATGTTTTTTTTTGTTATCTACTATTTTCTAGGGCGTTTGCATGTGTTCAAACTTTTTGAGAGAGGGATCACGCTTTAAATTTACCCCCGTTTTACTTATAATACGAGAGAAACCTATATTTATTTTGTTTTCTGGATGCGACATGAAAACCTATTTATAGCGAAACTTAATGTTTTTAATATTTTTTTTATTTTTACGCGGGAGGGGGGCGTAGAAATACGGGTCATGGTGCCCAAGCGCGGAGTTACCCACACTCGGCGAGATTGACCTGTAAAGCTTGTTAGATCATTCATCTGGGAGATGGAAAGACGGATGAGAACCTGCACTCTACATCCTGCATTTTCAGCTGTTATGAATCAGGTACTGTAAAATGGTGAATATCGTTCGTGTCGTGGAAGCGCACATAACTGTTCTCTATATGTACACCTACATTGATGGCGAATAGAAAATGCACCATGTATGTGCAGGCCTTTTACTCTAGCTTCCCCTACTATATCCCTTTGTCCTTACCTTGTAAGAGCAGTGTGGGCAGAAAATGGTGTTCCTTATGTCCGTTGATGATTAGTGTTAGCCGTATGATTTGAGAAAATTGTCTTTCCCCTATCATTAATACAACGTAATTAATTAGGAAGCGTGAGGTAAACGTGTATTTAGGCTGACATTATCCGCCTGAGAGTCCAAGAACCCGAACTATAGAGTACCTCCCAAGGAGGCTGTCATATCAGCAGGTTCATAATACCGGGACTGCTTATTGTTGTTTGGTAAATAGATTCTGGACGATACAGTAATTTCCTGTGATGCTCCTCGATGCCATATTGGTGAGAACTGCTACGACATGTATTTCTTCGTATGGCCCACACTGAGGATTCTCCGCAAGAACTCGTCGCGCAGTGGATATAGTACTAACGAAAAATTCAGTTCTAAGTTACAGTCATCTGAAGGTTGAAGGGTCAAGAAGAATTGCGAAGAATTACTGAAGACTTCTTCCCTGTCATGGCAGATGAAACGAGAGCATGCTACCCCCGTGGATTTAATAAAGAGTTCCGTTCGAAATTCCGTCAAAATTCCCGAATTTAACAGAAATATTCCCGACAAGGTATACCTGAACAAGGTCGGAGGTTACATCGGCCGAAACGCTGTGATAAAAACAGTCAAGATGAGAACAGTAGTTTGAATATACCCAATTCTGATAAAGGGAGGTTTTATCACGATTTCTCTCCTGCTTATGATCTAACACAGACTGTTGACAAACCTAGTCGACTACACGATGCTGACGGACATTTCCGAAGTCTTCTCGGTCGTTTCCTTACAACTTGTCTGGAACTGTGCTCATCCACTGTTGTGTCTCCGCTGGAATCTTCCGATCACTGAGTTATCTCAATTAAGATCAAAACAAAGTACAACTACATATTTTATGTCCCTCTCCATCACACAGTGTATCGATACTCGATAACTTTTATATCAGAAATCCCTCTGCGTGTTATGTTTGAAAAGAATGTGACTTGTATCGTACTCGATTACACTTATTGGTTAATAGTTTGTATTTAGAGTGTCATACATTCTAATAAGTTCCAACAAAACTGAAACTGACAGCCGTGGTTAATCTTAAAATGTGCAGCTGTTATTGCTCACAGAAACACTTGTTTTCATTGTACTCGTGGGGAAGCTTTTAATTCGGCATACTGTTCTGAATGTTTTTTTCTGTATTTATTTTTTTACATGAGAATTTAAAAATAAAATTAAAACATGTTAACATCATAAAAAGTTAAATTATTAAAAACATTTTCGAAAAGTGTGTTCTATATTTGTAAACAACCGAACTTTCAAAGGCCAACTTTTTTTCGATTTGTCGGAAGCTTTTACCTACTAATTTCTGACTTCTTTGCGTTAATAAAATACACGCAATAGATGAATTCTAATAAAACGCTTTTTTGCGATGTTTTTCCTGGAAAATTAACGCGATGCAAAAATATTAGCAAATTGTAGCGGATTTTCTGAAAGCAATATACATCCCTAATAGTTTACTTAGGCAGCAAAAGCAAAAGATCCCACATTGAACATGTTTGAAAAGCAGGTGACAAGCTGATCAGTAATAAGTATTATCCGCTCTATTCTAGAATGTGTAAAATGTATACGAAATAAGAAGGCATAACGGCCAACAGAAGATGGATATATACTTGGTTTTGCAGAAAGTATACGATTAGAAGAATGTTATGCGATAATTAAGTAAGAAACCAATAAAGAGTCGAAGAGTGGTCGTGATAATTACGTATAACGGTCCGTGTATTTGACATCCAATCGGATATTCTTTTATTATAGTCAGAATACCGGGAAAAATGAAAGTGTATTCGAGGGAGCGTTTGCGATTTAGATTAACACTCTAATGTACTTTGTAGACAATAGTAAAAAAGAGAAAATGAAATAATTTTAGTAATGTTACCAAAATTATATCTAGTAAAAAAATTCCTGGTTTATGTGAGGGGCGTTTGAGTAGATATTAACACTAACATAGGAGAAACATCCTACATAGAGAAAATCTATGAAGTTTTAAAATGAGATAAAATTAACTAATATTTTTCTCATAACACACACGAGGGCCTGGCTTTTTGGGCTGGTAGAACAGATCATCATATGAAGGTATTAGTGTTACATATCCCTACTTAGGGTCGCGGCTTTTCTCGTGTTGTATACTAATCCCAGAACGGGCCGTGGCAGTCCTCGTCCCGGGTCGAAAGAGTTCTCGTTTAATCACTCGTTCGTTTTTTTACATCAAAAATTACATAGTTTGCATACCTTTAAATTTCTTCCTCCACGCGTAGAGGGTTCGCCGTCTCGCTGTCGTCTAGTGGTTGAATTCTATCTTATTTCTTTCCTGCCGTAAACAACGCCGCTGCAACACAAAGCTCATGATCGGGTCGGAAGACAAACAATCTTTATCAATTTAATTTCAGTTGTATTACAAACGTTAGCTATCCGTCAGGTAGGAGATATTCACTAACGTCAAGAGAGAGAGAGACACACACACAGAGAGAGACAGAGAGAGACAGAATTACTGCTTTCGTAATTACTTATCAACTACCATTCCTGGAGGGGGAAGAGATCTTTCACCTGTATTTTCTTAGGGAAATAATTCCTTTTTTTCAAATTGCGGACTACATCAAAATCACGTCTGATAAGTCAGCCTCCAAAACCAAGACTGTTAAAACTCGCTTCTCACGAATAACGAGTGCCGTCACGGATCACTCTTTTTCCCACGCAAAGGCTCTTGACGTCACAGAGCCTCTCGCAGGTGCCCATTGACCCTTGATCTGAGGTCTCGTCACGCGGTGACCCTGCCACGTCTGTTATTTCCGACTGAGAACGGGCCCTATTCTGCACTCGACTGCACGGGTCCACCCCGCGCTAATTCGCGCAAGTCAAACCAACGATTTCCAACATATACGTCAATTCCCATAGGGTCATTTCCAACATTAGTTATGAACCTAGTAGAGTAGAATACCCGTCTCATAACAGGTGTAAGCAATAAGTATAGCATCAGTTTTACATTTAATTTGTTTCTTTCTTGTGTATGGCAGGGTTTCAGTGGGACCCGCTAAACGTTACACACCGTGTTGTCTAGAATACACTCCATACTCCATAATGTTTAGGATTTTACCAAGCACATAGATATTATGGACTATCACGCGAGTGTAACTCTATATAACTCAATATTTTTAGTAGAACAATTCTATTCTCTATTACTTTTTTGGTATATAACTTATTTGAAAGATTTTATCGGGCATTGGTCGAGTTTCGGTTTTTGCTCAACTTTAATGTCAACGTTACCAAAAATATAATATCCCAATTTTACTCACCGGGTAACCTATAATATGTATTCAAAAAATCATCATGATAAGTTACAAAAAATAAATACATCAAACTTTTTATATATGCACCAATAAAATGTTAACAATTAAAAATAATAATGTACCCATATCTCTCTGCGAGATTAAAAGTCTTTAAGGAAGGACAGGTGTGGGTTTATGACGGTCGCACGCCAATAATGGTAAAGTTTACAAAAAGATGTGCCAATGTTACTCACCAGGTTGCCGAATATATATATATATATATATATATATATATATATATATATATATATATATATATATATATATATATATATATATATGCACTCTCTAAATGTTAACATTAAAAAAAAAATATGCGCCCATGTTACTCATCGTATTTTCTTAGATATAAATTATAAAATTCAGAATGATCTGTTTAGTAGTTTAGGAGGTTACCCTTTAAACACAGACATGTGTATATATGTACATATATAAATATAAATATATATATATATATATATATGAATATGTATATGTATATATATGTGTATATATATGTATATATATATGTGTATATATATGTATATATATATGTATATATATGTATATATATATGTATATATATATGTATATATACATGTATATATATATGTATTTATATATATGTATATATACATGTATATATGTATATATATAAATATATGTATATATGTATAGTTAAACATATATATAAATATATATATACACATATATATATATGTATATACACATGTATATATATGCATATATATATATAAATATATATATATATATATGTTTAGTTAAACATATATATAAATATATATATACACATATATATATATATGTATATATATAAATATATATATATATAAATATATATACATATATACATAAATATATATATACAAATATATATATATAAATATATATATAAATATATATATATGCATATAAATATATATATATATAAATATATATATAAATATATATCTATATAAATATATATATAAATATATATATATATATACATATATATATGTATATATATACATACGCATATATATATATATACATAAATATACGCACATAGATAATAAACAATACCAAATATTTATATTTGTCGCTCCTCGAAAAAGTAGAGCACTGTAATGGTAGTACTAACACAGCATGACGTGACTTGCTTTATAATGCATCGTTCCTTCCCTTAAAAACGAAGTAGAATGCCTTGATGTTAAGCCGCCGACAAAAGTGTTAAAATTATCATTGTTTATTAGCTATTTAAAATTGGATTAGAGACGTTGGATTGTAGTCCAGGGTTTCGAATCGCATGACCGGTAGTGAATAGTACTATCTCTATGCTGAAGAGTCCAGATTAAAAAGGACGAAACGTATACGTACATAGATAATAACTATTTATAGTGGTATATGCATAAATATATACATATATATATATATACATAAATATATATATATATATATATGTGTATATATACATATATACATATATATATACATAAATATATATATATATGTGTAGATATACATATATACATATATATATATATACATAAATATATATATACATAAATATATACACATAAATATATATATATATACATAAATGTATATATATATATATATATATATATGTGTTTATATACATGTATGTATACTTAACTTTATAAATATAGAAATATATACATATACCTTACTTTATATATGTTTCCTACGACTTACCATTTTCCACAAAATGTAGTATATTTTATACCTTTTTTTTCAACTTTCTTTACCATTAATTCTATAAAAGATTTGCGAAATCCACATCAGTTAACCAAAGAGCTTTTTCCCCCGATAACGCAGAACAATTTCCACAATAGTAAACAGTAATAGACTTACTTAGATTCACCTCATTAGGTCTTCGCCAACAAAAGTAACTGAGAATAATTGAAAAGCCCGCCACTAGTGCTAACAGAAAGAGAAGAAAAAATACACAGCCCCCACCGTTTTCTTCCCGGACTTTGTAAACCCATTATTGAGACCTCACCTTTCTATACTGAATCGAACTGAGTCACGTCCCTGTTGTCCAACCGCGTCACCCCCTGCTCAAACAGCAACATTGGGGGGCGTCATTAGTGGCCGTCAACTCCCAGCGCAACGATCACATTTATGTGTACATGTGATTTATTACCGTCGACGGACTCTTTGTCGTGCACAACGAGTTGTGAAATGAAGAGAAACTTCTGTTTGTCTGTTTTCGGATAAGGGCAGCATTGCCATTGAATATTTCAAGTAACTGAACTAATCGAGGAAACGTTGAGCGTTGTATTTTGACGAGCGCTGGCGGTCTGCTTGCTACGAATCTTAAGAGATTTATTAAAGTTTTAAAATTACTATCTGGCTTCGCAAACTCGCAAATTATTTCACAATATTTGAAACATAAATTCTAAATAGGTTACATTTCATTCATAACTTTCGCATTCATTCATATCGATTGATACACATTAAAATTTCGCTACCAATGCTTAAATATGACCGTAAACAAAAGTAAACAAGAATAAATATGCTTGTGCTATGATGTGTGTGGTGGGCGCGGGGTTTAACTTACACTTAAGAACAACAACATAACCTATTTAAAAGCCGGGTGCTCCCTACAAACAAAGTAGGTAATGAGCATTTTAATACAAATGCTAAATATTTGTCCAGGACAAAAAAAATATTACTAAATAGAAGTATGTGTTATTTTAAGATCAAAGTAAACATTGAATTAAAAGAAAAACAATAACAAAAGATAGTTAATCACTAAAATGTCATTTAAAAAAGTAATATGCAAATGTGTTTATCTTACGACATAAGCAGTATATAAATTCGATAAGGTGTTTCTATTGTATAAAGTTGAATCAAATTGAAATAGAACATTTTGACTTTACCCTTACATTTTTTGTTAATTCACTAAACATAGTTAAAAACAAATCTTATGTTTCCTGGCCTTCTGACTGAGAACAAAATGTAGTATGTGTACTCTCCTGCCCTCAATCAGCCTAGAAATAATCCTTCTAAACTGAGAAAATGTATGTTTTTGTACTAATCCAAAATGAAAATTTAGGAAGGAATTGGATTTTCGCCACATTAAAAACCAACATTTAGTCTTACTTGCAACCGTAAGAATGCCAGTAAATAGGGTCAAGTCGAGAAGATTTTTCGGTTCTGTGTTCTGACTAGGATCAAATAATAGTATCTGTTCTGGCGCAATTCATAAGAGAATTAATATTTCTTGAATGCAACATTTCTTTTTATTTTTGTCACTTTCACATCGTCCTTTTTGATGGATTTGAGCATATTCCACGTGAAAAACTAACAACTGTATACGGTTGTTATCGTGAGGCTTGAGAAATCTAGACCTTGGATAAAGACGTGGCTAAAGCATATATTCACATATGTGGCCAAAATGTTTATACCAATATTAATGTATATTAAAATACAGCTATACTTTTAAAACATAGTATTGCTATTGAATTAACATCTATGAAAAAAACAACCATAGATACACAGAATATATATATATATATATATATATATATATATATATATATATATATATATATATATATATATATATATATATATGCATGTATGTATAAAGAAGAACAGAAAAATAAAGATATTATGTATTCCTTTAATGTAGAACATATAATGAAAGAATTAATGTTCGATATAGGAGATATATACGAATATATAACTATTGAAAATACAATATCTATTACGTCGTCAGTTGCTCAAAACAGGTCTTTGAAAAAAAATGTTTTTCCTTCCTAAAGCCATGGAAAATTAAAGGGAAAATGAAGTTATATTATTCTTAACACCATGTTTTCAGCAACCGAGTACGGGATAGCTATTTTATCTTTATTCTCATCGTTTACTTATATATATATATATATATATATATATATATATATATATATATATATATATATATATTTCCCACTATCTTACAAAAAAGTATATATATATACATATGTATACATATATGTGATTATTTTTATTTAAAGAGACATGCGCAAAATCTGCGACACTGGCATGTGGATATTATCGATCTACAGCAGTAAAAAGCTGATATCTCATCAGGTATAATTAGAATTTGACCGTTCTCTTATATTGTATTTGGGAATAATGAAATAGAGAGAAAGACTAACTGTCGTAGATTAATAACATCGACATTACAGTGTCGCAGATTGTGTGCATCTCTGTTTGAATAAAAACAATTATATAGATACAACTCTATTTGATATTAAGCACTTCTTATGAGCCCGATTGTAATTCTTTAGAATCCTATCCCGTGGATGTATACTTCACCTGGATTACTATATATATATATATATATATATATATATATATATATATATATATATATATATGAAGTACCGTCAGTTTTGAGTATGGAACGAGTTCGACCTTCCAAACTTTCATCAGCTTTTGTTCATACTGTTTAAAAGAAAGCAAGATGGTGGCTCCCGTGTGATTTGAGAAAACGTTAATTTTTTTTGTTTTAACAGTTTATTTCCCTTTTTCTATATTCTGCCTACTTAGCGATTTCAATGTGTGTAACATAATATATATATATATATATATATTGATAAGCAGTGACTCAATAGTAAAAAAACATGCATTAGCAGATTGCAATAGTTTATATTTCTTCCAATCGACAAATTAGACAAGAACTAAATATTTCAAATCAAGTATTATATTCGTTGAAGGCAAGAAAATTGGTAGTTATGTAACACTTAATTTTCTCGTTGGATCTAGTGAAAGACATAAAGAACTTTTGCTCGACCGGAAAGGGATAACTTATTCATACTGAGAAATGTTTTTATGTTTCAGCTTGAGTGACCCTTTTGTTAGCGCTTGATATCCCAAACATTATAAAGCCATCCTAGGTCTAATAATTTACTCGATAGAAAGTGTTGTAGTAGTAACATTTCTTAAATGGATTTTATCCAGTTTCGCATTCTAAATCTGTATTTCTTCATTAAACTGTTTTATTATGAGATCACCTAAGCCACGTGTAATGATAACATGTAAATTTCTTAATGATGAACAGCTATATTGCCTCGGCTTTTAAATGTGCGTCGGTTTTTTTATCTTTACAAAAACTAGATATTCTATTTGAAACAATGAAATGAATTAAATACATTTCAAGACTAAAACTCACATTCAAACTAAAGATGGCCGATACCGATCGAAAACTATATAAAATGGTATCAATTAAAACAATCACCTGGTAACGTAGCAAATAATCAGGGCTTTACGGAGCCCTCCAAAAAGGAGTGCGCTTCAGGAGCACGCTCCTTTTTGCTGGAGTGAAGAAGAGGAGGGCTCATTTTATATTCAGCGGGAGGTGAGCGGGAGCAACTCCATTTAGGACTAAAAAACGGTGGGTTTATCGCTCCGCGCTCCTCGCTCCAAAATTATTTGATTTTTTTTTTAAACATTAGTTTTTTATTCCGCAATATAAAGAGAAAAGTAAAGAAAGTCTCAGAGTTTACTCTGAATTATTTTAAAAAATGATATCTCTGGTAAAGGTATATGAGAGAGAGAGAGAGAGAGAGAGAGAGAGCGCGTGAGAGGAAGAGAGAGAGAGAGAGAGAGAGAGAGGGAGAGGGAAAAGAACGAGAGAGTTAAACATGGAAACAGAAACTGAACTTTTCCGGGTTTTTTCACATCTATATGTTACGTTTTTGATAGGACAGTGTTCTTAAGGCAGGAGACAATTTGGTGTCAAATGTATTTAAATGCACCAGTGAGTCTATAGATGTCTTGGAAGTTATTTTCTTATAGATTTGAACTTTTTTGTATAAATGACAAGGATGTATATTGCTGATTGAATAAATAAGCCATTTTTTCTTTTAATTCGTCCTTTTAAATAAAGAATTTTGGGTTAAATTATACTATAGGGGCCGTTGGATTTTCTCACCCATTTCGCTCGGTATTCACCCAAATGTTCGATGAAATCGATTTTTGGGATGAAATGGTACATTTTGTCCTGATAAAAATACTAATTAATTTTTTAGCATATATCAAATTGAACTTTGATGCCACATTTATACCCGTCGTCTTTTCGATGACATTTTGTTATTCTTAAATTCACGACTAGTATGTTTTAACCTTGTCATGTTTGCTTTTAAATTCGTTAAATTCCGTTAAAACTTGCTTTTGTAAATAGAATGTTCAAAGTTTGTGTTTTGTGTGTAACAAAATGTTAAAGCAGTAAAAGTCCAAGGAAAAAATATCTTTAGTCCAAGGAAAAACCAATAAAAACCAACATGGCCGACAGCGATTAAAAACTGGAATTAAGGTTCTCAACACTTTAAAAAGTAAATGAGAATTTTTTATTTCAGGACCAAACATATAATTAAGACCAACAATCAGTTTTATCCAAATTTGGGCGAATAGCAAGCGAAATGAGCGAAAGAAAAGAGCGGTCCCTATTCTACAATTAAACCGATGTTTAAACTTAATTCAATTAAAGAAAATATCTTACATTTTAATTTAAAAAAGCAAATAATTAGACTTTCTGATTAAGGAGTTGTCTTTTTAGAACTGAAAGTAGCATAGATATCTTTATTTATCTTTAAAAATCTATTGTCAATTATTAAAATTGTAAACAGTTTGTTTTTGGTAGAGATTTCAAGTATAGACGTTTTCACCTTTTTAATTCAAATTATTAATTTTAATAAATAGTTTTGCCCGACCTAGGAAAACTTACTCCAGTTAATTTTTCGAGGGAGGAAAATTTCACCCAATATTTTTTCAACTCCCAAGGTCTAGGCCAGATATTTTTTATGAAATTTTAAGACATTAAATGGATCTCGGAATTGTTTATTGAAAATTTATTGATATTTTTTGGCCAACTCATGAGAATTTTTTTTTCAATCTTTAAAAAATGAAGTTCATTGGGGTTTTTTCGCTCCAAATTGTACTATTGAAAAGAAAATAGATAAATCGATTTGTTTGAAAGTACTTGCGCGTTTCTCTGTTGTAAATAATATATACATTATATACTATAGTTACGTTTGTAAAATAAACAAATATTAAACAACAGTACGACGATTAATGTTGCCCTGGCTGTCTCTCCCTTCACAGAGAAATGTTTTCTTTAAAAAGAAAATAATCGCTAATAATGTTTAAAAGTAAAACTTTATTTACTTAAAACAAATCTAAATATATCGGGTTAAATTTTCCTTTCCTGAAAAAGTATGTTGTTAATGTAATGAAAATCAAAAATGTTTTTAAATACTTCAGGGATTTTTCTATTTCTATTTCATACCTAGGAAACGAAAATTTACGTACACTCCTATACTTCGTCCGACATGTTCTCCTATGAATCTCAAAATATTAGCGAGATTTTGTCGAATATTATCTTACGGTGTTACATCTAAGTGACATCTCAACCCATATTGACGAGATCCTTTGACGTCCACCCTTATCCTTCGACCATTCATTGGCAGAATAGAACGTTTATGAAAGAAGGTACATTTTTATTATGGAGCGCTGAAAAAGAGCCACTCCTTTTTTATAGGAGTTGGAGCAGGAGCGGCTCCTTTTTGAAAATGGGGAGTGTGAGAGGAGCCAACTCCAATTTTGGGCGTTGGAGCAGGAGCGGGAGCAGCTCCATAAGTAGTGAAGCGCGTAAAGCCCTGCAAATAATACGCTCGTACGTGGTACAGATAACTTTCATATCCATCTATTTACGACAGACAATGATTATCTACCTACTTTCGCTTTGCCGAAACATTTCTTTTTTTGCCACGCTTGATGTTAAGTGTTATTTCCGCCCTCGACATTTTGGGTTCGAAGGTTTCGTGCCTGCTCATTAGCAACGATTCAGAAGAGACCACAAAGAAATACGGGTGATCATGAAAATGCCACATCAAATTAGATTTGAAACGTCCTATTACGAGACGTTGTTGATATAGAAGTGAGAAATGAAGTAACAACATAATGGGCTAGTTAATCATTCTGGCAGATAATTAAGAGAATACAACGTATATAAGACTATTTGTGAAACACACATATACATACACAAACACTCAGGAAATATCACAAACATCTATAAATAATATTTATATACATATATACAAGGGGATACTTGTCTCGGGGCGGGTATAAGCAATAAATATAGCAGTAGTTTACATTTTGATGTTTGCCTATCTTTGTTAGGGTTTACAACGAAAATAAATAATGTGCCTACGTTACTCAACCTCACCAATTGATTATTGACGGTCATTCGCGCGCACCGGTATTTAAAAAAATGTATTATTGACATAACTCAAAAAATTATGTAGAGCAATTATTTTCTTTGTTAATTTTTTTCTATCTAACTTATTTTAAATGTATTTTTGGGTGAAAGGTGCGAGTGTCGGTTGAATAATCTTCATACCCGTAAAGTTTAAAAAAACGAATAATGTGTTTATATTACCGAAGTCCCGAGAATATATACTTCAAACATTATAATAATTGGTTCATTAGTTTAGGAGTTTATTCTATCCAACGAAATATATATATATATATATATATATATATATATATATATATATATATATATATATATATATATAAACTTGGACTGTCTACATTCTTTAAATAATGGATCCATATTTTTTTAAATATATATATTTTACATTTGAATCCGATTATTTTAGCCTGCCACAGAAGTAAATAATGGAGAATAAAAAAAATAAGGTTTACGGATGGTTTTGTTTCATGTGTTTGGGATCATTTTAAAATTCAATTGATGTTTTTTTTTCTGCTGAAGATGATATAATGGACAATAAATATCTGAAACATATGTACACAAGAATAAATAATATTTGTTTATGTTAAATGTTTCGGAGCATGATTACAAAATATTGAGTATGCTATACACTTTATATTCTACGGAGTTATAATATAAGAGTTCTGTTGGACTTGAAGTCCTAATCATTGAGCTATATCCTACCTTCAGTATGTACCTGTGCCATGGAGATTTATAATATTTTATATTGATATAATACACTCAATGTGTTTGTCTAATTGTTATAATATAACTAAAGTTGTAATTATAGAATTTGACTTTTATTCCATATCTAGCAAGCTTGTGAAGTAAATCTTTGTGCTTATCCGTATCAAAGCGTTGTGTATATTTTAAGAGCTATTGCTAAATAAATTATGTTCCCGTGGATAAATTCATTGATCTAGTGTAATATTATATTCAGCACATCAGCTGTTTATCTTGCAGGACAACATATATATATATTGTATGTCACTGTGTACATTGTTGTTGCTTAGGTGGTTACAACTTCTTATTACAAACTTGTTTATTAAAGATTCAAGCAACTTAGTGACTCAGTACAGAAGATTGATTGGTTAGTACTGCCATGCAGAATACACATCTCCAGTATTTTTAAATATTGGTCAGACTGATAATGTTTTCCATGGTGATTGAAAGTATCTTCTTTAATCAACGATTAAACAGCTTAGAAAGAATAGAAACTAGTTCCGGTTGCAGTTTTTTAATCACTATGATTGGAATGTTGTGAGGACCTGTTGAATGACAAGTTTGACAAAATTCCGGAAAGACATATGGATATCGCTCAGAGTGTTTACAGTCATAGAGGGAATTCAGAAGGCGGTCTTGATCACAAAGAGTGTAATTTGACTCAAAGTCCTTCGCAAAATTGTGATGCACTGTCGAGGCACACTTATGGAAAATCCAAGAATATGACTCTGTATTATGTTAGTCTATGTTCCCACGAAACAGTCCGTTAAGAGCGTTATCCTTTTTTTTAATGAATAAAGAGATGGCTACTAGAATCACAATCCATAACACAAACATTAACCACATCTAGACACTTCCAAAAAACAACCCCACATCCCATGCCGGCTTATACACTGCCCCATGCAACAAGTGTCATCAAATTTACGTGGGGGAAACACAACGTGAATGGAAGAATAGATTCAGTGAACACAAAAGGGACATAAAAACAATAACTTTCTCAGTGCACTTTTCTCCCATGCATTAGAGCACGATCATGCTTTCAAATTTGAACAGGCCAAAATCACAAAATACCTCCACAACAAAGTTCGCCGAAGACTACTGGAAACCGCACTAATCACAGCCTCCAACACCATCACACAACTAAATGGCTTTCATAATCTATCCCCGTTAATGAGTAAAATTATCTTCACTGAACAAAAACTTAACCTAAATCATGGCTAACCTCTATTTTTTCTTCGTTCTCAGTTATACTTACACACAAGTCTCCGCATACACCCCCCACATACACATTTTCATTCACCACGAATTCAAACCTTCTAACTTACACATTCAACACATTCTTGACATAGCCAGCTGGTCAAACACTACTGCTCTCCAAAAATGTCACACCTAACCACAACAACATCTCCCCCCTCACCCATCTCACTCTTTCGACTACTTCTCACACACTCTTACCAACCCACCCCTCCTAAGGTAAAACCACCTTCATCTTTCCATCATTTTTTCATTTTTTCAAATCTCTACTAAAACCATGACATTACCCACACACCAAAATCACAGAGTCTCCCCCCTCCCCTCCTCTTTCCCCACCCCTACACTTCTTCCCTAACAGCCATCCACATTATTTCCGTTCACTCCTCCACTTTTTAATTCAGAACCATCATCATTAATCTCATTCCATGCTACTGACTTCACTAAGTCCGGACCTCGGTCCTGCGCACCCAGTAGTGGCTACTACTTTTTATCATCAACCCATCATGTAAACCCAATATTTTCACGTACTTGCATGACATTTTTCTTATAATTATCATCTTGAGGAAGTCTTACAAATAAAGACGAAACGTTGATGACTATATAAAAAAACATCCTTTTTGGCTTTTTTTTACTTTCTCATTACGTCGGATTAACTTCATCCTTCCTTTCTCATATATATATGTATATATATATATATATATATATATATATACATATATATATATATGTATATATATATATATATATACATATATATATATATATATACATATATATATATATATATATATACATATATATATATACACACATATATATATACACATATATATATATACACATATATATATATACACATATATATACATATATATACACATATATATATATATACATATATATATACATATATATATACATATATATATATATATATATAAATATATATATATAAATATATACATATATACACACATATATATATATATATATATAAATATATATATATACAGATATATACATATATATATATATATAAATATATATATATATATATATACAGATATATACATATATACATATATATATATATATATATAAATATATATATATAAATATATATATACATATATATATATATATATACAGATATATACATATATACATATATATATATAAATATATATATATAAATATATATATACATATATATATACATATACACACGTACATATATGCATATATAGTATATATATATATATATATATATATATATATATATATATGTACATATATATGCATATATATATGTACATATATATGCATATATATATGTACATATATATATATATGTATATATACGTATATATTTATATATATATATATGTATATATACGTATATATTTATATATATATATATATATACGTATATATTTATATATATATATATATATACGTATATATTTATATATATATATATATATATATATATATATATATATATATATATATATATATATATATGGATGTAAGTTATTCATAATACTTTGTTCTGGAGTAGTGCAAGATACTTGAATAGATAAAATAAAGTACGATGGGTCTTTTGATCTCTCGAAAATGATCTAAAGGCCAACTAATATCGTTCTTATTTCGTTTCATCTTAATACAAAAGGCGGAATGTGGCATTTGGAGCGAGGTGGGGTAGATTAATGTTACGTAAAATTAAAATATATCTAAGAATTATTCAACAGGATGAAGTAAAACAAAAACAACAAACTATGCAGTGCAATTGGTAGACTGTGGAATGCACACTAACAGAAAAAAAAAACAACGATCTGTAAGAAAAGAGAAGATACTTAATCTAGCGGAAATACTCGAAGTGAACTAACCTTTCAAGAATTGTATCAGTCTGACTTTTATTTCTGCAATGTCTTTCAACTTGAAACAATCAAGAATGTTCAAGATAATTCAGGTGAAAAATGCAAATAAAGTACAAATAATAGAAATAAAAAATAATCTCTTGTTGAAATTTTAAGTGTTTTGGGCGGGAAACATTGCATGGTTCCAATAAATTGTATCTGATTGTGTCGGCCAATGTAGATATTATGTTTCCCCGAAATATGCACTTTTTGTTGTATTTTATCATTACATCAGTTTTAATTTTATTCTCGTTTTCCTAAATTATTATCATTTTTACTTAAAGCATCATATACTTTTCTGATTGCGTGTTATTACGTATTATCAAACCATGATCATTTTAGGGGTATTAAGTTTGTGTAATAATATTGATAATATAGTATCACTACGTGGACCCATTTTTATCCCATAACCTATAATTGCTTAAGGAGTAGATGGGCTCTGCCTATCGCCCAGCCGTCGCACTCCTTCTCTGTCTATTAGCCAGGCGTAGATGTACGAGCACTAGGATGCCTCTAAAAACACCTAGTGTTTGGCCTTGTTTACTGACTAGGGCTATTAACGCCGTTTCTCTTACTCTCTATCTAGACAACTTGGGAAAAGTTTTTTTCGTCACAAAGTCCTACATGATTAGTCTGGGTCGCTCTTGTTCCGACAGGTTGAGGGTACAGGTCAGACAGCTTTCCTGGCTGCTAATTTTGACTGTCAGTACAGGAACCCTAACTCTAAGGTAGCGCTAAGAACGGCTGATACAGCAACAGTTGCATAATATCGTAGGTAACTATACATGCCATGTCGCGCATAAAAAATTACCATACAGTTATCCCCGGTGGGCTTTCCTGAGGTCACAACTCCCATGCACCAAGTCACGACTAATGGACTAGTTGTGTGACCTTATTGGCATCAAGCAAGCACCCAATTTTCCTCCCTACTCTATCTCAAAACACACATGAATTTACAAAATAAAAAAAAACATAAACCAGACAGCCAACAAAATATATATTCGCCTCCGTCCTTGAGACTCACATCTACAAATAACCGGGGACTTAGAACAAACATTAACGACGTAGAAATTTTTCTCCTGAAAACATCCCTGGATATCCTTGCATAAAATGAAACAAACATTCAATCCTACAATCTCCTTTCACCACTTTGACATGCCTGATTACCTTCCATTCTACCGTAATGACTCTGACAAACATATGCATCGGCTATGAGTTTATGTTCGGAACACCCTGCCCTTGACTAGAGAACATAGGTTAGATGACCAAGCCTATATGTGCTTTAGATTGATCTAAAATCACAAAGTTAGTTGCTTATATTTCTTGTACAGTTCTCCTTCGACCAAGGACTGTACACTGCATGACTATGTCTCTGACAGCTGAGATAGAGCACTATCACTTGACGCGAATGCCCAAATACATGTATTCGGGGATTTTAATGCACACCACCGTGACTGGTTGGGATTCTCCAGCGTTACTGATGCAGCTGGGAACACTACGTTTCATTTC
>OY744524.1:34178902-34186402 GCA_963556195.1 Sepiola atlantica
TTAATATAGAGAGTCAAATTGCTCCATATAAGACCCCTTAGACAAAAATGCTGGTCTCAATTTCTGACTCAAAACTTTGGCTGTAATGTGTTGATGCCTTGCTTCAAAACCATATACAGTTTGTGAAGCTTCTGTTATTAACTTAACTGCCCGTTCCATACCCTGAGAATGTGAGGGCAAATCTGGCAAGTCAAGCTTGGTTCCATTCATCAACGATTCTCGAAGTTCAGATTCAGTAAAATCTTCCGTCATTGGTGGTTCAAAAATGCCGCATAATTTTAAATCTATTAATTGTGTCCAATGTGTGGCATTAAAATTAATAGGTAGTATTCTTTTTAATCTTTTTCTGGTTGACTCCTCACTCCTGAAAGAACAAATTAATTAATTGAATTATTAAAAAATTCCAATCTGTACTGCTTTAATAATTATGGTGAAATTAGATAAAATCTTTAAAAATCATTCTATAAATTGGAATACATAATTGAGTCAGAGATATATGAATAAATATTACTTACCTAATGGCCAAAATTCTTTTTAAAGCTTCTTCTCTTACTTCAATCTCCTCAGATTTAACCATGGAATATAGAAAGTTTTCAGGCAGTAAACAAAATGTATTACCTTGTATATTTCTAAATGTGATATCTTGGATTTCCTGAGGCTTCTCCTTAATCCTCTGGGTCATATTAAAAATGTGCACTTACTGATTGTGGAATTTACTATTTCTTTTAATTTCAAACCAAAAAGTGGCATACACATTTACAATAAAATTTACTACATAGTGTAGTTTTGTTGTGTGCCTTTGTGGGTATGCACCACGAGTCCATAAACACATAAGCCTGATGGCCAAAGTTAACCATCTTGCTTGGTTTAAAGGACCAATTTTCCAGGAGGCATATCTAGAGTCAACCTTACCTCTAGAAATACCTACTGTGTATTCATAAAGGAGTCTTTGGTCAGAACTAAGATCATGTATTTCATCAATTTTAAAAATTGACTCTAGAGGATTGCTAATAGTGGAAAATGATATTTGGGGTAAATCATATCAATCATTTGAGCATAATTTCCCCAAGGTAAGATGTGACACAAGGTCAGGAAAGTGGGATGAGAAAGCCAGTGCTTGAGAGGTGAGCACTCTGGACATTTAAAAATTGACTGGGCAGCCCCGTCGGCATTCCCCTGTAGGGGCGCCTCAGACAGTTAGCAATAAACTTACTCCTCCCCAAAGAGGAAAGGCAAAGCCTGGGAGGATGCACCTCCTAGAATTGCACAGGACGGACAAGCCCCAATAGACGGGCGTAAATCCAGACCCAAAGGCCCGGACGATACCGGTTTATTTGGTGGGGTAAAAACCCCTGGCTGAACTAGATTTTATTTATCTACCCCCAACAAGGTAAGATTGACAAAAGGTCAGGAAAGTGGGATGAGAAAGCCAGTGCTCGAGAGGTGAGCACTCTGGCCATTTAAAAATTACCTGGGCAGCTTCGTCGGCATTCCCCGGTAGGGCCGCCTCAGACAGTAAGCAATAAACTTACTCCTCCCCAAAGAGGGAAGGCAAAACCTGGGAGATGCACCTCCTAGAACTGCACAGGACGGACAAGCCCCAATAGACGGGCGTGAATCCAGACCCAAACTATACCGGTTTATTTGGTGGGGTAAAACCCCCTGGCTGAACTAGTTTTTATTTATCTAACTCCCACAAGGTAAGGTGTGACAAAAGGTCGGGAAAGTGGGATTAGATAAGCCAGCGCTCGACAATTCAATATATATGTGTGATAATTAAACAGACAATCAACACGGGAAGTCAAATTCGCCCGATGAATTTTCAACCGGTGAATACCATAAAAAATATCCAATAAATAAAACGCCTATGTAAACAAATAATTATTTATATATAACATTAAATATCATAGTGTTTTATTCCTTTTTAATTTGAATATGTACATTTAATTTCTTAAGAAAAATAATAATAAACTTTAAAATATTTATTATTAAGTAATGTATTACTTTTTTTTGTTAAAACCCGGGTTTAATTTAAGGCGACACATTTGCCGGTGAAATCTCGGCAGTGAGAAAAAATCTCGATTTATTTGATCTTAAAGTTGCAATGCTCAAATAAATACAAAATTTTGAAGAAAAATATTTCTTGTGGTAACTTTTGACATTATTTGGCAACTTTCTTCGAGTGCGATAATTTACCGTTTCAAAATCGACCTCCCCTAATATATATATATATATATATATATATAAGGTATGTGTTAATATGTATGCATTTATATGTCAAGGACTTACTCATAGACAAATAAATCGATCATTATGGATTTCTGGACACAGTTGCTAGTCGTAATTGTGGATTATGTGGCTATATTTTTATTGAATTGATTCTTATTACTGACGGGACAATTCTAATATTTTTATCGATTCCGATAAAATTACCGATTCCGATTCTATAATGGCTTAATCACCTAAAAAAGTAGAAATTCATTTGTGGGGAGGAGTTAGCAGAGACTACTCATCTATTTTTTTATGTTGATATAATTTCCTTTTCAATTTGCCAAACTTAATGATTTCCCTTTATTCATTGTATCCCAGATTTTGATAAACTCATTGTGAGATTTCAACTTTGTTTTACCTCTGTCATTTTTACCGGGTGATTTTCTCCGGTGTCAGTTTAACTTTAATTCGTTATAATAATGTGTATTTTTTTCTCATACTGCAGTGTTACAGCAATAAACATTTATCATTTTATCATTAGTAGCAGCAATAGAAAATTAAGTATGAAAAAAGAATCGTTTATGGGATCGGAAAGTAGTCTAAAATTTTTCCGATTTCGATACCCAAAACATTAATATTTTTCCGATTCCGATTAATCGTCCCAACACTAATTTTGATGCAACGGAAACAAAGAGAGAAGTTGAAGTCATCTGGAAAAAATCAGATATCTTAATTTAATTTTGTATTTTAACGATAGATATGTTACCGATAGATATGTTACCTATTTGTCTATCTTTTTCATCTAAAGCCATTCTTTTTTCATTTGTCTTTCATTTTTTTATAACCCGAGTAATTACAAATACCATAACTCCGTAATACAATACCATCAGCTTAAAAGAACACATCAATTCCTAAATATTCAGAGAATCTGACTTTCTGTTAAGTGCTGTAAAAAGCTTTGAGATACTATTGACACTTCATCCCATTTGAAAATTAATGTATTCCATATTTGCATTAAATCTAATCTATAGTCATTAGACACTAATTAAACAAGTTTCCCTGAATTTGAATTCCTTCATAAAACTCCTTAAGCTTAAGCCTTACATTTTTGACATTCGAGAATGAAAATCATATAATCGATGTTAATGAAAGTTTGAATGAGAACTTTAGACATAATAGTTTAGTATCATTATATTATGCTTAGAATCTTCGTAATGGCGATATACCCCCCATTAAAAACGTTTTCTGCTCGTGGAATTGATTTTATTTGAATTGGGACATATATTTTTTCTAATATATATATATATTGGAATTGGAGTTAAATGAGACCATTGCTTTGGGTCTGAATCGTGCGTGTGATTTAAATGGTTATCTCTACACTGATGATTCCGCAAGGATGAAACATATATGTAAGTAGATACTAATTAAATACATTTATTATTAAATAAGTATTTGTAACCCGTTCTTATATTGGCTCTTTAATGAGTAATAATAGAATCTGTCCAATATTAGCTAGTAAATATTTAACTGAAATACATGTTCAAGTGTGCCTCAATAATGTTGTCAATTTCCTTACTTAAAAAGCGCATATCTGCGCATAACATCGACAGGAATACACTTATGCAAACGTCTTTCAAAACTTAACGTGTGTTTCTTCTTTTATCGTGATTTAACCCCTCGGGGTTCATACCATCAAAATGAGGAAGAAGAAAAGAAGAAAAAATAACTATAAGACAGTCTCGCCTGACAAAGTTGTTTTACAACGAAAGCTTGCAAAAAAAAATTAAATAGATGAATTTTTCATTTAAATTGCACGATTGTTTATTTTAAAACTATTTCACTTCAATATATTTTCATGCGTGCCTAGAAAGATGTTGTCAATTTCCTTACGTAAAAAGCGCCAATCTGCGCATAACATCGACAAGACTACACTTATCCTAACGTCTATTAGAACTTGACGTGTCTATCTTCTTCTATCGTGATTCGGCCGCTCGGGGTAAATACCATCAGAATAAGGAAGAAGAAAAAAGAAAAAAACTATACGACAGTCAATCCTGACAAAGTTGTTCTACAACGAAAGTTGCAAAAAAATATAAATAAATAAATGATTTTTTTAATTTAAATTGCACGGTTGTTGATTTTCAAAATATTTCACTTAAACACATTTTCATGCGTGCCTCGAGGATGTTGTGAATTTGCTTATATACACACACACGCACACACACACACACACATACATATATATATATATATATATGTATATATATATATATATATATATATATATATATATATTATATTTAGTTTGTATATATATAGTGTGTATTTTATTTTCATCGAAACTGTAATTTATACATTATATATATATATGTATATATATATATATATATATATATATATATATATATATATATATGTGTGTGTGTGTGTGTGTGTGTGTGTGTGTGTGTGTGTGTGTCAGTGCGCTGAGGGTTAATTAGAGTGTGAACCACTTAGCCTGTTTTCAAGCGGTTTTCTGTGTTCTTTGAAGCTGATGGTATTGTATTACGGAGTTAGGATATTTGTAATTACTCGGGTTATAAAAAAATGAAAGACAAATGAAAAAAGAACGACTTTAGATGAAAAAGATAGAAAAATAGGTAACATATCCATATGTACGTAAATATAAACGTTTAACGGCCGATCTCGACGTAGACTTCAATGCTAGCGCATGCGCGGAAATGCTTGGAATCTCGGCCCGCATAATTAAAAATATAAACACAGACGAAGGACGAAATTTTAATGTGATCTGTTATTTAAAAAAATTGTATTCTGGGGTTAGGGTTTTAAGCATCACTTTATGGAGTTGGTAATTAGTCAACTGGTTAGTTATTTCTGTCCAACGAACTTAATGAATTCTTCTAACCAAAAACCATTAGTTAAACAGTCATTTTAATATACCACTATATTTGGAAAACAGGCATTTTGCATTATAAAAAGCTTCTTTGTTACTTATGGGTCACCGCTTATTCAGGCCAGGAAGCCACTCGAGGGTAAGTGTTAAACGCATTCTCAGTTTGATTTTTAACAACCCTATTAGAGGATTTCAAACTATGGGGGGGGGATAAGCAGAATTTGATTATTAAAAAAAAGTGACTCATCACATATTTATTAATGTTGGATTGGAAGACAGCTGTTGTAGTCAGTTGGGAAACAGCCCAGTGATAGTTTGTTCAACAGATGGGATAGAGCATTGACTTCGGTGATCTAATTAATCGTCCCAACACTAATTTTGATGCAACGGAAACAAAGAGAGAAGTTGAAGTCATCTGGAAAAAATCAGATATCTTAATTTAATTTTGTATTTTAACGATAGATATGTTACCGATAGATATGTTACCTATTTGTCTATCTTTTTCATCTAAAGCCATTCTTTTTTCATTTGTCTTTCATTTTTTTATAACCCGAGTAATTACAAATACCATAACTCCGTAATACAATACCATCAGCTTAAAAGAACACATCAATTCCTAAATATTCAGAGAATCTGACTTTCTGTTAAGTGCTGTAAAAAGCTTTGAGATACTATTGACACTTCATCCCATTTGAAAATTAATGTATTCCATATTTGCATTAAATCTAATCTATAGTCATTAGACACTAATTAAACAAGTTTCCCTGAATTTGAATTCCTTCATAAAACTCCTTAAGCTTAAGCCTTACATTTTTGACATTCGAGAATGAAAATCATATAATCGATGTTAATGAAAGTTTGACAAGCTCTATGTCAGAACTAACCTTGCATACTAAATGTTTTCTTACCTCTGTTAGGTCAATGATGGCGAAACTATAAATGAAATACACGAAATTATATAAATTCGATAATGTTAAGCGCATTTTGCTTATTACAAATTTCCTAAATAATAAAAGGATTTTGATTATTGCAAAAACCTTATTTTCGAATGGCTTTTAGCCTCGATGCTTTGTGACGAATCTTGTAAAAAAAGATTTGAAACTAACAAAATTAATGTTTTCAATGAGCTCACCAAGTTCCAAAATGCTACCAAGTTCCGCGACTCAAACTGCTTGGTTCACCTGATATAGACGCACCAATAACTAACATTTTTATTAAAAGTATTTTGACTTAATTTTTTGGTACAGAAACTTCATATAAAATAGTTATGTGTATACAAATTTGTTAAAAGTTGATGCCCTGGCATTTTGAAGTTTATATTATTTGATAATGTTTTTTTTTTTTTACATTAGTCTTAGTCATTAACACGTTTTTATTTTACATATTGATGGATGGAAATTGAGGGATCGTAGCTCTCGCAAAATTATTAAGGCATTAAGGACCACAAAAATGTGTTAAAATGTTGACAATATAAGTATTTAAAGTATAGATATCGTAATATTAGAGGATATTTAGCCAAATCTAGAAATATCGATATTTTTAAATGGTATCAGATAACACCGTTAATTATGTGCGCTATTTTATTTAACACCGTGTTCTTTTTCAATAATATTGCAAGATTTGCTTACACACAGACACCTTATCTTAATTATAGTAATATGAATGAATTGATTATTTTGACAAATGTATACAGTTTTACCGGTACGTGAGTCACCCTTATTCATAACACTACTGTTGTAGAAGATCACAAATGGGAATTCTATATTAAACGTGTCGCGTATTAAAACATTGAATTTAGACAAAGCAGCTGATTATTCTGTAGGAAACGTTTATCAAAAATAATTATGTTATTCAGGGAATTAATGAATACATGTTAATTTGAAAATTTGTGATTAAAAAACTTATCATTCTTTCAGTTTTGACCGGGTAGAAGTGTTAATTCTATGCTATTCCTTGTTAGTATCACATTTAGTAATGAGAAAAACTTCGACCTCTTCAAGTCTGTCACTTTGAACCTCTTACCTGTTACGCACAATGTTAAAAGTTTAATATGATTGTTTGCATCCTTACAACTAATTACCTCTCGATGTGTAGTATTAATTCTTGTTAATACATTGTTTACTGCTTTCCGAGTTCGACATACAAATTCCCAGGTGTGACTAGAACGCCCACTAGTTCCAAAATAGTTAAAGCCAGATGTGAAATCGGCCAATATTTGTGAATATAACAACCAAAACGAACATAGTATTCCGAATAATCCGAATCATCACATAAATATGTCGTATATTAGCATAAAATTTTGCTCACCCAACTGCAATCGCGTTGTAATGATTACACATCATAGGAACTCAAGAAAATTATCTGGAACTCCGATGAGGTGTAATCACTGAAACGCG
>OY744524.1:34191402-34208902 GCA_963556195.1 Sepiola atlantica
GGCATTCGTTTTTCTCCTACATGGAGAGATTTCCATCCCTTTAAATATCCAGATGTTTTAGGCATATCCGGTAGGAAACATTGTCTGTCTCCCTCACAATAGAATTAAATAGTACCAGTATTATTTCTTTTGCATATTTCTTTTATCTAACCGAACTTTATTTGTCCTTTTTCACCACTTGTGCATTTCAATTTTAACCGCTCGTAACATGCCCATCTCTCCTCTTTTGTAAAATCTTTTATGTTCCGAATATGTTCTGTTCTGTAATTTATTAGCTTACGGTGATTTTTGAGATTTGTTTCCTTTATTGTCTTCATTTTTGTATTTAAAAGGTAAAGGTAAAGGTCGCATAGTCTGGACGCGCACGAGTGTTGTTGCCGACATCGCACACTGCCCATGGCCGTAGCGGCGGTGATTTGTTAAGAATCGCCGTGTCTAGGGCACAGCATATGGAAGGCGGAGCCCATCCCTCTCCTTCCGCTGCTTTGCACCTTCCCTGAGTTTTAGTCAGGTACCCATTTACTGCTGAATTTTCAGACCCGAAAATTTGCATGCCGTGAGTCCCGGGTCGTCCAGCCCAAAGACAAGTGCTATAACCACTCGTCCACAGGCCCTCCTTCTTTTTTCTGTTTGTATTTAATAATATTTTTGTATTTACCTATTTCTAAAACAACGTTTTTGTTTCTTTTCAGTGTTTGCTTCTTTGTCGATGAACAACAAAACATGTGGCAAAAATACACTATGCCTCAGAATATTTTTTTGTCGATAAAAGTTTATGCTAACTGCCCGACGGTTGGCCGTGTTCTACAAAACAAACGCATCCAAGATACAGCATGAGCTGTACATATTTTGAGTAAACACGCTACATATAATTATAAATAGCACCGTGTGTATTGTGGTAGAATAATAGTTTGTATTTCAAATCAAAGTAATAAAACTATACAACACTCCATCCTCACGTGGCAGCCTTTCAAAGAACCATTTATAATACGTTAAGGAGCTTGATGTTGGTACCTACGATTCAAACTTTCAGACACATAAAAAGAGATCCTCCAATCAGCAAAGATCGTGATTTGTTTTTAACCTGATGTCGCCAAGGTAAAAACATCAAACTGTATCCATTTTTAAATGAATTTTCCAAACTCAAATAATGTCTTCTAGTCGACTAACACAGTATAATTTAACATACACGCATTTCAATCTTGACCTTCGTTTTAATTAATAGTTAGCTAACAATTATTTTTTTACCGTAAGAAGACATAATAGTTATTGTTTCAAACAGAATTTAAGTACTACAATTTAAAAGTAATAAATATAGAAGACATATATGTTTCATTTAAAGAATGCTTATCTGACAATCACAATTATCTTTATTTTTTGAACCATGACAGACATTGATTTCAAAACGAATAGTATTATTAAGAGTAAATTTCACAGATTGATGTACAAAGCACCATTGATTTTCCACGGGGTCCTGCTATATTTTCAATTACGTGAATAACTTGACTAGCTGAAGAACCAGTAAAACATGATATATTGGTACAAATGTCATGCATATTTATTAGTAATGATATTATCTTCTATATATGAAGTTATGGTTCTGTTTTCTGTTTGTATTTAATAATATTTTCAGTGTCTACTGAATATATCGTATATTGTATAAGTAATACATGGGTTTGCAAATTAAAACCATCATAGCGATGTTCAAAAAGTTCAACTTCTGAAGGAGTTTAAGTTTGAGACTAAATATATACATCCTACAGAACTATTTATTTTGAATTCAACGTTTCCTTTAAACACGACTTTATGATAAAAGTGCAGTATATGTTCTGTTCTAGGTTAGTGAAAAAAAGATCCTTAGATACTGAAGCCTTTTTTAAATGTTTGTCCAAATCCGATGTGCGCTTTCGTGGGAAGCTGACTTTTTTGTATTAGAAAAAAACAACCTTGTGTCTAACTTTGTTCTTGTAGAGAGGTAAATACATAGGGACTCTCTACCTATATTTTTGTGTAACATTTTCAAGTAAGTATCATTTAAATAATTCACTAATGCTTGCTGATGAAAACAAATACGATATAGATTCGTTTACAAAGTGCATTTTTTCTAGTCATGACCCCTTATCATACATCTGGTGAGGGGGCATGTTCTTACTTTTTATCAACAATGTCAAGTTTGAAGATAGAATCTACGATGCATAATCCCTGGGAATGTTAAATGAAATGTACACTAATTTTGTATAAGGGTCAGACTGACCTCACGTCACCCAAAAGTGATGGTCTGTCATCCTTGGAGCGCGATTGCCACTTGAACCACTTCACTCGGTTCATAACTTTATTCCCATAGAGGAGGGCTTTCTTAATACATTTGAAGGGTTCCCTTGACAGTTTTGACACATATTTTTTGTTGAATGCTCTCAGCTCATGTTTTCGGTTTCTATCCTGAAAGCTCAACGGAACACACGGACGCTGTGATAGAATAAATAACTAAAATATTCGTGTAATACATATCTGGATATTTCCTAAAACTTGACGCTGTATGTCGCCTGTATAAGTCTCGAAACGGTTTCAGTTTCTCTGTTATTTGCGGAAGTGACTGAAATTAATATTATTCCCATGCTTTGATGTTTATCAGGCAATCCTAGAATGAAAAATAATGAAGGGAATGAGAATAATAACAACTAATTAATTAGAATAAGAATTGAACATAGAATGAGTAAAAGGAACAAATAAAATATACGTTAAAAAGCCTAGAGGGTCCTATCAGACACATAGTAAAGAAGATACTATGCCTTGTTCAGGGTTTTTCTAGAGTAACTAATATCCGGAATTGTAGTAAGCTATTGGTTGATTTCTCGTCTGTAGTCCGTATTAGCAATTGATTGCTCAACTATCTCTGTACAACAATTTATCATTTGATCTCGGAAGTATGTAAGTCGTCGGACGGTCATGAGCTCAGGTTGGCCGCCTGCCACAAAAAAAGGTCTTACAAAGAAAAGTGTCAAAATCGATAACTTTTTTTGTATATGCTCTCCGGGCACCATGTTTTATTTATACTGACAAATATACTCTTCTGCCAGAGAGTATTTTCTTTGGTATTGTGAGTTTGGTTGAAGGATGAAGTTCCTGAAGTCTTCTTAAAAGTGTTGACCTAACTGACAGGATAAATGCTATCTACTGAGATATCCGGCTTGTATAGAAATTGCCCCAAACTGCGTAAATCCGGAAGAGGTAAAGGCTGATTTTAGTTTATTCTTTACCCCTTTACTTCAATCCTGTTTGTTTACTTAATATTACTCCCATCTAAGGTGACGACGGCCTCTTGCGAACGTTTCCTAAATAATCGCAATGCTTAACACTGTCGTCTTATTCACATATTTCTGTTTTGGGAGATTTTACGACATCTCCGTTCTTATTTATTAACTATTTCGTTCTATCGCTTTTGTTCCCGTTTGGTGTAGGCTCATGTTTTAAAAATGCATGTTTTCATACGAATTTTTATTTTCAGATGTCAGTGAGTTCTTTAAACAAATCTTACTCTGCTTCAGCTCTATCGCTAATCGCAAATTCTTGTGTGAAATGTTAATATTTTATTCCCCATACCTATTCTCTCAGATAAGAGTTGCTTTTATTGCGACGGATGGACGCCACACACCGCCCTTGGATAAGAGTATTTCGACTTCAGAGTCCATTTTTAACACATACTAAGTATTCTTGATTCAGGCTGATATTGTTTAAGAATTAAGTTACATTTTTGAAAATCGTAAATTTTTACTTTCTTATTTTATCAATTAAAGAACGTCTACTGAAAACGTGTATTCCAGGAGCATTGATCAGCCATAAATGATTATATATCTGAATCAGTTCGATATCTGACGGGTTTGGTCGGATGGGTTGAGGAGAATCTGTTATCCCAAATACACTTATACGAATAAAGAATTGGAAAGGTTTAACATTTTTAGATGAGAATTTCATTCTTTCTCATTTTAAACAATGTTTTCTTTCACCGATATCGTCCAGTATGTAAGATCGGGTTCAAACAATATCGGCATTGCTTTATATGATCGAATATCAAGGATTCCAGTCCTATTTTAGCACCTTAAATATAGAATATTGCAAGATATGGATTACAATTAAGCATTATAGCTGTCTCTCAGCTGTAAACTCATTGGCTTTAAAACTGCTGGACACCCGCGAGAAATATGGGTAGTCTTTTGGATTGGCAAGCGGGAAGTGAAATATATATACTTCTACTGGCACTGCTTAAAAAATGAACACTAATCGACTCCAAAACCTTTAACAGAAGTTCACAACATTCTACAGGAAATACCATTGGCAAGACATTCTTTTATCACCAATAATACTATTAAAGCAATAAACACGTCTAAACCCCGAAACTAATTGACAGATTTGTATTAAATTTTCAATGAAACAAACTGAATCGTTTATACGAAAGCAACATTCTTAAACTACTACTACTACTACTACCCCTACTGATATTACAGTATTAGACTATATAATATTATATAATACTAACAATGATACTACTATTTGTTTTAGTAGTTGTACTAACGCTGTTAGTATTATATTATAATAGTCTAATAGTATATTACACATTCGTAAAAACTGATGAGTAAAAATTATTGCATATATTCAGTAGAAAACTATCTAGTTATAACAGGTGTGTCACAGAAAGCTAATACTCTTAATATAATTATTTATATAGCTAATAATACTAATAATACTTAAGCGAGAAAAGAAACATTAAAATAGGGCATGAAAGAAGTGTGCATTTTATACCTAATCTAGGGAAAATAAGCAGATGGTATAGTACACAGGCGCAGAATATCCCACTCGGCTCCATGGCCGACAGATCTTGTCATATCATTCACCAAGGAGTTGTAAACGCCAATGTAAACGCACTATGTCCTGACGTTAGGCGTCTCGTCACTGAACCACTGTGGGAATAGATGTCTCTTTAGTCTTGATCGACAAACCTCCTAAGGATGGCTGCTTATGTTGACTGTTATTACAGGAACCTTTTACTCTTTAGTACGGCTAAGTACAGCAGTTGTATAATATCGACTTAACTGTAGTGCCAGGTCGCGCATGGAAAGAAATCAACACTTATCTCTAATGGGATTTCCCGCTGCCTCAACCCAACATTCGGTTAATAGTATACTTGTGTGAACGTAGTTTTTTACGTCCAAATCCACTCTCTAAAAATAAAAATGGTCAAACAAGGCGCCCCACCAAACATACAACCAAATCGCCTGCTCCGTTTGCGACTCTTCTTCATAAATATTCCAAGACTCAGAACTAACCTCGATGTTTTAGAATCCTTACTCAAGATAAAGTCTTTGGATATCCTAGAACTAAGAGAAACTAATCCAACCTACTGACTCTCTACCCATTTTAATATGCCTATATTCGACATTCCATTCCCTTAAGTAAAAGACTTATTCTAAAATCCGAATATCAAGACTACACGTACTTTCGATTAAGCTTGCAACGCAAGGTTAGTTACCTATATTTCCTATGCAGATCCCCCTCGACCATGACTGTATCTAACTTGCCTACGTATCTCTTAATATTGGCGCAGCAGTTCCCTCACATTTGAGCGCTCAAATTTATGTATCTGTCGACTTTAATGTCCACAAAAGTGATTAGTTCGGTGTTCGGGGCCCCACAGCCCTAGTAGGAAACAACACGCGTGGTTTCTCGTAACACATTCACTCACACAAACCGTAACGTTCCCAACTCACCTGTAAGAGCGTGAAGATCGCGAATGCTGATCACTTTTTAATAACCATAAACCTCCGATCACACACCATGACTCTATACAACGATATATTACGAAACTGCTTGTTGGGAATCCCTAAGAAGTCGCACCAGAGATGCAACTTAGAGTAAAACGTTTTCTCTCCCTTTTTAACAATGTACAAACGACTTAGCTAAATAGGTGAAAGCTGGAATACAAGCATCTGCCATGAGACAGAAATCTCATAGCAAGCTACACTTATCCCAATGTTTCATTTTGACCTGTTCACCTGTTAACGTGCATATGCAGCAAGCATTTAACTGTTTTCATTACGATAAGTTGGTTTAAAATAGGCAACATATTGAAACGTTAAAACACACACTGTAAAAGTGTAGCAGATGAAGCTGAGATAAGTTGTACTGCCGAGTAGAAATCGCACCACGTCACAGAAAGCAGGAACTCGCGATATCTAGAAATTCTATAATATTTTGTTGAATAATAGACAATCAAAAATTATTTCACTATCAAACAACAATGAAGTCTACATTGTTTTGGTTATTTGAACTACTGTTCTGATTTTGAATGCGTTTCTTTTAACGTTTCGGTCGATGTAACTTTCACAAGAATCCGTGGCGTAACGCATAAAGTGCTGAAGTAATAATCAATTACAAGTGACAGTTTTCTGGGGTTCAAGGTTCTATCCTCAGTGCGGAGGATAATAAGAATTAAATTACAAATTACTAAAGACGTCTACCCGGTCATGGCTGACGGAACGAGAGCAAGCTATCCCCGTGGAATGAATAAAAAGTTCCGTTCAAAATTACGTACAGATTTCCCAGTTCGAGAGAAAGGTTCCCGAGTTCGACAAAATATACCTAAATAATATGGGAGGTTACATCGGCCGAAACGTTGTTAGAATAACATCCAAGATGAGGACAGTAGTTCGAATAATCCAAATAATACAAATTATCAATCTTCATCTAAAAAATTCCGAAACACAATGAAGTTGCTTGCACGGCAACTGATAAGGCTGACCTGCTTCCCAGCGTTTTAGCTCTAAACTTAACATTAGACTCCGCAAACCACCCCCTCCTACTATGGACGGAAACCGAACGTGATTATCTGATCGTAACCCCTTACTATATCATAGTAATCATAAATATAATCAACAGCTCCAAAGCATGCACACCAGATCGTATCTATTCTCTGTTTAACTGGTAAATGCCTATTATAAGCTTGTTTCCCTGATAGATTTTAAAAAGTGTGCAGAAAAACGGACCCAAAAAAGTCAATTCCCGCTCTTCGCGAAAATCTTAGAATAATCAATAAATCTAGGGACTCCTTTCTACCTTGATAATGCTAAACTTCTCTTTGACTACTTGTATGAGTTTACACAACACCGTTCTACTTCGGATATTCTACGGTCATTTCTGAAAGTATATAGCACACACTGGATAAGACAAGGATGAAGCTAGCGCCGTAGCGCTTGATATGTTCAAGGCGTTTTATAGGTTGTGCATAGATTTTTTATCGGAGAAAATCAACTCATATGCTATTACATGAGGAATATTTAATATAATTAAATCCTTATCATATCAAAGAAAACTTCAGATCGTTCTCGATGACCATAAATCCAAAGAACACTCCATCAATACAAGTATGCCTCAGGGGTGGATACTTGAACTTATATCATTCCAGATCTTCATAAACGACCGTCTAGATTCAATCGCGCCTGAGATGGTCATATTTGTTGATGCCATCACACTCTATTCTCGCCATTTAGGCAAATCAAATACACGCACATACGAGGGATTGGGTGTATACTTAGAAAATGATGTTCAGTATGTAGTAGAATGGCGACAAAAATTAGAGTAACATTATATTTGTCCAATACAAAGCCTTTTATCTTGTAACAATTATAACCGATTGCCGTAGCCGATAACACACTCCAACGTTCAAACTCGTCGGCTTAATATCACCAGGACATCTGAATTTGAATAGCTGCATATACGACATTGCCAAGTCTGCTGCAAAGGCGTTAGTCTCCCTCTACCGGGGTATAAAACAGTTCACATCGTCCAGTATCCCATGTCTTTGCAAAGCAAATTTTCACACGGACATGGGCTATTGTTGCCACATCTGGGTCAGTAAACCAACCATTCGTCATTTCTTCTTCAGCCGGTTGCAAAAACGAGTATGTAACCTAATAGATTCCGTATTGTCTGCTAGGTTACAGTGTCTGTCACATCGCCGTTGCACCATGTGTTTGTTTTAGAAGTACTCCCACTGGAAGTGCCCCGATGAACTTAGTGCACATGTATCCATTCAACAAATATACATCCCACCCACCGAATTAGAAGCAACATCCCACCTCATCACTGCACAGTTCCCTAGATGCCGGAAGTTGTTCTACTTTAATAGCTTCTTTCTCCGACCACTTGTCTTTGGAATTTCGTTCCTGCTCCCTTTTTCCCATAACGTACCAACATGCAGGAATGTAAATGTAATGTGAACAAATATATTCCTGCCCAGCTTCGTACTTAGATTGTCCCTATGAATCTCGCCTCACATTACAGTAACCTCTTCTGTTTCTGTGGGTGTGGAGTATATAAAGATAGAAAAATAATAAATAAAAAGTACAAACTCACGCACTCATCCATGGCATGTGACCGGGCGGGATAATAATCCACGATAAGAAAAAACCCTGTAAAATCGTAGATTAAACCGTCATAGCATTTCACGGGTGGAAGATCAAGAAGCAGAAAAACTAAACAAATAGATGAGACTGACCAAAGAGTCAGAAGAATATGGATCATAAAGTAAATTACCATAACTAACCAAAATAGCCTCCCTACGGTCGTCTATTTTTGCTAAGTTGTCGCGTCAGAAATGAACGCTCACCATTAATCCGATGGCGCCCCAGTCATATTTCTTTGGTGGTTAGACATTGATTTTTTTGTGTTTCGGGCCAAAAATATTTTTAGTTAAAAAAAAAAAATTTATTTCACGGTCCCCCTAAAAAAAAAATTTCAACCCTCCTAAAAATATCTATTTTTTGTAAAAATTATTTTCCCCCCATCCCCCAATTTTGTTTACCCTTCCCCACACAAAGAAATATTTTTAATTAAAAAAAAAATTCCACTTCCGTTGTCTTTACTCTCCCCTACCCAAAGATGTATTTTTTCTAGTTGGAAGCAAAACAGAAACTACACTACCTCTACAACTCTAAAAAAGCAAGGAAGAGGTAATCCCTAAGAGAATAGTATCATGACAAGAGAACAGATACTACACTACCTCTACACCTCTCAAAACAGGAGGAGGGAATGCCTGGGAGGATGGTATCACGACAACAGGACCGATACTACACTACCTTCACACATCTAAAAAAAGGAGGAGGTAATACCTGGGAGGAGGATATCATGACAACAGAACATATACTACATAAGCTCCACACTGCTAAAAAATGAGTAGGTAATGCTTGGAAGGATGGTATCATCACTACAGAACTGATTCTACACTGCCCTTACACCTCTCAAAAAGGAGGAGGTAATACTTGGAAGGATGGTATGATGACAACAGAACAACAGAACAGATACAACACTACCTCAACACCTCTAGAAAAAAAGAGGTAATGTCTGGGAGGGCGGTATCATGAGAGCAGAGCAGATACTACACTACACTATGCCCTGAAGTGTAGCATTTAAAGATAGTATATTAGTGTGAAATAATATACGCTATACTATTTCATAAGTACACTAGTCTTAAATAGTACAGTTTGGTTTAAGACAGACAGGCAGACAGATAGATACATAATCTTCATTATTGATAGATATCAATAACTGTAGGAGCAGTAGGAGAACCCATACATAAACTGAAATAAAGTCGAGGAGAAATTCGGATCGAAACTAATGAAAAAAGTCGAAATATTCAGGAAAACTCATGAATGCAGAAACTTAGAAACATAAGCAGGTAACGCCGATAAACTACAAGTAAGGTGATATTTTTATTTATTTTATTTTTTGAATTTAATCCACCCCAGACAAAGCATGTGTCTACTGATACGTAAGGGACTATTTAGAATTAGGAGCCAGAATTATAGGGGTATCCTAAGTTAGTTGTGCAGCGAAGTGTGTGCTCACATTACATTTAAATTTCTGCATGCGAGTAGCAGGGTGGTGTTCCAGCCCAGATGTGACAACAATGCTCTATGTATAGGCGGATGGTGTTTTTTTTAGATGTAGAGTATACTGGCAAGTGTGAGAAATTTTTTAGCACCGTAGAGAATGCCGACTTCTCTTGCAGCAGTATTGGCAATGCCTTCTATGTGTGTGTTCCAATTGATGTTTCATGTGAATGTTAGGTTAATGCGTGTTAACATTGAACTTTCGGGTAGGATGTTATTTGCAATAGCCACCGGTGGTTGACAGGTTTCTTGCAGTCTTTTAAGGAAAGAGGTTTTGGCTTAGCAGCATTAAATGGTGCCATCTATTTATGTTCTCATTCCACTACAGATTGAAGGTAATTTTCTATGGATTCAGCATTGCTTTGAATATATGCGTGCCCGTTCTTCACACATGTATTCCGTTGTGTCATCAGCAAATATACCCATCTCGGACACAATTTTATCAGGAAGGTCGTTTATGAAAACCAGGAACAATAAATGTCCACAAATCGATCCCATGTGGTTTGGATAAACAGCCATCGAGAACAACCTGTATTTTTTTTCCTTTTCGATAGGAAGGATCTGATATAGAAAAATAGCAAAAAAGATAAATGGAACACAAATCGAGGGAACTGAATCTACATAAAATCTTATATTGTGGTTCCTATCGTCAATAAACAATAACCCTCTCAGATGGTTGTGAAAAGTCAAGACGAATTATAAGAGCCAGGATAAAGAGTGACCCATTTATACCTCGACTGGAAGGGAGCAAAACACACTAGCATCTTAGTGAGGTTTATTGCTACTTAAATTTTAAGGAAAGTCAGTATTATCGGCAAGAAATCAATGACTAACGGCTGTTGCGATAATGAAAACACATTTGCAACGGTTATCTAAAAGGGGTGAAAAGTGCTGGAAATCCGTAAGGGAACACCACTTGCTTTTTTTTTCAGTGAGGAATCACCGATGATGAGAAGTGTGAGAACAACTAGTGAGTAATACTAATAATAATAGTACTACTACTACAAATACTACTGCTACTACTACTAATAATAATAATAACTGTTTCACGTAGCTGCAATGCCAGTCACTAAGATACCCAGGAGATGCAATATAGGTTGCAGGTTTAAAAATACAAAGGGAAAAAGAAATGACCTTATTTACATATATGACGTGAAACTCTTTGAAAGATCCACAAAAAAAAGAGCTAGAAATACAATAAGTAAAAACAGAATCTTCAACCTGGATATAGAAATAGAATTCTAAATAGAAAACTGCGCACTACCTGCGATGACGAACGGAACTCTAGAAATAGTGGGAAGCATAAAAATGGCCAATCGAAATGTAATGGGGAAACTCGGTGACCAAGATAACTATTACTATCCGAGCATTCTGAAGTAGATACACACTACTAGCAGATATATAAGAGATCATGTCTGATAGTTTAAATAATTAAACGATTTAAAAAAAACTTACATGTGTTTAATTATATCATTTTTTATAGAATTATTGTACTTTTACTTATAAAAACAAGGAATGCAAAATATGATAGTTATGTATACAAGAAACGCGAAATATTTGAAGACAACTTCTTGCGCTGACATTATTAATGAAACCAAATTAGTATAAAATTATAACTAATAATGTTACGGTAATGTTGTAAGTAAATAATATAATAATATAATTATCGAAAGTAAGCAACCTATAAGAATCGAACCTAAGGTGACACAATAACGAAGTTAGATCTAATGTATCGTTGAAGGTAATGATAAACAATTTTTACAAATTCCACTATCGTCCGGTGGTTTTGTGCCCTATAATCTTACAGTATTCGTCTGCGCAAAAACGGTAAAAATTACTTTCTAATCAACCGTATTAATGTTTCGAAATAACGTTCAAATTATGTTATGTGTAAGCAAAACTTCAACCTTTTGAAGGTAACGTCCTCCTACCACCTTTATAATCTCATTAATCATCAGAAAAATATCGGTAGAATAAAATATTAACATCGACGTGAAATACATTATTTTCAGAACAGAGTGGTGTTTGCCATAAATTCCGCGCTTAACTTAATCAAATATAAACGAGCAGGCATTACGGTTGGTATCTTTGTAAAGTGCGCCACACGCATAATAACCCGTGGGGTTGTAATCACGCTAGTTGAAGAATGGGGTAGATTATAGTACAGGTAAAGTTGTGCAAATTATTAGATAGCAACTTCTGGGGGTTTCCTGAGGTTTGACATGGACTTGAGTCCTGCTACCGTACGTATTAACTTGCCGCCGACACCCTCTATACACATCGCTTGAAAGCAGTGGACATAAACTCAATTGAGTTAGAGTCTCTTATCGAATATGTGAAGAAGCATGAAGTGGGCTTCGTGGAAATCCACCCAAAAACATCACAATTTCAGGGGAGTTTTTAAAACAAGGCAGGCCGCCACTGTATACGTAAGGGGCTACTGGGAAGAAAGACAAGGGGAGAAGGTGTGTGTGTGGGGGGGTCAACCTAAATTGGGATCTGCGCAGCGAGATGTATGTTTACATTAATTTTAAATTTCTTCATGTCAGTACTGTTGGGGAAACAGGGGGCAGGGAGGGAGTTCCAGAGGCCAGCAGCACGAGGAAAGAAGCTATTTGAGTAGAAAGCTCTCCGGCATCTGGGGGTCTCCACAGTGAATGGATGGGATTTAGTTGATTGTCGAGTTGGTCTAGTGAATTTACGTCGAGGGGGCACCAGGGTAGCCAATTCACCGGAGCATAATCCATTGAAGTATGTGTAAAACAAGCAAAAGGATGCTACATTGCGGCGATGAGACAGGGACAAGAGCTTGGGTGACAGTGAGGGACCTATTAGGTTGGCGACTCTTTTTTGGAGTTGGTTCTCATGACGCGCGGGGTATCGTGTAGACTATAGGCTAGCCACCTTTTATTCTGCGTGTTTAGCAACTGCTATCCCCATTCTAGTTCTGAAATCAAAGAATATAAAAGTTATTCAATTTCACTCGAAGACCTTGTATGTATGATCTGTGTGTATTTTTTTAATTTATATTTAGAATTTTTTCTATTAAAATATAAATGTTATAACATAAAGTAATTCAAATTACTCAGTAATGTAAGGCCAGAGCTATACTATATTCAATTTTTTCTTGTAATGTTATACTATTTCACTGTTATAAAGGACAGATTCCCGTCATTTCATAGACATGATTGTTTATTCAGCCAACACCAATATATGTGTATAATGCTCCTTCACATTTATGTTTTGCTGTAGCTTCAATTTAAGAATTACTGATATAAAAATATAATGTAACAAAGAAAAGAACATAAGGAATAAGATGACAAAAAACACTAAGAAAAAAGGAAATAACTGTGTGAAACAATAACGGACGGTTAGTAGAAATATATATTTTAATGCAGGAATATATAGATGAATAATATAGCGGATGATGAATGATCAGAAATGCAAAAAGATAAAAGGATTAGATACATATATGTTACCGCATGAATATAACAATACCATGGTTTAGTGATACAATGAAGGGCGCGAGGATAGGAAGGACTCATCGACAGAGACAAAAGAAAATTCGGGAGTGGGCAGTAATGAAGGCCGCAAGGATATAAAGTGACTCATCGACAGAGACAAAAGAAAATGCTGGAGTGGTCAGTTTCTATTGTTGAAGTTTCATTAAAGCCAAGCATTTTCTTCACGCTTTCATTTGATGGAATGGGTCGATTTTATTTTCTAAATTAACACGTGATCAACTTTTAATGGCCAATTCATATTCTAGTTCTTTACTGATGATGGTTTTACAGTTAAGTTTTTCATTTGTTCCTTAATTAATAAAGGAGATGACGTTAGTCAAGTTAATAACGACACGGACTGACGACCCGAGTGTGCGAAGTCAGATCCATAATACTATTTTCACTTTATTATGTTGGCGACCTCCACCTGTTCCGACTGCAAGAATTCCAGCAACAGAATCAAAAATAAAATTTACACCATGTTAATTTATACAAATTTACTTTATTATTTAATTTGTTTTTATGAAGAAGTCTTCTTACCTTTATTTACAAATGTTATATATATATATATATATATATATATATATATATATATATATACATATATATATATAATGCATTTTCGTTTTGTGTATTATCTATGTACCTATACGTTTCGTCCTTTATAATCGGGACTCATCAGCATAGAAATATAACTACTCACTACTGGTAATGCGATTCGACACCCCGGAAGCCGAGTATTTCACAACTCAAATCCCGACATCTATAACCACTGGGCCACTGCTGAATAGCAAATAAACTGATAATTTTAACACTTGATTCGGCGGCTTGACGTCATGAGAGCGTTCAACTTAATGTAATATATATTGAAGTTGGGTTCGTCAAATTTTGCGTATGTCTTATAATCAAAGCCGCCTTTAAGACTGGCCACAACCGTTGCGATAGATGTATAAAAAAACACGAAAATGTAACATATCAAATAAATATGTTACATCTAGTCTTGCTGAGCAAATACTTGGTTTTAGAGAAGGTTGGGGCATAACAAACAAGATACTGAAGAGATCTAAGACTTCTATTCCAACCACCGTTAATGTACCTGAGGTGACTCCTTCAGCATTTGTCAAAGTCAAATGTTTCTCAAAGGATTTGTAACAAATTCTACCCTTTGCTATCAACGCTATCTAGTTCTGGAATATCCCCATAACTGAACGTATTATGTTAGTGTATATCTATCTGGGATGTTTCAAAACATGTTTAGAACCTTGACGCCAACGGATCCTGCAAATATTCTCGTCAATTTTTTTATTTAAGATATGCTGTTTGAACTTCCTCGTATCCTTACAAAGTTATTCAACTATTGCTTAAACGAGAAATGCTCTACATCTCATTGGAAAAGTTCATTGGTGTGCCCTGTATTTAAACATACTGGTGTCTTAATACAGACTAATCACTCATAATTCCAGTGTTGAAATCTGTGATGAATCAAGTGGAAGAAATCTACTTAGTGACAATTAATATGGAATGTATCCTGCAAGATCAACTGCTGATGGTCTAATGGTAATATCGCATAGGATTGGCGAATCTCTTAATGGGGCATTTGATAGGGTCTGGCAGAAAACTTTGCTCTATAAACATGCTAGCTATAGAACATATTTCGATGTTTTGACCCCTTCAAAACCTCCAACATTCATAGGTCTATAAAAGTAATTGTTGATTGGCAGAATTCTTAACGACATGATATTTATTTACGTCAGCTTGCTTCAAGGATATATGTTGGGCCATATCCTCTTTTTTTGTTTTCATGCGTGATTTTCCAAATCAAATTTTTAGATCATTTGTTGACATCTACACAGCCGTCAAAATTGTCTATGGCAGCACCTTGAAAAGCATTGATGATCAGATTTAGCTGAGTTCCTTCCTCTGATCTGGAGAACGTGCTGCAATGGGGAAAATATAGTGTATTGCTTTTAACACCTCGAAAAGCAAGCTTCTCTTTTACATGACCAACACTCGGATCTTTGTTTTACCCCAGTCGAACGAAATGGCTCTCTCCTTAAGTAAGTGTTTTTACCCAAGATATTACATGGTAGATATATATCACATATGTTACTAAGATTTCTAGAGGAATGCTACGACCGAAGATGGAGCGCTGCTCCATTTTAATAACCTGTACATTCTCACATATGTCAATATTGATGAGGAGAGCCAGCGAGGATACGAGACCAGCGACGGTTAAGTTGTCCACTAGAGCTAGCTTCTCTGCCAGTTCTTTTTTCACATTAAAAAAGACACCGATGAGATAAGCGACCGGTGATGGCGAAGTGTTCTTCTACGGTTACTCTCTACATCAGCGACTCTTGAACTTTCTCTCTGTCGCCACATTTTACTCTCTCTTCATCTTCCCCTTTATTTCTTATGTTGACGAAAAAAAATAGCCAGGAGATAACAGTTTATTTTTCTTTTACTATTTAACTTGTAACTGGAGAAAATAATACATTCAAATTAGAGAGTAAAAGGGGAGATAGAAAAAGAGAGAGGGAGTAAGAGTGAAATATAGCGAACGGATATAGACAAATTGTGGACTTTTTCTTTTATTTAACTGGCTTTGCAAACACACTTTTCCTGATCCAAAGAATCTCACACGAGCTTAATGGATGACTCATTTTTATTATCGTTTGAAAATAATACCTTATAACAACATCAAGCACACTTTGTCGCCAGTATAATTTTAATAAATATTTTTTTGTTTGAAAAATAGTATTAGTTATACATTTAAATATTAGTGTATTTATTATAGTATGTTGTTTCAATATATTTCATCTTTTCAAACGTAATATTTTTAGCGATAAATTATTTTATTTTCTAGTTGCTTTGTTTGTATGCGTTTTAAAGAAAGTAAAATTACCAATTTTGTGAGTAAATAAGGTAAGAGATCAAAATAATATAACCATGAAATAATGTAGATAACGTCGAAGTTTACGATGGCCGTTCGCATCATAGCAGTAAAATGACAGTCAAATTAGTTGTGAATCTTACAATTTTATGTACTATTTTTACAACTGCTTGTAAAAAAAGTTAATTCATAATCATTGTAAACAAATGTAACTGTGTATATGAAAGCCGATATAGAGTTAGAAATTTAGAAAAAAAAATGTTTTTCACTGCATAAGTAACAGCAAGCGAGTAGTTGATTATTGATATATGCAGCCATTTTAACAATCTTCCAAGCCAGAATAAATATTTGTTAAACAAACTTATGTGAAATCAGACTGGCCTTAATGTATATGTTAGATAACGTACTGTAACACGATTAAACGAACCTTTTAGCGAAAAAGATTTGTAAACAATATAATAAGGATAGTATTTTTTGCCCGAAACCTTAGCATTTAGAACAAAATAGACAATAAGAATAATGTATTGTTTGCATGCTAAAAGGTATAAAAACAGCTATTTAAATGTGTTCTGCTATTGCCTATTTAAAATAACAAATTACTATGATACTTAAAAAGATGTCTCCTTTAACAGAAGAGGGAAATGCTACAACAGTTTGATTCTAGCCTGGAGGCAAAACCAAAAAAATGACTACATATATATATATATATATATATTATATATATATATATATATATATATATTATATATATATATATATATATATATATATATATATATATATATATATATAACAGGTTTATGTAGTTTGCTTGATATATATATATATATATATATATGTATATATCGATAGATAGATAGATAGATAGATAGATAGATAGATAGATTCACTTTTTTTTGTTTTATTTTACTTCAGTCGAAGTTCTCAGAAATCAAGGGGGCCCAATCCTGGGGCTAACATTTGATCTCTATATGAGAAACATAGATATTCGAATATTCCATTAATGTTCTCCTTTACCTTTCAAACGTGTATTAAGTAAAGAAGTTAAGAATATTAATTTTCCTCTCAAATTGACCTGTGAACTATGGTATAGTTAATCTTTATTGTGGTCTGTTGGTCGTACCGAATTCCAGGACAAGAAGGAATCTAGTCTGGTAGAGTAT
>OY744524.1:34213902-34216402 GCA_963556195.1 Sepiola atlantica
CCACGCCCACAAATATCAACGAGCATTAAAAAGTACGTTAATTTAAATTTGATTTTCCTATTTCAAAAGTGATATATACTTACATTTTTCTGAAAAATGGGGTTAAAATATTATTAAATATAAAAATGCGAATTCGTTTTAAAATTTAAAAAGTATGCAGCTACGTTGATTAAAACAAAAATATATTTTATTTTTAATTTTTTTATTTTTTCTACAATGTTTTTATTACGGAAACATCTTGGAGCCATTTTTATTTGATGTCATTTCGTGTCGAGTGTGGGAACGAGATAAACAAACATGTCGGTATATGACGGACAATGTACATAGATATTTCTTTATCTAAAGTAAGTATTTACATTGATTGGATGTTTTCTTTGCCTTTTTATTAAATTGATATTTGTTATTTATTCTAATGTCAGTATTATTTTGTGTTGTTTATACCTTAATTTGACAGACTGCCGGAATGTCATATTGAATAATAATGATTTATGTTGTTTTTTAGGACAAGGTGCTTTTGGGGGGATGCCTTCTTCGACCACAATATTGAAGGATTCTTGTAAGAATTAAACATGATTGAGATAAATTAAACTAAACGAATGATATACAATAACAGGGATGCACAGTAATTTTAAAATATTTCAATCTGTATGCTTATTTGTTTAGAATAACGATATTGCAGCATCTTTACGACGATGCCCGGATGTTTTTTTTCACTTTCATTTTAGTTTTATCCATATACACCTCCGCCCGTTTTGCCTTTTCTCATCAATAATTTCTTGCAAGAAAATATTCACATATTTATCAAAAAAAAAAAAAATACATGAAAGCAATATATGTTATTTAAAAAGAATATCGGTTTTGGAATAAAATAGATCGGACGTCAGTAGAAAAACAGAAAATAAAAAATAAAAATGATACTTCTGCAGTTTGCAGACCGTGTTATTTTTTAAATAGGATTTTCGAGTTAAATTTAATTTTCACGGTACCTTTTGTTTATTAAACTGTTAGGTAAAAATACAGAATCGTTAACAAAGACCCCCCCCCCCCATCCTCATGTTCAGAATACGTTTGTAAATAATAACGTTATTAATTCAGCACAGCCCGTAAACTGCAGAAGTGACCCCCCCCCCAAAAAAAATACACATGTTAAGAATGGGGGTCTAAATATTAACGTTATTATTTAGAAAGCCATTCTTACCATGAGCAGAGCGGGGAGCTATGTTAACTATTCTGTAGATTTGCCCGGACGTATGACGCAAGCTAAAAATTTAAATCACATAAATACTATCGAATTTATTTATTTTTTTATCTCTTAACGTTGTAAACACTAATAAAAAGCACGCTGGTTTTTATTTGACAATTTTTTCATAAATAGAGTTTTGAAACTTTAATTTATCCATTACATTTAAGTAATACATTATTTTTGTTTCATTTAATCAGCATTTAGTTGTATTAATTTAATAAATCACACATATTTTTATTCACACGATAGATTATCAGATAAATTAGGTAATCGAGCTACGTCGGAAGTGCATATAAAAATCAAAGTAAGTCTCTAATGAATTCCGTAGTATGACTTCAAGAACTATGTATTTATCATATAACAACAAACCAAGAAAATAATCCAATGTTTGAATACTATGACAACCGGACATTACATACATTTCAGTGTTGTTTTAATAATTGTTATTAATGTAATCCCTAATAGAAGACAACACAAAAATAGTGATTAAAATAAAGAGAAGGTAAAGAGAAAATCTAATATTAAATAATATTCTTTAATTTTTAATTTATGAGTAGTTTTTCGCACAAATTTGCTTGTAAACAATGTATAAACAAATTTTACATAATGTAATTTAAGTTCATATTAGTTATAGAATTGATGAATACCATGTCTCTAAAAAGATTAATCTGAAGTTTAGATTGTGACAAATGTTAACATTTTTATATAAGAAGCAATTAAAAATAAGGTGGTTTTACAGTATTTGAACCGAATTAAACCGACTTTTGCCGAAGTAAACCGACTTTAACCGAAGTAAATCAACTTTAACCGAAGTAAACCTAAAACTTAGTTTACAGTTTGGTTACGGTTAGGTTAGGGTAAGAAAAACAGTTGGGTTAAAATTCTACAGAAGTACCTAACATTATTAACATCAAAGTTTATTTTTAGTTTCTGGGTAATGATTCGAACTGTACAACGTTTATACTATACGAGAATTTACAAGGTAGTTTATCGTTTTCGTTATCTTTCTCCGTTAACGTATCCATATTTATTTTCAGTACTTAATAATTCGTATACTTTTCGCCAGAGATGTTGTTCATAAAAAAACGGTATATAACAAAAAGCAAAAACATGACAGTTGTTGGTGTTGGGTTTTACGGCATGTCAACCCTCGGTGTGTCATTGTGTGCCGAACTCGTACATGTTTTGGTAGACGATTGATATATGTATTACTTTAAAGAGACTTATGTTACAGTAACCGGTCTTCCCAAATGGTCA
>OY744524.1:34228902-34231402 GCA_963556195.1 Sepiola atlantica
ATTTATTGCACTGGCAGTAGGATTAAAAACACAAATTCATATTTAAATAAGAACAACATTACACTTCTAATATACTGGGACATGTATATACGATCGACGTACGATAGTTAACTAATTTGCCTATTGTTTTGCAAAAAGACATGGCATTGATTCATTATTCGTTATTATTATTTTCTAATTCAATGACTGTTTTCATTTTATTCTTGAACATCGATCGATTTGCACATCTTTGTTACATCATAAATAGAAAATAACATTTTTGAGAGAAAAATAATGTTTCCAATTGTTTCAGGTCAATTTAAGTCTGGAAGTTGGGTTCTGGTTCTACAGTTTAAATTAAAACTAATACATCTAAAAAATAATACGCACACATAGAACCCTCGACTTGGCAAACAAAACAGTGAGTATTCCATACAACCCACATTTATTTCATTACGAAATTAAATTCCACCGTAATGCATTTCGGCCCGTTCGTACACAAGTTAAATTGTAAATTTTAAAAAACACCCTTACTCTATACACACCGCGGCCAAGTTAACAAGTCTGTGGGTATAATCCCCCCATATTTCATTTCTATATTAAATTAAAGTCCGCTGTAATGTTCTTTCTTACACGAGTCAGACAATATATTTTTGTGTTAAGCTGTAAAATGAAATACTCCCAACAAACATAGTATTTCTGTGGCTTCTGTTGCTCAAAGACTCTGAACTGGAGGATACCAGACGAGGATCAGTTCTCGACAATCAGTCCGGCAGAAACTGAACTATTTCGGTGTCTTTTTATCTGTTGGGCTGTGGTATTGGTCCCGTGTAGTCCTAGGAGGTCCACCCTCCTAGGCCTTGCCTTCTCTCTTCGGGAGGGGGGGGTATTTTAATGTAAACTGCATGCGGCGCTTCGACCGGGAAATGCCGGCCGGACTATCCAGGTATTTTTTAATAGGTCAGAGTGTCCTTTGTTTTTGGACGCTGGCTTGATTCTCCCCAACTTCCGCCTTTGTGCCACATCTTTCTGCGGAGGGAAGGAAATGAACACCAAATGTCTCCCTGGCAATGTGCCTTCTTTGGGGCAAAAAACAAAGTTTTAAAAAGAACACATACCTACAACGCGGACAACCACACAAGCAGTGAGTATACACCCCCCTCCCTAAATTTTTACGAACATTTCTTTAGACATTTTTAGGTTAAAATAATATTTTCGATCCTTTCTGGTCAATTTAGTTCTGAGGGGCGCGATTTTTAGGCTCCTCAATTTTCCCAAGTGACGCATTTCGGTTTCTTCGTAACGAAGTCAGCCATTTTACTATGTTATTACTAGTGAAAATAGAAAATAATTACTTACTTCGTGATACTTTAAAATTTGATAGAAGTTTGGAAGCATTTAAACTGTCGACTGGAAAGAGATTTCTGGCTGTAAAAATACTTAGCAAATCTTCAGGTATTAAAAGATTCGAAGAAATTATAGCTATTTCCATCCGATAATTCTATACAGCTTAAATCATTACAAAAAAAATAGTTATAGTTTAATAACAAGCGTGTTCGATTTTGCTAGGAGCAGAGTACAATATAGGTAATGATACTACACTTCATTATTTTCTGTCCTCGGTCAGTGAGATAAAAATCTTTCTAGACTGTGCCAATTTTAATTTTTGCGTCAATCCAGTGCCGCTTTTTGGGGAGCGTGATTTCCCCCACATTAAAAACTAACCATGTGTCTAGCCCTGTCCATGTGGGGAGATAAGTAAATAGGAGCAACTTGGTTCAATTAATAATTTAATGTCAAAATGATGCTATAATTGAATGTTAATTTAATGTCAAAATGATGCCATAATAATTGAATGTTAATTTAAAAGTCTTATTAAAATAAAAACGAAACAGAAATAAAAGTATAAAGACTCCCGAGCAACGCCGGCTTGTTATAAACTATGTAATATAATTAGTAATAATTATATCATATTTAACATATTTATGATTTTGATATTATATAAATAAAAACAAGCCAGTCACATTAAACCCTCTATGTCTATAAATATATTTTGAAAAGAAAAGAACGAATAAGAACGTTTAATAAATATATTATAGATTTTTTTTTAAGGGTATCTTTTTTAGTTTTAATTTTTAAATCGTTTACTACCAACTAACATTTAACATTTTTGTTTTTAAATTTTAACGCGGAGAAATAAAAAAAGATATCTACCTTTTCTTTTTTGTTCACACAAATAATGGCTGTTTCGATAATATAGCCGCTAGAGGATTTTTAATAAAATCAAAAACCATATCAGTGAATGGCAAAGAATTTGTCTTTTTCTTTTCGTAACTTATAGTTATGGGATTTCTCTTTAAATGGTGAACATGTCAAACGTTTCTGGCCGTCAGCCAGATAGCAAATACCAAATGTAGAAAGCAATTTGTCAAAACACGTATTCATTAATATTTAAATTAGACACAATAGTTTTGATTTTAGGTGTTAATATTTTATACCCGCACAATCGAAACAGTATTTT
>OY744524.1:34236402-34241402 GCA_963556195.1 Sepiola atlantica
TCGTATTCGCTGTATTTTGTTATTGTTAATTTTATTTTAGATGCATTTTTCTTTTTTCTCTTTGAAAAAGTAAAACAATTATTATTTAATATTTTGTAAATTCTTACGTGGATTTGACGGAAACGATGGGGTGGAAAGAAAAGCGAGCAGACGATAACAATGCAAACATAATTTTTCTTTTTATTAATGTTGTTATTAATCATGTTCAATATATTATTTAAATGAATTATAGTGATAAAAAGCTCTACCCAAATTACATACTAGCGCCATTTCTGACGCGGCAGCCTAGCAAAAGTATGCAACCGGAGGGAGCATATATTTGCTAGTATATATAATAGTATATATCATAGATAATATAAGAAAAATATATGTAATATATATATATATATATATATATGTATATATATATATTTATATATATAAATAGATATATTTAATATATAATTTATCATGTATTATATAAATAAATATATGTTGTATACATAACATATACATATACATAGATACAATTTATATATTCATCATAAATAATATAATGTAATATATGTAATATATATAATATATATATATATTATATATATATATATATATATAGATAGATATATATAGATACCATTTATATATTTTTATAAATAATATTATATAAATAAATGTAATATATATGTAATATATATTCCATATATATTGCTATAATGTAAATATTTATAATAAATTATATCATACAAATATAGGTAATATATATTTATATATATATATATATATAGAGAGAGAGAGATATATATATATATATATATATATATATATATATATATATATATATATATAATATATAAGGAGAGAGATAGATAATATATATAATATATGTATATGTGTATATATATACATGATATAATATAAATATATATATGTATAATATATATATAGTTATTCTATTTATATTTATAATAAATAATATAATACAAATATATGTGAGATGTATATATATATATATATAGTCTAAAGAAGCTTTGAGTTATTTTAAAAAAAAAAAAAAAAAGGAAAATGCAGTTTAAATTCCCAGAGAAACTAACTAAATCCAAAATAGTGTAGACTTAACATTTGTTGGAAAATTCATAAATAAATAATATATAATAGTAAGTAAATAAAATAAAAAGGGGGATTAAGTATCTAACAGTGAAACAAAAACAGGAGACCTTAACGTAAGCATCTAATATTAACACGGGGATATATATATATATATATATATATATATATATATATATATATATATATATATATATATATATATATATATTTATATACTAAATAATATATATATATATATTTATATACTAAATAATATAACATAATATATGATGTCTGTATAATTTATGATATAATATATAATATATAATATCTATATAATTGTATGTATGTTTGTTTTCAAAAAGAATATATATATTCATATAATAAGTATAATCTTTTTAATAACTGAAGTGTTTCCAATTGTAAGCCTAATGATACTGTATTACACGATTCTGAGCATATATATAATATATTTAAATGCTAATATGTGATATTCATATCTTATCCTTAAGACTAATAACAAAAATACACTTATCTAATTATTGCCATGAAACGCGCGTAAGGAGTACGCATTACTATTACATTTTAATAAATTACTTTTGTGTGCAATATGAGAGATGTAAAACAACTAATCAAAGAACAAACATAAAGAAGTTGTTAAAACTAATGAGAATTATGTTATAGAAATAATGGAATGCAAATATTAGAAGGAAATGAAGTTAATATAACATTCATTTATTGCTGTCGAATAACTATTGATGCAATTCAATACAAGTCTAATATGTTTAGTTTGAAATGGTCAGTTGTATCTGTACTATGCCGGCTAAATCCTTTTAAAATACTCAAGAGAAACTGAAATGTGAAACATGTATATTACTTGGTGTATCATACTGTTTGTTAAAATTCCAGAAAAAATCAGAAGTATATAAATTTTCCCACACCGTCATTTCTTTGATTGCATAACACTTAATATAGCCTTCATTACACACACTTACGCATAACAGCTGTGTTCCAAAATTATTAATAGTAAGTTAATTAGTTTAAAATTTAATCCTGTACATACAAATATATAAGCATATATACAATACTTTACATAACTAGACATTCGTTCTCTTCTTGAAATCATTTTAACTGTTCTTCTAGTGTATTACATAATTAATCTAAGTATGATTTTACGGGAATTTTAAATGAATCTCCTCCCTAAAAATGAGTAATTCCTCTACATTTGAGAAAGAAAATAAAAGCATGTGAATTATGATCGAAGAAAATACTCACTTAAATCTAAATGATTTCAAGTTATTTATAAAATATTTCATAAGAATTTTTATTAAGTAATATAGTTCTCTTGAAAGAAGGTCAAAGGAATCTACGAAATATTTACAATTACATTGACAGCCACCAATTACATGCATTCATTTTTGAGATGAGGCTATATTTTTTTAATTGTGTAGGAAATCATCATTTATTTAGGCTGAGAAATACATTTGTATTAGTGATTTTGCGCACTTAAATCATGCTGAGTTCATTTCCAAAAGTTCCGCTAGAATTTACTTTACAGCTCTCTTTAAATATGAATTAAAGTATTTAAAGAAATATTATTAGAATTATAACAATCGGATTAACCGTGAAAATGTAGTAAAGTGTTAAGATAATTATTTAAATGTATCTACTATTGTTTATATAAATATACTGGTAAGGGTGGTCGACTGTTACCACTGTAGCCCCGGTTTCGAATTTCGCGAGATTAAGCCAAGCTGATGAGCCGTAAAACGGCGAAATACGTGTATGTGGATAATTATCATATATATATATATGTATATATATATAGAGATAGAAGAAAAAAGATTGATAAATATGCGACAATTGTCCAAATTTATTTCAAATTTCAATTGTTCAATGCAAGGTTGTCAGTAATAAACTAGTGTTTATTTTCCTTTCCTTAAGCCAAGGCTTTTCAAAGATCGAAATCTTATCATCAGAGGAGAAATACAGATGGATAAGTTGGCTTTCGAAAAAACCAAAGTTCAAATATTTGAAAAATATGAGAATTATTTTTAAAAATTATTAAAATAATTTTTGTCAAAAAACGTACTGAATGAAAAGAAAATTTCGTGAAAAAGAAATACAATTGTCCGGGTGGTGAGTTTCCGTTGAAAAGGTTCGGTGAAATTGTAGAAAGTGAATAAAAACACTTTGCATGGGAGCAGGTTGGAAAAGGTGCTCAAAAGTAGATAAGTCCAGATGTACTTAAAAGAGGCTTTGAAGAGGAAAACAGGCCATTTTTTGATTTTCTTCCGGGCCTAGAAAAAACGGTAGGATCTCATACAAGGATTAACTCAGAATGAGAAAAGCCAAAGTTTATGAAAGTTTCAGATTTGGGGTCAGGATGGGGGGGGGGGGGAGTTAGGAGGTGCGGGGTAGTTTAAAAAGTCGCTTTGTGAATTTGGGGAAAAATAAAAGTAGGACGGGTTGGCATGGGGATGTAGATAAAGTGACAGGTGGGTTAAGGGTGCGGGCTAGCGGTAGGGTGTAGGTTTTGGGGGTGGGGTTAATCTTAAATGGTGAATAGGTACAGAAAAAGTTGATTCTAAAAATAGAAGTAAAATGCGAGCTTCCAAATATATCAGGCGGCTAAGGGCAGATTAAATTGTAGTTATCAGATATGTTTAAGGAATGAAGTAGAATCATTGAATAATAAATATAGGAATGTGAGAGAGTGGATGATTAAAATTAAAATTAAAAGATTAAATTTAAATTTAAAAAGCTAGGGAATAGTTAATAAAGAATTTATTTATTTTTAATTTAAAACCAAATTAAGGGTTAGATGAATAATTTGGAGGGACATTAAATGGCCAAAGAGATAAGGGGGGGGGGAAATAATGGGGGGGGGGAATAATGGGAAGGGGGGAAATAAATTAATGGGAAAAGGGTTAGTGAAATTTAAAGGTCAAGTCTGTTCTACTCAGGTATATTGAAATTTAGGAGAGGGGAACAATGTAAGGGATAAGGAAAGATTGTTAGAAACAATTTGTTTCGATTTCTAGTAATAGGGGTGGAGTTGGGTTGGTTCAATCAAAAATTTGAGTGCAGTGTCAATTTTATAATCTGTGGTTTAAATGGTGAGTGAGTCGTAACAGGGTAACAATTAACAGTTACAGTTTAAATTTAAATTTAAATTAAATTTAATTAGATATATAAGGGAAACTTGCAAGGGGTTTCCAAGTAGTATGAACATATGATTTGGGGGGTGGGTGAAATTGGTCCAAGATAAGATAAGTTGAACAAAGAGAGAATGGGCCGATAGAAAGTGGCTCGCGAGTATTTAGAGGGATTAGGATTATTCAAGAATAGGCCAAAATAAGTAGTTATGTAACTAGCTCGAATCAATTAAAATAGTTAAAAAGATTACACAAAGGGGGTTATGGAGGCTATTAAGGAGGTAGAGCAGAAGTGCTAGTAACAGTTTATATAATATAAGTGTTATGGGCCAGGGTTAGATTGAAAAATTAAGCAGACCTGCGTTTTGAAGCTAGTGAGTTAGAGAGCTGATGAGAATTATAGGGGGGTATTAATGGACCCAATTGGAGGGGAATTCAAATGTCGTAGTTAAAATGATAACAAAAAGAAGTTACAGGGGAATATGTTGCAAATAGGAAGAGTCTACATATAAGGACGATATAGTGGAAGTGTAGGGGATAATAAGGGGGGGAAAGAGAGGCCAAGAGTGAGTTTGTAGGTGGGATTACGGATAGGAGAAACAATGAGATAAATATAAGGGGTTAGGAGTGGAGCTGAAGCAAAAGGATAAAAAGGAGCTATATTGCAGGAGAGGTATATAAGTCTAGATATTAGGTATGTTAATGATCGGTGGAAAGTTAGAGGAGTAATGTTAGTTCGATCTACTGATAGTTTTCCGGGTAAATGTGGTTATTAGG
>OY744524.1:34246421-34256421 GCA_963556195.1 Sepiola atlantica
ATTCATATTTAAATAAGAACAACATTACTCTTCTAATATACTGGGACATGTATATACGATCGACGTACGATAGTTAACTAATTTGCCTATTGTTTTGCAAAAAGACATGGCATTGATTCATTATTCGTTATTATTATTTTCTAATTCAATGACTGTTTTCATTTTATGATTGAACATCGATCGATTTTCACATCTTTGTTATATCATAAATAGAAAATAACATATTTGAGAGAAAAATAATGTTTCCAATTGTTTCAGGTCAATTTAAGTCTGGAAGTTGGGTTCTGGTTCTACAGTTTAAATTAAAACTAATACATCTAAAAAATAATACACACACATAGAAACGTCGACTTAGCAAACAAAACAGTGAGTATTCCATACAACCCATATTTATTTCATTACGAAATTAAATTCCACCGTAATGCATTTCGGCCCATTCGTACACAAGTTAAATTGTAAATTTAAAAAACACCCTTACTCTATACACACCGCAGCCAAGTTAACAAGTCTGTGGGTATAATCCCCCCATATTTCATTTCTATATTAAATTAAAGTCCGCTTTAATGTTCTTTCTTACACAAGTCAGACAATATATTTTTGTGTTAAGCTGTAAAATGAAATACTCCCAACAAACATAGTCTTTCTGTGGCTTCTGTTGCTCAAAGATTCTGAACTGGAAGATACCAGACGAGGATCAGTTCTCGACAATCAGTCCGGCAGAAACTGAACTATTTCGGTGTCTTTTTATCTGTTGGGCTGTGGTATTGGTCCCGTGTAGTCCTAGGAGGTCCACCCTCCTAGGCCTCGCCTTCTCTCCCCGGGATGGGTATTTTAATGTAAACTGCATGCGGCGCTTCGACCGGGAAATGCCGACGGGGCTATCCAGGTATTTTTTAATAGGTCAGAGTGTCCTTTGTTTTTGGACGCTAGCTTGATTCTCCCTAACTTCCGGCTTTGTGCCACATCTTTCTGCGGAGGGAAGGAAATAAACACCAAATGTCTCCCTGGCAATGTGCCTTCTTTGGGGAAAAAAACAAAGTTTTAAAAAGAACACATACCTACAACGCGGACAACCACACAAGCAGTGAGTATACACCCCCCTCCCTAAATTTTTACGAACATTTCTTTAGCCATTTTTAGGTTAAAATAATATTTTCGATCCTTTCTGGTCAATTTAGTTCTGAGGGGCGCGATTTTTAGGTTCCTCAATTTTCCCAAGTGACGCATTTCGGTTTCTTAGTAACGAAGTCAGCCATTTTACTATGTTATTACTAGTGAAAATAGAAAATAATTACTTACTTCGTGATACTTCAAAATTTGATAGAAGTTTGGAAGCATTTAAACTGTCGACTAGAAAGAGATTTCTGGCTGCAAAAATACTTAGCAAATCTTCAGGTATTAAAAGATTCGAAGAAATTAAAGCTATTTCCATCCGATAATTCTATACAGATTAAATCATTACAAAAAAAATAGTTATAGTTTAATAACAAGCGTGTTCGATTTTGCTAGGAGCAAAGTACAATATAGGTAATGATACTATACTTCATCATTTTCTGTCCTCGGTCAGTGAGATAGAAATCTTTCTAGACTGTGCCAATTTTAATTTTTGCGTCAATCCAGTGCCGCTTTTTGGGGAGCTTGATTTTCCCCACATTAAAAACTAACTATGTGTCTAGCCCTGTCCATGTGGGGAGATAAGTAAATAAGAGAAACTTGGTTCAATTAATAATTTAATGTCAAAATGATGCTATAATTGAATGTTAATTTAATGTCAAAATGATGCCATAATAATTGAATGTTAATTTAAAAGTCTTATTTAAATAAAAACGAAACAGAAATAAAAGTATAGAGACTCCCGAGCAACGCCGGCTTGTTATAACTATGTAATATAATTAGTAATAATTATATCATATTTAACATATTTATGATTTTAATATTATATAAATAAAAACAAGCCAGTCACATTAAACCCTCTATGTCTATAAATATATTTTGAAAAGAAAAGAACGAATAAGAAAGTTTCATAAATATCCAATTATAGATTTTTTTTTTTAAGGGTATCTTTTTTAATTTTAATTTTTAAATCGTTTACTACCAACTAACATTTAAAATTTTTGTTTTTAAATTTTAACGCGGAGAAATAAAAAAAGATATCTACCTTTTCTTTTTTGTTCACCCAAAAAATGGCTGTTTCGATAATATAGTCGCTAGAGGATTTTTAATAAAATCAAAAACCATATCAGTGAATGGCAAAGAATTTGTCTTTTTCTTTTCGTAATTTATAGTTATGGGATTTCTCTTTAAATGGTGAACATGTCAAACGTTTCTGGCCGTCGGCCAGATAGCAAATACCAAATGTAGAAAGCAATTTGTCAAAACACGTATTCATTAATATTTAAATTAGACACAATAGTTTTGATTTTAGGTGTTAATATTTTATACCCGCACAATCGAAACAGTATTTTTATTTGTATTGATTAGAAATTCCATGGTTTCTCTCTTCGTCTATCTGTATAATTTCCTGCTACTGATAATATTTGATACTTCTCTTGAAAAAATTGAATAATATATAGAAAAAAGCGTATTTTTTTTATTTCATGAAAATAATTGTCATTGCCAACTAAATATTATTTAAAACGAGTATATATTTATTTTATTTATGTATTGATTGAAAACTGTCACAGTACAAATATTTAAAAAACCTTACACATTCTCTTTCTTCCCACTTTAACAATAATTGTAAAGTAAATATTATTTAATTAAATTAAACAAATATCACTTAAGAAATGAGTAAGTTATTTGAACCTGTTAAAGTCGACGGAGCGGAAAAAAGTAAAGTTTGGAAGAATTAATTTTTTAAAATTGTAAAATAAGATTGTTTTATCATGAAGATTAATTTTTAATTAATTTTGACGATCGTATAGACGTGTACTATTATGCACAGTTTGCAACTATATTTTTGACATTTTGATAATAAAAAAAATAGCCGTTAAATTTGTAACACCGTTTAGGGATCTGTTTATTTTGTATGTCGACGTTTCGCTTGAACGAGTATGTAGTTTACTTTATAAACTGGCATACTTTATCTGATAAACGTAAACAATCAACAAATATAGAAATTAATAGCATTTACATTCATCTGAATAATAAAGTGGTTCAAACATTAATCATATATATATATATATATATATATATATATATATATATATATATATATATAGATATATATAACTCAAAGTGTGTGTCAGTGTGGTGGTGTTCTCTATAAAAAGAAGGTACGAGAATCTACATAAAATCTAAAAGTGTATTTTGATGTTAAATTTACCGGAGAAGACAAATAGGGTGTAAGGACATAAGCATGGACGGCGGCACCGGGGTGGCAGGGGTAAAGCCCCCCCCCCTTTTTGAGTTGCCCCCCCCCCCCACTTTACGGTCATCAATAATGTAGTATACATGTGTTTAACCGCCCTCCCCCCTTTTCTAACTGTGTCGCCGGTCCTGATAAGTCTCATAAAACTTAAAATATATCCTATTTTTTATGAAGTTTAAATCATACGTATAACATTTTCTATGGAAGACAATGGAAGTGGCCCCGAATCAATCGGTCAAACTCTGTGCCGAATACCAACGTGCCCCCATCTCTAAGTGGCCCATCGGAACAGTACCCACTTAAAACTTCAAATATGCATATCAGACTTTTATGAAATTTAAACCATATGTATAAGATACTAATTCAGAGAGTTTTCCAACATATCAGGTTCTGCCGACTGTATTAGGGGTGTAACGGGAGGAGGGGGAAGTAAAAGAAAAGAAAGTAATATGGGGTTATGAGCATTGTGAAAAAGTACATAGCGGTGATCCTCATTCAAACCCGAGCAACGTGGGGTTTCCTGCTAGTTATATATATATATATATATATATATATATATATATATATATATATATATATATATTAAAGGGAATAAAACTAGACACAGATTCGGGTTGTATACATTGTAACTCATTTCGACCTAGATCGGTCTCATTAGATGTATAACCAACCGCATTTATGTTCTACATGCGGTGTGTTATACATCTAATGAGACCGATAAAAGTCGAAATAAACAAGCCGCGCATGCGTGGTCCCCCTGTGTATGTAAAATGCAATAAATTTGGGCAATTTGTGGCATTTTTGTACCCCCTTTGACCCCATGCGGGCGCGAACCAGAATTTTTCTGAGGTCAAGGATGCTAATTTTATATCCAGAACAATTGCCTCTACATTTCGGCCAAGTTTCAGAAAAATTGAATAGATGGATCAAACGTCATGGGAGAAAAGGGTCATTTTTTTGCCAAATTGGAAGCTTTTGACCCTCTGGGGGCGTGAACCAGATTTTTTCCAAGGTCAGCTATACTTATTTTCTATTAGGAACAATTGCCTCCATATTTTGGGGGCTTTTGACCCCCTGGGGGGCTAACCAGATTTTTTTTTCAAAAATCGGAGAATGTCACTTTCTAACCTGACAAAAGTTACAACTTCATACAAAATTTCTGAGAAATTCAATGGATGGTTGGAGAAAAAAATCCGGACGGACGGACGGAAATGCCTGAAAACATAGGTCCCCCGATTTTATAAATCGGGGGACCAATTATAATGTGTACAACGCGAATGTGTGTCTAGTTTTTTCCACCCTTTAAAATTTACTCATACTGTTTAAATGTTCATTGAGCTCTCTTACTCGGATTCCCATCGAAATCATTCGAACCTGCACACACACACATATATATATATATATATATATATATATATATATATATATATATTTAATTCACTACAGGTACCAGATAGCTTTAGGGAAAGTACACTGTTCTTGTACAATAAAACTTCAGAAAATGTTTAACTAGAGATTATTCATCTATCATAAATTGTTGATCGAATGAGCAAAGTTCCTCTGCTATTCAATACATTAAATAATCTGTTAACCAAAGTGACTAAAATCCATTTTTTGTTTTCAAAATAAATACGCAAATATGTTTGATTTTAATTACTTTGTTTAAGTGTTTATTATATTTAATGCATGAGTTTTATTAAGTGTTGAATTTATTTTAATTTGCCTGTCGTATTTCTACAAGATTATTATACGCAATAGTATCTAGTGAATATACATATATATATATATATATATATATATATATATATATATATATATATATATAACGTGTCTTTATCTGTGCGGGATTGTTTTTAAAAAAGATCTTTTGTAAAATATTACCGATAAGTTGTGTGTGCATTTTATTTCCTAGAAACTATCAAGAAAAATATGCAGACACAAGTAACGATATATAGACATATATGTAATATTTTTATAATATATATCTATATATATATATTTATTTATATATACACATTATATATATATATATATATATATATATATATATATATATATAGAGAGAGAGAGAGAGAGAGAGAGAGAGAGAGAGAAAGGGAGATATAGATGTTTTTACCGCGCCTAATAAACCGGTATCGTACGGGCCTTTGGGTCTGGATTTACGCCAGTCTATTGGGTTTTCTCGGTCCTGTGCAGTTCTAGGAGGTGCACCCTTCCAGGCTTTGCCTCCCCTCCTTAGGGACGAGTAAGTTTATTGCTTAATGTCTGAGGTGCCTCTACCGGGGAATGTCGACGGGCTACCCAGGCAATTTTTAAATGGCCAGAGTGCTCACCTCTCGAGCGCTGGTTTATCTAATCCCCCTTTCCCGACCTTGTGTCACATTTTACCTTGTGGGAGGGAGATAAATAAAGAGATATATCAAATATAGATGTGATATATATGTAATATATACATAATATATAATATATATATATTAGAATATACTATATATAATAAGTATATAACATATGATATATATATAATACATATAATATATACATTAAATATATAATATAATGTGTAATACATAATATAAAATGTACGTAATATTCATAAAATATATTGTCGATGTAAATAATACATAATGTATGATATAATACATAAAAAATGAAAAAAATATATGTAGTATATATATATATATTACATGTATTTGTATTGTGTATTATATATATGTAATATACATAATATTTCTGTAATATATATAATATATATGTAACATATATATAATATATATTTAAAATACATATGTATGAATAAATATATAATATATGTAATATATATATAATATATGTAATATACATAAAATATATAGCATATATATTTGAGATGTATATATATATATATATATATATATATATAATATATGTAATATATATTTACCATGTAACATACACATAATATATAAAACACATATTTAATATATATAATATTATATATCAAAACTAACAAATATATGTACTATATATATATGTCATATGTATAATATTATATATAAAATCTAACATGAATATATATAACATATCTAATACATATATATATATATATATATAATATTTGTACCATCTATATATATACATATATATATATATATATATATATATGTGTGTGTGTATATATGTATAATATCCATTTAATGTATATTCTGTAATTTATATATATATATATATATATATATATAATATACGTACTATATATTATATACTAATGTGTTATATATATATCTATATATGTAATGTATATATATGTAATATACGTACTATATATTATATACTAATGTGTTATATATATATATATATATATATATATATATATGTATGTATATATATATATACTATATTTATGTAATAGATAATATATATATGATATATATACACTATATTTATTAATAATATATGATATATAATTTTAATAATATATGATATATATAATATATTATATAATACGTATGATATTACAAATACCTATCACACATATATATATATATATATATATATATATATACATATATATCATATAATATATCATAAATAACATAATAAAATAATATGTCGTATATATAAAGCATGTATACATATATCATGTTACATATATTATAATATTTATAAAAAATATATAAAATACATGTAATATATATAATTAATTAAAAATGGAGTTTATGTATCTGAATAATAATGGAGTGTATGTATAAGCCGAAACTTCATCAGAGTACTATGACTATTTATTAAGTCAGCCAGCTGCATTATATACTATTTAAAAAATCGCCATAAACACTATACGCATTTCTCAATTTACATAATCAATTGCTTTTGAACTCCTAATAAATTAGTATTCGCTAATATACACTCATGATTGTTCTCTTCAGATTTCTACACGTATTTACGCTATTTTGCTCGCTAATAATCTTACTTAGAAATTATAATTATTTCTTTTATTATTTATTCATAAATTGAGTTACATAGTTTTTTTTCATCTACGCCCAACTGATTGAACAGCGTACCTCCCTCTAAACGAGCACGTTAATAATTTACTGATTTATTTTATTAAAACGTTCTGAGTTTGTTTATTTTCTTAATCTTATTAGCCATCATGTTTTTAAAACACACATTAATTGAATCAAATTGTTTAATTAAAATAATAATTGATAAACACACACACATTATAAAAAATGTAGTTTGGTTAAACTTTATTTGTTCGAAAGTTATCGCGGGTCCTGCACAAAAGAGTACCGATTATTTTATTGATAATTTTCAGATACACCTTTTTTCCGATTTAAACCTTAGTGTTCGCTGTATTTAGTTTTTTTAAATTGTTGATTTTAACAAATTTATTGAATGAAATTGTTAAATTAAAATAATAATTGATTTAAAAATTACTATTTAAAAAAACACAAACCCAAATTATAATGAATTTAGTTAGTTGTCAACAAAAAAAAAACAACACATTGTACTGAAAAACTACATAACTGATTTTAGAATAGTGTTCGCTGTATTTTGTTTGTTTTTTTATTGTTGATTTCATTTACGTACACCTTTTTTCCGCTTTGAAATACAGAAAATATTACTTATTATATTCTGACGTGGATTTGGCGCAAAACGATTGACTGTAAAGAAAAATGAGCAGACGATAACTTTTACTGGGCAAGTAAATAACTGTTTAAGAATCGTATTCGCTGTATTTTTTTATTGTTAATTTTATTTTAAGTGCATTTTTCTTTTTTCTCTTTGAAAAAGTAAAACAATTATTATTTATCATTTTGTAAATTCTTACGTGGATTTGGCGGAAAACGATTGGGTGGAAAGAAAAGCGAGCAGACGATAACAATGCAAACATAATTTTTCTTTTTATTAATGTTGTTATTTATCATGTGCAATATATAATTTAAATGAATTATAGTGATAAAAAGCTCTACCCAAATTACATACTAGCGCCATTTCTGACGCGGCAGCCTAGCAAAAGTATGCAACCGGAGGGAGCATATATTTGCTAGTATATATAATATTATATATCATAGATAATATAAGAAAAATATATGTAATATATATATATATATATATATATATATATATATATATATACATATATATAAATAGATATATTATATATATAATATATCATGTATTATATGAATAAATATGTGTTGTATACATAACATATACATATACATAGATATAATTTATATATTTATCATAAATAATATAATGTAATATTTGTAATATATATAATATATATATATATATATTATAAATATATATAGATAGATAGATATATATAGATACCATTTATATATTTTTATAAATAATATTATATAAATAAATGTAATATATATGTAATGTATATACCATATCCATTGATATAATGTAAATATTTATAATAGATCATATCATACAAATATAGGTAATATATATTTATATATATATATATTCTCTCCAAATATGATCTGAGGTTAAGATCGGATTCTAACTCTGCCTGATGAGATCTCAGTTTATAGTAACTGTTGATCGATAACATCGACATGCCAGTGTCGCAGATTTTGTACATGTCTGTGTAAATAAAACTATCATATATATATATATATATATAGAGAGAGAGAGAGAGAGAGAAATAATATATATATATATATATATATATAATATACATAAATATATAAGGAGAGAGATAGATAATATATATATAATATGTATATGTGTATATATATACATGATAAATATATATTTATAATATATATATTGTTATTCTATTTATATTTATAATAAATAATATAATACAAATATATGTGAGATGTATATATATATATATATATATATATTTATATACTAAATAATATAACAAAATATATGATTTCTTATGATATAATATATAATATCTATATTATTGTATGTATGTTTGTTTTCAAAAAGAATATATATTCATATAAAAAGTATAATCTATTTAATAGCTGAAGTGTTTCCAATTGTAAGCCTAATTATACTGTATTACACGATTCTGAGCATATATAATATATTTAAATGCTCATATGTGATATTCATTTCTTATCCTTAAGACTAATAACAAAAATACACTCATCTAATTATTGTCATGAAACGCGCGTAAGGAGTACGAATTACTATTACATTTTAATAAATTACTTTTGTGTGCAATATGAGAGATTTAAAACAACTAATCAAAGAACAAACATAAATAAGTTGTTAAAACTAATGAGAATTGTTTTAGAAATAATGGAATGCAAATATTAGAAGGAAATGAAATTAATATAATCTTCATTTATTGCTGTCGAATAACTATTGATGCAATGCAATACAAGTCTAATATGTTTTAGTTTGAAATGGTCAGTTGTATCTGTACTAGGCCGGCTAAATCCTTTTAAAATACTCAAGAGCAACTGAAATGTGAAACATGTATATTACTTAGTGTATCATACTGTTTGTTAAAATTCCAGAAAAAATCAGAAGTATATAAATTTTCCCACACCGTCATTTCCTCCATTGCATAACACTTAATATAGCCTTCATTACACACACCTACGCATAACAGCTGTTGTCCAAAATTATAAATAGTAAGTTAATTAGTTTAAAATTTAATCCTGTACATAC
>OY744524.1:34266421-34313921 GCA_963556195.1 Sepiola atlantica
GGTAGCATTGTTCTAAGTTTGTATGTAAATTCAACGTAACATGGTGACCGTAATTGGGTTTATTTTTCCGGTGTTTGATCGAAATAATATTGCTGAAATACGCCAAAACTAAACTATAACAGGAAAGAAGAGGCATGCTAAACGGTTTTAGCAAACTGAAATATTCGTCTAAATTGGAACAGCAATTATCTTTCATAATTCTATTTTACAATGTAGAATATTCCGATAAAAAATTGACTATACAATTAAAGCCGTTACAGCAATACAATGCAAATTAGTCTTAAATTGTTCGGCTATTTACGCTTTTATCGGAGAAAATGAAAGACGTTTGATAATTTGTAAAGTCCTTTTTCCCCTTTGGTTGTTGTCGTAGATCCGCGAGATGATTGAAGTACTAGTTCGAAGAGAGTCTTTACTCAAGAAAGGTCGCGCGTGGCGACACCAATAAAGCTAAAAAATGAAGGGCGTTCTGTTAAGAAGCATTGATGGATTTTTTAATGTAAATACACACACAAGATTGTAATAAGTCATACAATTAAACAATTTAAAAAAATTCTAGTTCAAACATTTTCGCCGATACACAAGGTGTTCATTAAGTAGCAACTTTTTTGAGGTGTGGAACAATTTCCTGGGAAAAGTAGACGACAGGAGGATCATTTTATGTTAAATTTACAGATAAAAAATGGACCACGCGAAAAATTTAATTTAAAAAAAAATTTTTTTTGAAAAGAAATTACATTTTATAATCAGAAAATGTATTGCTGATCAAGCAATACATTTTCCGACGATACCCGATTCACTGTTTTATTTATGAGAAAACATTTAAACAAAAATTACCATACCTATTTACTAACATGGTGACTCTAACTATGAAAAAAAAATGGTGCAGTTTTTTTTTGGGGGGGGGAGGGAGACTCTAAACGGTGTTCTTTAATTGATCAGAATATTGGTATACTTTCGGGTACTTCCTGTATTGTTTAAACACATTTTAGGCGGAATGATTTCATGCTCTTTTGAGAAGGCAAAAAAAATCAAAATATGACACTTTTACTAAATTATGTTCCATTCCTATAAATGTCACGTTCTTAGATCAAAAAGCATTAAAGTGGTTAGGGAACACACATCGATATCCTGTTAGTATCTATTAAATAAACGGATAATTTTATTCACGGGGCTGGGAATAAATGACGGAAAACCTGTTCCTGTAAATTTTATTTTTACAATTCACTACAAAATCTCATTTAACATTAACATTTTTGTGTACTAGAATCGAAACTTCAATTTGTCTGATGTTAACATAAGTTTACGTAACGTCGTAAAGTTATGAATTAAATATTTCACAATCAATTTCATTTACATTTAAAATAGGAAAAACGATTCTAAAAAAATAGTAATTCAATACATAAAAATGAGTTAAGAATCAAATATATTTTGTATTATTGGAATTATACGGACTACTGTTTCCATCTTGGATGTTATTCTGACAAGGTTTCTGCCGATGTAACCTCCGACCTTATATAGGTGTGTCTCGTTGAACTCGGGAATCTGTACCGAATTTCGAGTTGAAGCCTTTATTCGATCATTTAATTAATAGGAAAACATTTGAAATATATATATATATATTCAAATGTTTTCCTATTAATTCAATGTATATATATATATATAATATATATTATAGTCATCCACATACAGACTGTGTCGCTGTTTCACAGCTCATCAGTGCGGCTAGACCAGTTAGTGCCTCAAGCCGGGATTGAAACTCGTCCGTCGAGCTGACGGTCGGCGCTTCTAACCCCTACGCTATCATGCGACACTGACTGAATGTAAGATATATCTCAATGTAAACATTGCAAATTATATATATATATATATATATATATATATATATATATATATATATTAAAACTATATATAAAAATGAAGAAAAAGTTTAAGGCTCCTAAAATTGATATTAAAATTGTCCGAAAGGACCTGTGGCGCAATTGATGTCAGTGCTAAAATCAGTTCTTAATGAGAGTCTTCTTGAGATTGAAGGTTCAATCCTCAGTACGGGCGATACTGAGAATATAATTACGAATTACTTAAGACTTATACCCAGTGATGACTGACGGGATGAGAGCAAGCGTCCCCTAGATTAAATTATAGTGACAACACGAGACCGAATAATCAAAAAATTACAGATTATCAATCCTCATATCAAAAATTCTGAACAATAACAAAACGTATTACGAATTAGGCAGTGACTCCTCGGATAACATACAAATTGCTAAAATGAATAAATATATTGAGTGCGGACTATGATGTTCCTTCAGAATAAGTATTACATTTAAAATCCTGATAAAAAACAGATTTTACTTTAGAAAATCAAAGTAGTTTCTACACTATTTTCCACGAATTGAAAACTTCCTTATGTAATATTATTCTGTATGTTGTCACAGGTAAAACGTTGATATGAAATACCATATAATTATCGAAAATTGAATTAATAATGCATTACATTAAAAATAATTTTAGTAACATAACTTTTTGTTTTTATATTTCGGAATATTTTAGATGAGTGATAATATGTATTATTCGGACTACTTTTCTCATCTTGGATGGTATTCTCACAACGATTTTACATCCGACTTTTTTTAGATACGTCTTGTCGACCTCGGTAATCTGTGCGAAATTTCGAACTGAAACCTTTAATTAATTCACGGAGTAGCTTTCTCTCATTCAGTCAGTCAATACCGGGTAGAAGTGTTAACCAAATCGTAATTGTATTCGAAGTATCGTCTTCACTGAGAACTGAACCGACGAAGTACAGAAGACTGTCACATAGAACTGATTACAACTTAGCACTTTTATCCGGGCGATCCTTTTATTTATTCCGGTTTTTCCTTACTTGATTCAGAACTCGATATTCATTTTCTGAAATATGATGTCACGCGTAAAGCCGTAATAACTTTGTAAAGATAATGTTTTAAGCTCTATTGATCTGAAAGTTTGAATAGGTCAGTTGGTAGAACCTCAGACTGAAGATCTGATTGTTTCGGTTTCAATTACTGGTCCTGGTATCCGCTTTATTTTTTGGGAATTTATTATTTACGATTAATGCAATATTCTTCATTTCTTAAAATAGTTAAGATCTCTGATATTTTGAAATAAGACAAATTCGCAATTTATTTATTACGTTTAAAATCTTGTAACTGACGGGCGGATAGACGGACAAGATCTCTGTTTATGTTGATATGTGCATGTGTATTACATGTTAAGTAAACCAGTGAAAATACAAAGAAGAAAGTATCTGTTTTTTTTTAGAGAAAATCAGATTTTTTCTTCTAGAAATGAATTTTAGCTGAAGTAATTAAATTAATAAATCAAATTAACTTACTTCCCCCCTCCCTAAGTTCAAATGAAACATTAACATTTTTAAATAATCAGAATATTTTCATAGATATACGATGAGAATTCGCATCGGAACTCTTCAAATTATATAGTATAAGTTAATAAAAAATTAATAAAATAAAACAGTTTTTTGAAAACTATATCAATTCATATTTTGAAAATAAATATTCTGTTTTAATATATAAAATCTTTATTATTACATTTTAAACGATATTGCGGGGTAAAAACCTCTTCTCAAGATCCTGATGGGAGTCGTTTTTTTTGTCAATTTATTTGTTTCTATTGTTTGTGTATATCCAGTTAAGCAGGTTCTAACAATTCCGCATTTAGAAAGTTGAATATTTTTCCGTTTTTGCAAGTGTTGAAAAAATTCTTGAAAATCGCAGTAAATGTACTTTGGCTGAGATTATGGAGAGCCCTTTAAGTAATAGTTTTTGGTTTTTCACTTTCAATTGTTGTCCTTATTAAAACGTTATTATGCATGTGCGAAATTAACTATAATTTTATCAAAACAGTTTATTTTTTAGTTCGCTGTTTTTACAGGTTACGTTACTGTGTTATGTTATTCTTGAAATCGGATAATATTTTTCAATAACAAGAGTATTCTTGAATCTCATATGTACACTTACTTATCTATGTTTGTTTTATTCATTTATTTACTTTTTCTTAAATCGGACGCTAACTACATCAGATAAATGTATCTCCATAAGATAAATGTATCTACACTAGAAGTGTAATATGATTGATTAGGATTCACTTTCTAGATTCCGTCTGTTTAGAAGTAGCAGTGAAACATGTGTGTATATATAAATGTAAAATAAATCTAATGTCTGTATTAATAAACACGTGGGACCACTTCTCGTTTGTCCGAGTATATGTATATTTCTCAGCTCTACTTAAATGAGTATTCATTTTATTTAAATAAAACTACCCTGTTACAATATATTATTATTTTTAATTATTTCAATTGAAAACATCATTCGGAGTAAACTCTATTTCTCACAATTAAGGATATCACGTGCCAAAAATTCCACGTTAATTTATTAATCGATTATTTATTAAACTCAAAATGTCCGTAGCTTAAAGTATCAAGATTATTTTTTCCAAATATTTTATTTAAATAATTAAGAAATTAAATCCACCGCACTCAGCGCTTTTAATATTTCTATATAGTTTTAAACAAATAAATGAGTTCTTGACCCTTCAAAATTTGAAAATAAACTTTGAAGCATTTCAAGTGTCGAATGAGAATTCATATTTCTCTTTTAAATTCTTACTAATCTAGTAAAAGTTTAAAGATTTGCTTAGCTTTTTGCATCCAATAATTTTATGAAAGGATTAACTCAACATAACCTTAACACATTTAGTTATATAACAAATTTAGTTATATAACAAATTTAGTTATATAACAAATTTGGTTCGTTTCATAACCAACCTCTACCGTAATAAGTGAATTCAAATGTTAAGATCCTACATTTTTAAGCGAAACAAAAATGAAAGTAACCACTCTCGGGTAACACCAGTTAAATTCAGCTAGTTTAAAATACAAAAGATCGATTATTTGAATATAAAAAATGTGTAGGATGAAAAAAAGTTCAAGAAACCTCCAGATAACTGAATCAAGAAACTGGAAATAATCAACGACACGAAACAGTAATAAATCAAAGTCTTCCCTTTGATGTATGCATTAACATTTACATGGTTTTGTATTTATGTTAGTAACACATGATCGTTTATTCCGAAGCGTAATAAATTTGACATTATCAAAAACCTTGTACAAAGTTGAGTTTAATTAAAAAATAATACCAACTGAAAGATGACTTGTCATGTTTGCCTGACAGTGTACCTTCTTTCTTTTTATATAATGCCTAAAGACCGTGATCGCCAGATCACTGATGTTGCACAACATTAAGCGTCGTCAGTGCCGGATGCCTGCAAGCAGAAGTGGCTGTAAATCAGTATTTGGTATACCATTGGTCAAAGTTTGAATTAATCTCACTGACCATAGCAACATATAAAGAAGTAGGTTAGACAATGTTGTATACGGTACAATCACGTTGACCCACCGGTTCCCGTTAGATCACCGAAGTTAAGCGACGTCGAGCCTGGCCAGTGTTAAATGGGTGACCATTTGGGACTACCAGGTGCTGTATGTGCTCTCTGTTTATCTCGGCATTGTTTCCAGTCGTCTTGAACTGCTTGCCATTGGAATCAAGCAATGCCGACTCAGGAGAGGTGTTTGTAGGGATTGCGCAACCCTTGCTTCATAATTACACGCGCAGCCAGCCCCTTATAGGGGTATCCATAGTCTCTCTAGACTGAACGGAGGGCTTACTAGACAATGTTACCTTGGCATAGCAACTATTCTAACGAAATGAAAACTTTGAAATAAGTAATCCTTGACTTATCCAATTATTGTTTCCGATCGTATTGGATTTCATTTTGTAAATTGGTTCAAGCAAAGCCGCGTCAGAGAACGTGCGGTTCGAGATTATGCAGCCCTTGCTTCACTATGAATTCCTAATTGACAGGCAATCAACTTGACATGACTTGGTTAACATAATGTGGGCGCCAACTTATTTTCATATAGAGGCTCAATTTGAAATATCGCTGTCTAAATGCATACAGCATTTACTGTCAATTTGTCAGTACTAATTCAATGTGAGTAAGATACTTTCCCGCGATATTAGAGCTCTTGAATGTTTTAAAATGTTGGACATGACGATAACAGAATGTATGTTACATTTGATTTCAGACTATTCTGCGACAAATGTCCAATCACGTCATGACACATAATAATGCATATTGAGATCAAATATCCACAAATGCTCCTTTAGATTCTATAAACAATACACGAAAAAGCCTTTTCTAATTCGCTTGACATACAAGCGAAAACAATACATCATTGTGTGTAATAACAAAAAGAAAAACATACAAAACACCAATTAAGATTGCACATAAAAAAGTTCATTTAAAAACAAAATTAAACAAATAAAAAATAAAAATAAAATATTTTTCTCAAAAGATCAATTGATCACTAAACAGCAAATTTAAACCAGTTTTGCTTATCATATATGAAATATAATAGTTCACATGTATTTTTTTATTTTTACGAAAATACGTACCAGCAATCAAAGCTAAAAGTAACTAAGATGAGTGTGAATGCGATGGATATATTAACAAGTAATTGATGATGAATATTATGAGAGGATTGAATAGAATGAATAGAATGAATAAACTGTGATTACTTCTGAGTCGTTATAGACATTAGATTTGAAGATGACAATGTTGTTGCATGTGTGTACCTCGCCCATTAAACGTCTGATGATCAAGCAGAATTTCGAAATCGACAGTTACACCACGGCTTCACAATCGTTTTTAATATGGTCACATATCTAAACGTGTACAAGTTTTATATTGTATAGTGGCGATTTTTAAGAAAATTATCTAACTTGCTATTTCCTTGTATGCATTCGCATGTTCATGTAGCCGTAAAGGAATATATAAATGTATATGTGTGTATGTGTGTGCGAAAAGTAGAAACGAAAAAACAAATTGAAATACAGGAATAAATCATAAAAAGACAGATTTTACCGGTTTCGTTCAGATCAACGAACGTCGTCAAGAAAAAGTGAAGATATTGAATTCATTCGATAATGGTAAAACAATAGAAAAAAAAGAACTCACAACGGGATGTTATTGGCACGTGTTTAACTATTTGAAAAAAGAAAAGTATAATGAAACGTGTGCGGCAAAGACCTTAATATGAGAAAAAGTAGGATAAAGAAAACAGAGAACAAAAGAAAAAAGAAATGGAAATATTGATGAAATGTAGTAAAAGTAATTGCATTGATTCAGTGCGCTTTTTCTAGATGTTTGCATAAGGAATAAGATTAGAGTCTGAGGTTAACGTTAGATGGTGATGAGATAAATATTATAGCGCTTTTGATGCACTTGCGACGTGGGGGAAAGTATTCAGTCTTGAGGAGGGGGCGGTTTGTAAAGTCAAAATGATGGGTGAAATTGTTTCTGTATTTATTATGTATTTAAATGTGTTTCCGTTGTCTTTTTCATACATCCTCTATTTAACGGCATTTCATTTTGTGATATAACGTGCATTTTATCCTCATATATATATATATATATATATATATATATATATATATATATATATATATATATATATATATATATATATAAATAGGTGTATGCTCAGTATACAAACTTTATACGGACTCGCAGTACAATAAAAACAAGGGCAAGTAAATCTTGCCTTTATAGCCGAATATCTCCGTCTGTCAAGATATAATGTTTATTATTTACAAACGGTATTAACATTTATTGTATTTACAAATACAATCTTTAAAGTATTTCAGTTTTTGTGATAACCGTCCTCTGCTTGATATTGTTGATTCCTGTTTTTCCTATATATATATATATATATATATATATATATATATATATATATATATATATATATATATATATACAAATAGTAATATATATATATATAAATATATATATATATAAATATATATATATGAATATTTATGTATATAAATATATTTATATATATAAATATTTATATATATAAATATTTATATATATAAATATTTATATATATATATAAATAAATATAGATATAAATATATATATGTATATATAAATATAGATATAAACATATATATATATATATATATAAAAATATAGATATAAATATATATATATGTATATATAAATATAGATATAAATATATGTATATATAAATATAGATATAAATATATATATATATATATAAATATAGATATAAATATAGATATAAATATATATATATATGTATATATAAATATAGATATAAATATAGATATATATATATATGTATATATAAATATAGATATATATATATGTATATATAAATATAGATATATATATATAAATGAATATGTATATATAAATATAGATATATAAATATATAAATTAATATATATATATATATTTATATATATATATATATAAATTTAAAGATGAGATGAATTAGATGCACATTTAGGTTATATACATAATAGTCTATATATATATATATATATATATATATATATATATATATATATATATATATTTGTTTTTAATACGGACGATGTTTCTCTCTATATCTCTCTTTCTCTCTCTCTCTCTCTCTTTCCATATCTCTTTGTATCTCTCTCTTTCTCTCACTCTCTCTTGTTCTCTTTCTTTCTCTCTCCCTCTCCTAATTAGCTATTGAATGTAATAAAAGTAAATAATAAAACAACAAATTAGAATACTCGATTATAAATAAAAGAGAACAACACCACAAGTGTGAAAAAATATAAAAGACATAATAGAGAAAAACGAGATAAAAAAGAGCGTCTTATACTAAAATAATGTATTATTCGATTTAATTTTGAAAGCAGATGACCATATTTCACAGAATTTATTTTCTCATTTAGCATACAATTGTTTCGGCATACTCTTAATGCTCTTATGCATACATTTCTTGAAAAACAAAGTCAAATTAAGTCCATAAATGTAAGTTAGTATTCATTATCATATATTTTCTCTCTCTTTCTCTCTCTGTCTCTCTCTCTCTCTATTTCTCTCTCTCTCTCTCTCTAATATACGTGGCATAACCTATACGCATCTTATATTTTTCACTCATAATATTTCAATCGGTCCTCATCCTCTAATGTGTTGATTCAGAAACTCCTAAATTAAGATATATATTTATCCACCAAACTTCATTCTTATTTTGTCCAATTTTTCATTTACTTTTCGAGTAAATGTGATCGATTTTCCTTTATATATTTACTTTGTGGCAATATTATATATAACATAGCTTTGGCGTTACACTATTGCGCTATAATTATTCCTTTAGTTTGTACAATCTATATTTTAACAAATCAAAAATCAAATATAATTAGAAATATATATATATATTTATATATATATATGTGTGTGTGTGTGTGTGTGTGTGTGTGTGTGTGTTATAATGGAATAATTCCAGAGGGAAATCTGGGTATGAGACCTCAATGTAGTAAACAGAGCAAGAATAACATAAAATATAATGACACGAAATCACATAATTGTCGATGCAATAATTTATTTCAACCGTGCGGTTTTTTCAAGCATCATTCAGACAATTACATTTTTGAGACAATTATGTGATTTCGTGTTATTATATTTTAGGTTATATATATATATATATATATATATATATATATAGACGATGTAAATAAATTTAGTACCTAGTCATTTACAAGCGTTCCAAGAATTCAACATAAATAACATTTCATGTACGATCGTTTCTGAGACGATATGAATTTTGATTGATATTAAGTTACTTCATCAGCATAGTCTATAGACACCAAGTTCGAAGTTAAAACATAGCATCAAGGCTATAGTGCAGCTAATTATACAGTCAGTTGAGTATATGATAATTACAATCCAATTCAAATAGCACACAAAGTAATTGAATCAAACACAGAAGGGACAACGTAGGGAAACTAAAGACTGCTTACAGTACAGTTATAGAAAAACTTTACAATAGAATAAAGGAATTGTTTTACAATTACAAAATTTATTTCCCAAGAGAAAAATACAAAAAATAAAACCTATTATTAAAAACTAATTAATTGATAAATGCGTCATTTATTAAATTGAAAGGATATTCTTTTAACAGAATTATTTCAAAAAAACATTATCTCAAAACATATATATATATATATTTTTAAATTGAAGAAACAGTAATATAACTTGTTGTTTAACAATTGCACTATGTAGAAGTAAGTTTAGAGATAATCATAAAAAGCAATAATAATAAAGTTAAAATAAATAAATAAAATAATAAACTTGAATTAATATAAAAGTAATGATACTGATAATAATATTAATAATTATAATGAAAATTTTAAAAAATAAAAATAAATATTAACATATAATTAAATAAATTTAATATAATCAATTAGAAATAAATTATTGTAGGCGATTTAAAAATAAAAATTAATAAATTCAAAGTTAAATGAATTAAAAACATTTAAACATTTTATATATATATATATATATATATATATATTTAATTTTTATTATTCTTGTTTTTTTATAATTATCTTTAAACTTACATTTACTTAGTGCAATTGTTAAACTGAAAATTATATTACTGTTTTTCATTTTTGTTTTATTAAGATATGTGTGTAAGAGAGAGAGAGAGAGAGAGAGAGAGAGAGAGAGAGAGAGAGAGGGGGGTATGCATGTATAGCTGATGTATCCGACATTTCTCTGATGTAAAATATACCCGAAGTGCATATTCAATATTCTCCTGCAGAAATCTACTGAATATCTGTTCTTTAGTAACTTGTTATATTTCTCAAAACAGTTTTTTTTTCGGAAATGCGGCTTCAGCTCTTTTATGCGTTATTAGTACTATATAAGTGTCTCTAAATAACCTCTAAAAGCCAATTTTAATTACGTTGTTAGTTTCCTCGTCAAATGTTAACTCTATTGCTCTTCATGGTTGAAATATACCTGTAACTATATGATTTAATTTAAAAAGGGCAACGACACTCTAATGATATGTTATTTATAAAAAGGAAGAGGTAATATATTAAACAAGTTTTTACTCTCTACTTATTATTTATATTTGTTTTTAAATCGCATACTGTCAAGTTTTGTTTTACTCTTACATAAATGAGAAATAAATAGGAAAAGGTGTGGCATCAATAAGCAGACTAATAGAGAGGTAGGGGTGCTGATTACTTGACGAATGTAGGGATGCAATAAATTGGATTCGTAGTCTCCGCCTTGTGTGTTTGGGATGGAGAGATGAATGAATATTAAGGAAGCTACATCTGAAGCTCGATTTTTAAAATTTGGTTTGTATTTACGGTATTGCATTATTTTTTAAATTTGGTTTAAATTTACGGTCTTGCATTTAAAAAAAAATTTGGTTTAAATTTACGGTCTTGCATTTTTAAAAAAATTTGGTTTAAATTTACGGTCTTGCATTTTTAAAAAAAATTGGTTTAAATTTACGGTATTGCATTTTTTTTTTAAATTTGGTTTAAATTTACGCTATTGCATTTTTAAAAAAAATTGGTTTAAATTTACGCTATTGCATTTTTAAAAAAAATTGGTTTAAATTTACGGTATTGCATTTTTTTTTTAAATTTGGTTTAAATTTACGCTATTGCATTTTTTTAAAATTTCATTTAAATTTACGCTATTGCATTTTTTTTCAATAAATGATCTACGTAAAGTTAATAAAAAATATTATTGTATGTATAGTTATCAACGCTGCGTTGAGGCGAGAGACACGTGCATACGTGAAATTGTCCCATAATTATACTAAAACAGTTTAATATTTTTGCTAGAAAAGAGGCATTACTTCCGGGATATCTACCGATTTTGATGATAGAATCGATGTACCTATTTACGTCAACGTACACACTAAGGGCTGGCATATATAGCTTGGTTGCGTCTGCAGTATTGCAAACAGAAAAAAAGGGGTGAAACAAACAAATTTACAAATAACTTTTACCGAACGCAAGATAAGTAATTCTTTCGATGTATCTGCGTAGCTTTTCAGTATTGGAACATTTTTTTAAGTGTTGGTTTTCAAATTTTCTATCGAACCCTGAAAGGCTTGTGAAAACAAACAAATTATGCCACGTGAGATCGAATGGTTCGGGTATAGTTCAAAGTATTTTTAAATAAATAAGAACTTTAAAACACATTCAGTAAGTTAAAAATATACAGATCGGTCGAAAATTTAATATTTTACCGGTCAGTGGCAGTTCTTCATTGTATGTTAGTTTATTATTTTAGTTTTAAGTTGTTAAGTCTATGACATCGAATCTTCACATTAGTTGGTCATTTTGAGTTTGTATAGGCCTTGGAGACAACAATAGAAAAATGTGAAAGAAACTACAACCTCTTTACAATGTCCCAAAACTGAAAAGCTACGCAGATACATAGAATATCATATTTGCTTGCGTTTCGTAAAAATATTATAGTAAATTTATTTCTTCATCCCGTTTTTCCTGTTGACTATACTGCACAATCGCCATATCTAGACTATACATTATAAATGCGGTGCTAAACTGTTCTGTTCCCTGAATTAATGTGATTATAAACTAGCAGGGTACCCGTCTTTTTTAGAATATTCTGCAAGTGTTGGAAATATGTCATATATCAATCTGACAAAACCAACAGGCCGATCGTCAGAATTTCATCGTCTACTGAATAAATATGATCGTAATTTAAGATATTTTTTGTTCAAAAAGTGAATAAAAATATAGCATTTTACGGATATTTCTGAGATAAGATACTATCTACATATTTCGACCTGTTTTGCTTATTTTGTGGGTCGCCATATATCCAGTCATGTTCATGGAAAAATGTGAATATTTAAAGTTCTTAAACCATACTTATCTTGCCTTTATTTTTTAATATATGTTTCTACATAATTAAATATAATAAAAAACCGAAATTCAACTTATGTGTATTAATGAGAAACGTATATCTGTTACTGTCTGTGTAAACTATTAATAGGCTATAATATATAGGAACGTGACATTTTGTAGTAATACTTCCGTACCTATACAGAGGATATCAAACTTATCAGTGTTCTTATAAGAGTATCACCAATTAGGCATTTTCTACCCCCCCCCTCTTCCATTGCTTATACATAACTTTTAATTGTAATGAGATTTAATCTACGAATTGAAATTATGCTTTTTATTCAAAATCTTAACTAATTTTAAGTATTTAAGACTATAAAATTAACATTTTTCTAAGCTAAAAAACTCACTCGCATAAGTTCTATTCGCAATTAACTCCTAAGAACACACATACATAGCGGTATATGGATATTACTTTTAAGTACTTTGGTGGTTCGAGCAGTTACTAAAAAGTATATGAATGTATACTGGTGTATAACGTGATACAAAATTGAACATAACTATTTAATTGAGAGCTGGTCATTAATAATTAGATAATTAGTTAACTACATATGAAAAAAGTAAGTAAGCAATCTTTGGATTATATGATAACATTTATGTAATTTTGCTAGTTAGTTTTACGGCATATTAATCATTTAGAAAAAACCTATTCATTGATTACTATTAGATGAACACAAATTGTTATTACACCCATGAAAAGGTGCAGTGGTCAACCATAGTCGAAGGCGATCTGAAAGCTACTTTTTCATTAGCGACAACAGCTAAGAGTAGAGAAAGACGCCATTCCTTTTCCAGCATTACTTAACCTCACCTTAGAATGGTGAATGTTTTGCAAAACGGTATCAAGTACCATTTTTTAAGTTTTTGGTATGAATCGACCGAAAGTTGAAGCCTGGTCTCCAGGCCCATTATCGAATACTCTTATTAGTGTGACTAATGGGTCGAAGAGATACTTGTGGTTTCATGCCTATTTAAAAGCTATTGGTGCATAAGCACTATAGAACCTATCGGATTTGAACTCGGAACCACATGTCATTACAACAGATGAGTTATTGAAGTCAATTTGAAATCTAATTAAACCTGCTGAATTGACTGTAGAGAAAGATTAGGGTACCTAATTCACATTTGAAGTTAGACAGGAATCCAGTTTAACGAGGTACGGGGTCCGTCTTTCCCGGAGTGTCACTCTAGATGTATACAAAAGTAACCGACCTGTCGACATTCCCCGGGAGGAGTATATCGGGCAAGCAGCAGTAAACCAAACCTTCCCGTAAGGTCTAGCTGGTTGACCTTCTAGGACCGAGCCTAATGATATATCATTCAAGCAAAAGAGCCAAGTCCCTGAGCAAGATCCTACTGTCAGAATGTCCCAAGCTTACGCCGGGCTGAAGATGTGAGACTTTTCAAAAAATATTATGATTTTTCATAAACCTCCATTTTTCTCTACAAATATAAATGGGGTTAGTTTTTATTTTAATACGTTGTAAATTGATTATTTTCAGTTCGACTTAGAACCATCCGTGAATGTTAAGGTTTGAAATTGAGTGTAATGTTAGTTTTGTTTGAATTAATCTCGGTACGTTATTGAAAAGTATAACAGTTTCTTTTGAAGGTATAAATATAAAATTAAAATTTTTTTTATAAAAAATAATTCAATATATTAGTCATTTCTTTACTAATAAAAGCTATTTAAATATAGATGCTTGATGGTATTTGGTATATCTTTACCATATATATATATATATATATGGGGGGCGAAATTAAAAAAAGAAAAACAAAAACTTCAATATTTATGTGTTCATCATCGTTTCGTCTTTATTATCAGACTTTCTCAGGATGAAGAAAAATGAAGAAAAATAATATTAGCATCATTTTCCTTCATCCTAAGAGGGTCTGACAATAAAATTGAAACGTTGATAAACACATGAATATTGAAGTTTTTAACTTTCCTTTTTCAACTCCCATTACGTGGCATCAATCTTTATTCATATATATATATATATAGTAAGCAATGAAAATATGGCAATGAAGCTACACAGAGGCTCCCGTGTTTAATCCCCGGGGGGGTCTCGTCATTTAGACTGACGATTCCCCCCGGGGATGAAACGTATTAACTACTGGGACACGTGTGTATCTCTTAAGTTAAAAAGTGGCGGATTTCAAAATACTCAAGACAGCGATCAGTAAGATACTGACATACTGAAATCTGTGTAAATAGAATTTAATTTCGTTAAGTTTTAAACATTCATTCATCTACTTTACCCTTGTCCTCGAGTAGCTTGATTGCCATATATATTTTCATTACTTACTACCTAGCTCTTCTTGCGTATCGAGCACTGTTGAACTAAATACTGAAAACTGACACATAAAAAATTATATCTCCTTATAATATTTATGTGGATACATGAAGTACTAATATATATATATATATATATATATGTGTGTGTTCACATATATATATATATATATATGTGTGTTCACATATATATATATATATATGTGTGTGGGTGTTCATATATATATATATATATATGGGGGGTATATGTGTGTAGAAATATATGTTTGCGTATATTTGGATGTATATATATATATATGTGTATATATATATATATATATGTGTGTGTGTGTGTGTCTGTTAACATGCACGTGTACATATATGGGTATGTATAGCTGTGGGTTTGACAATATGTATATAAATCTATTTGTGTGTGACAGTATATATACATGTGTGTGCGTGTATATTGATGCGTGGGTATATATATATATATATATATATATATATATATATATATATATATATATATATACATGCATGCACAGAAATTAAATATGGCGCAAGTACCTAGATAAATTGTTCGGGAAAAATCGATCCAAATGAATATTTTCTCATATAAGTTTTTGATTATTTTTTCTCATGAAGCTTTTGACCTATAAGATATATAATATGCTTGTAAAACGTTTATTGTTGTAACAAATCGAAAAATAGTTGTCAAAAGATGAATTTCTTTATTTAATCATGAAGATATTGTTGCTGGAATCTTTTTTTTCCATTGTCATAAATAAATATATATATATATATATATATATATATATATATATATATTGATCTCAAATTGTAGTGTCGTCGTGTTTATGTTACAACCGTGGACTGAGATCGCTTTCACTTATGTTCTTGGGAATGTTATGAATCATATATATCTACGCGTCAGCTATAGATTACATGTTAGACTAGATTGTCAAGCCTTGATAGTACAACTGGTCTAGTAGAAGGAAGTCAAAAATCACCAGTTATTCTCTGGTTATCCCGGAAATGTTTCCAATCTTCTTGGACTTCTCTTTATTACTGGATCCAGGAAATGTCTGTTAAGGAGAGAATAAGTTAGGATTGCGAGTGTTTTGCTTCATCATAGACTATCCGCGAAGGCACCCTTACTAAGAGTTTCTATTGTCTCCCGATACTGAGGAGGTTTCATTTATATCACATATACATTGCAATCTGTTTGACTCTTGTTTTTGCATGTGTTATAACATTAAAGAAAACAATTAATTTGTCCCACTTTGCCTGAAACATAGAAAACATTATATTTGTTTAAGATTAAAACACGTATCTCTAGAAACGAAACCGTTTAAAGTATGCGCTGATTTGATCACTCGGTTAACAAGACTTAAGGTAGAGCGAAGGCTGAATTTGAACAGCTAATTTATTTTCATTACTTTGCGTTGTTATGTTCACACACACACGTTCACGTGTGTTAACAAGGAGATCCGACAAACAACGTATTAACTACTGGGACACGTTGGTATCTCTTAAGTCAAAAAGTGGCGGATTTCAAAATACTCAAGACAGCGATCAGCAAGATACTGATATACTGAAATCTGTGAAAATAGAATTTAATTTCGTTAAGTTTTAAACATTCATCTTCTTTACCCTTGTCCTCGAGTAGATTTTAGCCCTGATAATTTGTTACTCATTAATAAAGAAATTCTTTAATTTAGAACTAGATGTGTTATGTCATTTTATTATACATTAAATATTTCATATTTAGCTTTAAATTAATATTATTATTCAGTAAACAAGCTTGTAATAAAAAAAATCTTTTCTGCTCCTTGAGCTAAAATGAAAGTGTAGTATACGTTCTGTCTCCTGAGGTGATTCTATAAGGAATTACCCTCTTTTTTCGGAGACGGTGAGCGGCTTAGTACGTTTCGTTACATCTTTTCGAAAAAAAAAACAAGGGTTATTTCATCTAACTTAGTGCGCCTACATTCGTTTGGCAATACCGAGCGGATGGACACGGCTACTTTTGTACCCAGATCAGAATATCGCATGTTATTTTTGAAAGCTTGAATTCCATGTTAAACTGACCTTGCCTATTGTCTTGCTGGTGAGAAATACAAGTAAACAAACATTACTCTCGGGCTAGGATAAAAATAAAGTATGTGTTCTGTCCTATGTAAGCTAAGCAAACACTCTTTCTAGACTGAGGCAATCTTTATTCGTGTTTCGATTCACCGTGCCGTTTTTTGAGGAGCTTGCTTATTTATGCATTGCAATTCGACATTATGTCTAACTTCGCCCTCGTAGGGAGGTAAGTAAATACAGAACTTGATAAATAATCAAAGCAAATTCTCATCAGTCGACAAATTTCGATTTGTCTTATTTGTTTCATTCATGTCGTGGTCAAAGTGTCTTCAGTTCGTTTATTTTTGTAAAATGTAGCTGAATATTGCGAACATACTAGTGTAAGCGGTGTAGTATTGATTTACTCCTCTCCAGGAGTTAGGCACAAGGCCAGTTTTTTTCTTACTCCCACAAGTAAGATGTGACCCAAGGTCGGGTCGGGAAAGTGGGGTTTAAACATTGCCTGGGCAGCCCCGTCGGCATTCCCCGGTAGGGGCGCCTCAAGCAGTAAGCAATAAACTTACTCCTCCCCAAAGAGTGGAGGCGAAGCCTGGGAGGGTGGACCTCTTAGAACTGCACAGGACAGACCCATAGATCGGCGTAAATCAAGCCCCAGAGGCCAAGACAATACCAGTCTATGGGGTGCAGTATCCATCGGAACAGATACTACACTTTGATCTTGACCAAAAGGCCAAGAAATCGGTGTAGTAGCTCCGCTAAATTAGAACACAAAAACAGCACACCTAACTCATGTTGGTATCTACTGCGCTATCGTCAATGCCAATGATACAATACTTGTTTAAAATTAAATTAAAATAAAATAAAATATGCATATTTTAGGGTTTAGGGACCAGGACACTTAAGAGTTGTGAGCCCTGCCTCAAAAACTCCGAGACCTAAGTACGGGATGGTTCCTAAATAACCTTCATGTTTCTATCTCTACTATTACAAATTAGTCAGCGGACACAAAAAACGTCAAGACCCACTTATTTAATATAAGTTTGAATACTCGGCTTATTGTTTCTATCATATTATTTTCTGATAGTCATTTTTGTATACAACACTTATACAGAATACGGATTATTAATGATTGAAGTGATCTTTGTGAACACACAACGATGATTATTAAAAATGAATAACGGATTCATAATGTCTGTAATTATTACTAGATTTTAAATGTCTGTTTCATTACGCCAAACCTAGTATATAACCGTTTAATTAATTTGTTTTTATCATTTTAATTCAGTTTATTTAAAGAAATCAAAGGGCCCCCTCTTGAGGCTAACACTTGATTTCCCTATGAGTAAAATTTATATCTGAGGGCTCTCTTAAGGATAGATGTTGTTCCTTATAGGGGTGCTATCTGTACTTCATTACAGTTTGGTCTTCCATTGATTGTGTCTATTTGCTTAGATTTTTTGTTCACTAGACCAGTTGCCCCCACTACAACCGGTATTAGGTTTATTTCCTCGAGGGACCATGTTATTTTAAAGTCATTTTTGAGGTCTTGGTATTTGGTTATTTTTTTGTGTAGTATCGGCCGTGTCAGTATATTGATGTTGCCTTCTATTATATTTCAAAATTAGGGTTTTCAGTTAACCTTTCTCTTTCCTAAGTCAATAATTAAATTTGCGATCCAATAGAAATTCATCATATGTTTAAATGCGTTCATTTTGTCTAAAACTATTCTACGCGATTCAACCGTTTCTATCTGATGTAGATTTGTAGCCTGTCCATAGATTGTATACTCTTTATACTAATGAGTCGCTACTTACTAAGACAAAAAGCCACTCGAAGATCAGAGTTAATGAGATTATCAGTTGGATAATGAACAATATTATGAGAGCATTGGAAACGATGAAGTTAATGAACACACTTTGATTACCTCAAGTGGACGGTGCGACAAGTATTTTATGACACTGTACTTGAAGACGACCATATTGAAGTCTGCAGAGATGGAAGCCCGTGGCAATTTGTTCCAAAGATTGAAGCATATTGTAAAGACACTCTGTTAATTACAATTCCGTTTGATTTTCGGCACAAAGAGAACAAAATGTGTTTGCGATGGGGGTAGAGTCTCGAGCTCAGTAACGTATGTTTTATGAGTTTCTGCAGAAAACATCTGCAAACACCTGCATCAATTTCTCCATACATGAAAAAATACGCAAATACTTTACCAGAAATGTGCAAAGAAAGATATACTGAGACTACTTTATCTGCTAAAAAAGAAAGGATCGCTCAAATATTTTTAATACAAAACAATGTAATATTCGATACTTTAAAAACATATCCCTTGGATTTTGTATTTGGAGGATTATTCTGACAACTGTTCGTATTATGGATGTTATATTCAAGACGTTTCGGCCGCTGTAATATCAGACTCTCTTCAGGTGAGTTTTGTTGACCTCAGTAATCTGCACGGAATTTCGAATACACACACACACACACATATATATATATATATATATATATACTTATTCATAAATAATATATTTTTCATGTCAAATCTGCTATCATAAGTATGGGAGGATGCAATACCTGCCGGTCACATGGTTTGAACCCCAATACGAAAGTCATATTTAATTTAGTCGGAGCGCGTACCTATGCGCCCACCACGCATTATCTCAAAATGAGATAGTAAATTAACGTTTTAATTACAAAGCCAGCTGCTATATAAGCCGGTCGTCGAGATCACTCAATAAGCAGGGCCTGGAGAGTTGCATATATATATATATATATATATATATATATAGCAACAACATTATAGTAAGTGGGAAAAACTACACATCTAAAAACAAACATAGGTTTAACGCTCTTATGATACCTACTAGAATTATGAGTAAGCAGCCGTTGCGAAACGGAGCAACAGGTTAAGTAATAATCAATTCTTAGGTACAATTTTCTGATGGTTGAAAGTTCAATATACTGAATATACAAAGAATACCATTACAAGATACATAAGATTTTAAAGGTTGCGTCCGAAGTTCCGTGCAATTTCCTAGTTCGCCATGAAGATTCCCGAATTCGACAAGAGGCACCTAAAGAGAGTCAGAGATTCCATGTGAAAATAGCATCCAAGATGAGAACAATAATCCGAATAATCAAAATAGTACAAATTTTCAATCCTCATTTGAAATGTCCGGAAATATATTTTTTGTAATGTACGATGAATTGATTTTCTTCGTAAGTAAACGATTGGTATTAAACGGTCAGGCATACTTTTCAAAATATGGTATTTATTTACGATACAATGTTAATTGGTTCTCTATACTTAATAACATTCACTGGGGTGTAACATTAATTGGAACTAATTTCAATGTTTTGAACACATTTTATTATAAAAGAAAGACAACGTGATTGAATGCATTCAGACAAAAAGTATAATTAGCAAAGCATTTTACTTCAATAAAGAAATAAATGAGATATTTATGCAGAAAACTATGATCATCATTTATTATATATGTGTTAAACAGTTATTGTATAATTAAATAATTGCACCAATAGTTATTATCGAAATAGTTAATGCAACGTGTTATAATTTACCTTCATTTTGAAAAAAAGTTATTTATTTTCTACAATATGTTTACATACAACGCAAAGAGAAAATCAGATGTATATGTTGCATTGCCCGTTCTTTCGGAGTACCCGGTAAGATCCAACAAGAATGACAAACAACAGAACGTATATGGAAAAACTATTGTTTGCTTTATTTCCCATCACCGGATGGTTTACGCCGGCTACGCACACACATATAAACAAAATCTTTTGACATACTTTTGTCTCATGGAAGTCTTTTCCTTGCTGAGGTCACAGACTTTATTTCCGCTAGAAACTCGTTCATATATACATCCGATTAGAAAGCAATTTGCTCTGCATTGTCTATCCGAGCGTGAACTGAAGCACATGTTCCACAAGCACTTCCAATTGTCTGTTTGATGAAATACAAGTCATGGGATTCCTTCACCGTACTAACTTGCTTATTAGTCGCATTTTTAGTCAGCGGACACGAAAGCCTAATAGCAAGACGGGCTTGGTTACCATAACAATAAAGCTTCATTGGTGCCATAAACATCGGTAAACTCCCATTCTTCCGGTACTTCGATACCGATCAGCAAGCGCTTCGCGTTTCTGAAACCGCCGCATGCCAAGTCTTGCTTGCACTGTGGAACCTTCTTCTTTTAAACAGTTATCAAGTCGAGTTCTTTCTTTCCTGACGTCCCACCCACAATGGACTCGTCCACGATTCATTTTTTGACACTCTTCATTATCTTACACATACAGGATTCGAATCTGTTCTTACGAAGAGTGGCCATCTTTAGCTGACGTCGCTTTAAATTACCTAGTCAACGAGGGTACATTGAGCGAAAGTTGAATTTTTACAGCTAACTCAAATCTCTTGCTTTGTGAATAAAATATTTTTTGTAACTAAATCTTGATTATTCTCAAGCGACGAACGTGCGTGATTTATCACTAAGATTTTGGGCTGTTTTATTCTAGTTTTATACATTTATTTTGTTAAATCAAAAGTATTTTTAAATGCCTTCATTTTATTCATTTTTAGCAAATAAATTGAGAATGAGTAAATTCTCGACGCGAAGTATGTTTGTTAATTGTCTCTGTAAATACGTCATCTTTTAATTGTATTAATACACTATTGGGGTCTTTAAAATGAAGGCTAAATAATTAACTTGAGTGCGGAGGGATAACTCAATTTTATAAGTCAATTTTATAACTCAATCCTACAAGCCACGCCTTCAACTCAGACTTATAACCTAATCCAATAACGTAGACTTATAACTCAGACTTATAACCTAATCCAATAACGTAGACTTATAACTCTTTTCGGTAACTCAAACCGATAACTCAATACTATTATTAGTATAAACTAACGTGGGTAATGTATTTTATGAAACGTTCGTAAATACTAGAATTTTGTAATTAATCATTGGTATTTTTTAAACAAACATTATTCATAACTTAAATAAACGTAAGAACCTGGATGTTAACTTGCATGTTGTGTCTAATGGAAGGAAATCTGCTATTCATAGTGTCGTTCATGAAATAAAAATATAAAACATCCCCATTATATCCATAATTTTGTTAATTCTGTGTTGAGAGGAACAGTTCTTAATTTACGTGTTATCTACAAACAATCAAGTAATGCCTATATATATATATATATATATATATATATATATATATATATATATATATATATATATATATATAATGAATTGTATGGGGAACACCTTATTTAAAATAAAATAGAAAAGGAAAACAAAATAATTTTATATAGAAAACTAAAAATATATGAAATTATTTTGTTTTTCTTTCCTATTTCATTTTATATAAGGTGTTCCCCATACAATTCATTATTCATTTTGCAGTGTGGCACCATTTTGTCTCTTCATATATATATATATATATATATATATATATATATATGTATTTATAACTTAAAAGTAGGGCTTGTAAAAAGATATTAGATGAAAGACTGGTCATTTTCTGGGCTCTCAGAAATTGATGAGGCATCCGAAGACTAATAATTAAAACCCTAACCCTAACTCCCTCAATGAAAAAGTATGCACACGCAGCTTAATTGGCCAAAAAAAAACGTGATTCTTTTTTTTTGCTAATAGAGCAATAGATTTTTAGAACAAGTAGTCAGAGCAGATTAAGAACACAATTAGCATAGAACATTGTATCATGGATTTAGATGAATTTTTAAAAAATGAATAAAGGAATTAATAGGAAACTCTTGCGAACTATCGGATATTTAAGAGAATCTTATCTGTATACTAGAAAATAGTGTCGCCCGTTGGATCACAGATTGAGCTCAGATTAGAGTTTTGAATTCGGAAAAATGAGTTTACAAAGCTAGTTTAATATGAAAAAAAAACCTTTAGAGAACAAATCTAAAATTATCCGTTTCTACTCTCTTTCTGTTGCGCCTCCCTCTCACACTCTCTCTATTTATCTCTCTCTCCAACTACGTGTTAACTAGTACTGTTTTCAATGTTGTCAATACCACACTATTTCAGACTTCTTATTCCTTCATTTTTTTATTACCTTAGACCAAGAGCGAGCAACCTCCGGCTCGCGAAGGCTTAGCATCCGGCCCGCCACCCTTCTATGCTTTATTATTGCAATCCGGCCCGCGGACCTCCCATATTTCATGTTTCTTTAACTATTAATTTCAAATCCTTGGACTGAGATCAAAGTAGAAAAAGAGAAAGAGAGAGGCAAAGAGGAAACGAGAGCCGAAGAAAGGGCATAAAACATAGAACTTATGTTAGGTGTGTCAAAACGAATGCTGGATCAACTTGCTACTTCCCCCGCCATTATCTATTATGATTCCAAAATGGCTCTTCGTGGGCGCCTTTTGTAACATCACATACAGAAGTCTCTTGAGAAAAAATATCAGATTTGTAGAGTGTTTAATTCAATTTGTGTACAATTTATTCATGTAAACAAAATATAGTAATTCTGAGATTTCGTTTTCACTCCGGCCCGCGATCTCCTTCCAAAAGTCTCATCCGGCCCTCACTCTGAAAAGGTTGCCCGCTCCTGCCTTAGACTATTAATAAGGATTGAGAAAGAGAGGGGAGGGGTACAGAGATTGTGAGTGAGCGAGCGAAGCCCGAATTTAAGAGACGTATAGGATAAGAATGGGGTCACACAGCATACAGTCAGAAAAGGATGAAAGTGTCACATAGAAATGTAATAAGAGATGGATCACTAGATAAGTTATTTTTTAAATTACAACTAATTAAAACAATATAAATTGAAGTTTTATTCAAACCTAACTCAATCCTAAAAGTTGAAAATATTCAGTATGTAATGTGTGTGACTAAAATATAGAAGAAAAATCCCCAGGGAAATAAAGTTAGATTAACTAAGCTATAATATAAATAGATGGATACCGTATTGATAGAGTATGTTTCGTACAATACTTTCAAGGGTTAGCTGAGAAGATTGTTAAAAACAGTTGATACACAAAGAAGAATAACAAACAAATAACAACTGGATTAATATGTTCGTCGTTGGGAGGTATGTGTGGGGAGCTGAATATTAATGTTGGCAGAAGGTCGATGTAAAGTTCTGGGCACTTCCGGTTAGAACAAATGATACCATCGAGTGAATTGGAGAGATACTGTAGTGATGCAATAGAGCGTGTTATCCACATAAATGATAAAAAAATGTGAGAGTGGGATGTGGTAGAATAATTAATGGTGTTGATACGTGTTAGTTGTTCGAACAAAAAGTACCCGAATCCTAATATGTACATTAACTTTTGTACAATAAGCAATCAATTTTCACCCAAGATGAAAATGTTATTGTAGTCGGTTGAACCAGAGCAGGATATACCAAGCGAAATATATGTCCGCATCGTTTAATGAAATATGTATGCGGGGGAAATTGCTGCTAAATGCACACGTATACATATACACACATTTCGTATATATATTATATATACATATATTATTTATTTTAAAAACATATGTTAAATACTTGAGAAACGTGTCATGGTTTCATTGACATGGATTTACCCTTTACAGTTCAGAAAATCCGTTATCACCCATCCAAACTATCAGCGACTGACAAAAATGAAAGCAAACATTTTCGTGCGTCGCTAATGATTTGGATATGGTATAACGGTCTAAACTGGAACAAGTCAATCCATGTCAATGAAACCATGGTAGGTCTCCAAAATATTAACGTATGGTTTTTGAATAAATAATTTTATTTAAGCTCTCACATTTTTGCGAGCAAGAACTTTATTTCTTTCTTTTAAAAACACACCCCTACACACACACATTGATATAAATATATATATATATATATATATATATATATATATAGAGAGAGAGAGAGAGAGAGAGAGAGAGAGATATCGATTGCTTTATGACGACGAAAATCATTTCAAGTGTCGGGTGTATTCTGTTTTGGATTGATATGTTTGTTTCCATTACAATTAAATGACAATTTCTCTTATGACTACGATGTTAGAATACACTGACTAAACTGTGAAACGCGCGTAAGATTTGGAAAAAAAAGAAATACCAATTTTGTTCTTACGACGAAGGAAAAATACAGGTATTCGTCAAAGTCAGAAAATGAGGCCATTGAGAAAAATGAATTAATAAATATTGTGATCATGGATTAATATGTTATTTAGTCATTGGAATATAACTAAAAATTATATATATATATATATATATATATATATATATATATATATATATATATATATATATCATTAAAAATAACGGACATCTTGTGTCTGGTTATTTATTTATTTATTTTTTTCTAAGATCCTTTCCGTTTTCCTATACATATAAACAGAAAAAACAGCTATTAACAAGATTAACTATACTATTAGTACTAATATACTCAAATGCCTATAAATATAAATTTATATAAAACACAGTCCTTTATTTTCCCGCCTAAATAGAATATATATTCACTTCTAGGTCTATGCCTGGTTAACATTGCTCCACTGACGATCGACCTGGAAGGGTCCGAAAGCGCTATGGCAATTTTATCAGCCAGTTTCCGTCTGAAACTTAACACCTAATCAGAAAAACAGAAAGGATGTTAGAAACAAATAAAATAAATAAATAACCAGACACAAGATGTCCGTTATTTTTAATGATAGTTGTATAAAAGAAAATATGCTGCCAAGATACACACACACACACACACACACACACAGTATATATATATATATATATATATATATATATATATATATATATACTAGAACAATACCCGTTTAAGGATAGGTAAAATACATTTCTCGAACAGAACAGTTTGCACTACTTCAATATTTCCCTACAAAATAAAGATGATGTGATGTTACTAAAACTTATGTATAGAATCCTTATTCTAATTGCGATCCGAATCTATTACATGATTTTGATTTTAGAAAATGTAAAAAATGATGGCTTCACCTAAAAGGACCCTAAAAATACATTTAAAGACTAATAATATTACTTTATTTGTAGTTAATGACTGTGGATAAAATGTAATGCAAATTTGGAATATTTGAGGTTAAAAAAACAGTTGTTCCTGTTTTTGTCCCATAAGCGATTGAAAAATACTCAAAAGAAACTTAAATCCGGGGAATATTTATTAATTGACGTCTATCATTTATTATTAACATTTCACAAAAATTGAATGAATCTGAATTGTAACTATTGGCTGCCACCCGGCTTTTATCTTTGGCATAAAACTTAAATGAACAAAATGTAGCCTAGCAGATGTGTTCTTTATTTCATAATGATCAATGTACGGGTTTATTGCTTAATCCTGTACATACAAATGTATAAATATATAAACAGCATACCTAACTTTAACAAAGATACTAGTAAAATACTCGTCTCAATAAAAATAGCATTAGTTTTAAATTTCAATCTTTGTTTATTTCTATGGTGTTATGGCACGGATTCGGTAACACTACCTTAAATAATAAAGTTGACAAAAGCATAATGTGCGCATGTTACTCGCCCTGTTGCCGAGAATACATATTCTATAATTCATAATAATCAATTTAATAGTTCAGACTTTTGACTCACAAGCGCGCAGCGATCCTTTTAAAATGTATAATTCAATATGAATCAACATTTGACGTAGAGCAATTAATTTGTGTTTATTTTTTGTATCTAACTAATTTTAACTGCTGTTTTGGGGAAAATGGGCGAAATTAATGAAGTACACACCCTAAATGCAAAAGTGTGCACAAGAATATATATTCTATAATTCATAATGATCAGTTCATTAGTTTAGCAGTTTCTTATGTACAACGAAATATATTACCAATTTCATATATTTATGTGAAGGATAATCTGAACCAATGAGCAGATCATTATGAATATTGGAATATATATTCTATGGTAACACAGTGAGTATTGATTTACTTTTCTCCAGCTGTTAGGCACAAGGCCAGTTTTTATCTTACTCCCACAAGTAAGATGTGACCCAAAGTCGGGTCGGGAAAGTGGGGTTTAAAAATTGCCTGGGCAGCCCCGTCGGCATTCCCCGGTAGGGGCGCCTCAGGCAGTAAGAAATAAACTTACTCCTCCCCAAAGAGGGGAGGCGAAGCCTGGGAGGGTGGACCTCCTAGAACTGCACAGGCCAGACTTATAGACCGGCGTAAATCAAGCCCGAAGGCCAAGACAACACCAGTCTATGGGGTGCAGTATCCATCGGAACAGACACTACACTTTGATCTTAGCGAAAAGGCCAAGAATGTAACACAGTGAGTAACATAGGCATATTATTTGTTTGTTTAAATTAACATTTAGTTGGTGCATATATATTTATATATTAAGTATATCGGAAATAATGTTTACAATTAAAAAGATAAAATCAGATATTAATCTTTCTTTACTCTCTCCCGTCATTTCCGTCTACATCTATTAATTAAATAATAGCATGTCGATGTCTCTTTCAAGAAATGGACATACGCGAGCAGGAGGGTGTTCTTACCTTTAATTGGTGAGAAACACAGAGAGAGAGAGAGAGAGAGAAAGAGAGAGAGAGATGGAGAGAGAGAGACGGAAGCGACACTGATAGAAAGTTTATACAAAACATAGCTGGTGGTAAAACAACATTGAGAAAGGGTGAAAGTGATAAACCTTTTTCTTTGGTGTTATTCTATCCTAATCGGAAAAATATATATAAATATTTTTTTAACCGAAATGGTTATGTTATGATGTCTAATCATTGATTAACTGTTGTGGGAATTCAGCGAGGAGGCAGACTTTTACAAATGTAATCCCGAAACATTAAGAATATTGTTTAAATTCAGAGAACTCTATAAGTGACTATGCCTGTCGGTCGACCCCTTCTAACTTAGCGCTTAACTTCTGCTTTAGACTTTAACTTCAAAGATTATGGGGAAAATAGACATTCACTTGATACTAATGAGTCACAATTTTTCTAGACTGTAAGCAACTCGAGGATAATTGTTAATGAGATTGATAGTGGCAGGTTAATGTTGAAGAACATTATGAGAGGACTGAAAATGATAATGGAATAAAAAAAAAACTGCTTTGTTATTACATGTGCCTTATTATTTACTATGAAACTAAAATATTATAATTTTTTAACTTTCTTTGTGAGCTTATATAACTGACGTTCAGTGAATCTACTTCGATCTTGGATGTTCCTATTTACTTGCCCCCCCCCCCCCACGAGTGTAAAGTAAGACACAGGGTCGGTTTTTAATTTGGGAAAATCCAGCTCCCGAAAAAAAACGCACTCTTGATTGGAACAAAAATTTAAATTGCGTCAGTCTAGCAGAGCTTCTCGTTCATCGATCAAAGACAGAACAGACCAAGTGTCGCACCAGAAACGATACTACACTTTGTTCCTGTTGAGTTACATGGTTCGAATTAACAAATAAGTGAACTACATATTTTCGAAATTATTTTTCGCAAACTATGTCTATACTTGTTAATTGGACGGTTTATGGCAAGTATTTGCAGAAATGGGATTTGAAGTTAGTTATATTGTAACACGTAGGGAACCACTCCAGTGGCAACGTGTTCCAACGATGGGAAGTTTTTGAAAGGAAATATGTGCGTGGAAATGTTAAGCACACGGGGGAAGAAAGAAGAGTTATTTGCAGTTGCGCTAGAAAAAAAAACGAGTTCTTCCTGTTTATGTCTTATCGGACAATGTTAGCTTAAAGATATGTTAGACTTGCTTTTTTCTAACGTTACGAGTAGTGTTAAATTAAGAAAACAACGTTGTTTATTAACTTTTATATCATAACATAGAATGAAATGATACATTTTTCATCCAACTTACAAACTGGACGTATATTTAATAGTGTTATAGACTTGTTTATTTCATTTTTTTGCGAACACGTAGACTCAACGTTGCCCGGGATTATATGCTAAACTGTCTGCATTTAACAGCACATTTTCCTTTGCTAATCTTAATCTTTACATTTTATAATATTCCGTTTTAGGGTGAGACGGAAAGAGTGTAAGGGTAAGGGTTAGGGTTAGGCATTGATTTTGAGTAAATTCACATTAATTGAAATAAAGTTTCATACATTTATAGTTTGTAACTCCTTAAGGCACACTCGGCGTTTCACGGGAATCAATGAGGCCCAGCTCCAAGCATTGAACTTTTTAGCATTTTCATTATTTTACTTTCTATAATTTCAAAGTTATAATTAACATAAAGTAAGACATGTAATTTTCTTTCCATGGATATCAAACTAGAACGCAAACGCCACAATAATGTTGTAGCCGCTTAGATCAAAATTAAATATATTTATCTAAGTACTTCGAGTGGTGTAGTTTCAGAAAATATAGCGTTATAAGGCTATATCTTCAAAACGCTAGGACGAGTCTGTGAACAAAAACACAAACCGAAACTACAATTTTATATATCTTGAAAACTTTATATATATGTTATGCGTTAACTACTGACTAATGAATGCATATGATGGAGAATGGAATTAAATCAACTTTCTTTTTAGTTCGTCAGTTCGTCTTTGAAAATTAACTTTTAGTGTTTATTCAACACCTACCCACAATAGGAGTATGTGACACAAGGTCGGAAAGTGGGATTTGAAAAGCCAGCGCCCGAGAATGTGAGCACTCTGGCCATTAAAAATTGCCTGGGCAGCCCCGTCGGCATTCCCCGGTAGGAGCGCCTCAGGCAGTAAGCAATAAACTTACTCCTCTCCAAAGAGGGGAGACAAAGCCTGGGAGGGTGGACCTCCTAGAAATTGACAGAGCAGACCCATAGACAGGCGTAATTCAAGCCCCGAAGGCCAAGACAATACCAGTCTATGTGATGCAGTATCCATCGGAACAGATGCTACACTTTGATCTTAGCCAAAATACCAACTTTTAGTGTACCTCAGTGGAAAGCTGTTGATAATTTTGTAGAATTTTGCCAAATATATTAGAACCTCTAAGTTTATTAGTAGCAGTAGCATAACACATGTTGACCTCCGACTCCCTATAACACACCATTTAATGTCGAAGCACTTTCACATGGAATTTGAATGTTTCCGCTAATTCTAAACCTATAGTTCATTTTATTAGATGTAATACGATTATACATGAATATCGGGCATATCCAGATTGATTCATGCACAAGGATATGTAAGTTTTACCTATTAACCATGTAACTGTTCATTATATTTATAGGGTGCAGTAATAGTATAATTATATTAAACTCTGTGTTACACGTGGAAGCTTTGTGCAAAAGTTAGTGCCATTATGTTGAGTAGATTTGGTGCTTATAAATTGTCAACAGCGACACACTGACTAATGATTGATTATACTAGGACGAGTCAACATTTTTTGCAGTAATTTACTAGCACAATTTCGCAGTTCCTGGTGTTTTTGCTGAGGTCAGGACGAACCACATTAGCTTGATTTTACTCAATAACTTTGAAAATCGCCTCGCAATCAGTTAGTTTTAGACTAATTTACATTACTTGATCGTCAAGGTTCTTACACCCAGAGCGAAATTGCTTAGTCTACATGGTTACTGTACTGTGAACAGAAGCGTTTTAACCTTTCACACAAAAATATTGCCTAGTTTTTCATAGCCCAGTTGAAACTCGTAAAGTATACGTTCTCGATCGGAATATGTTGTAAGTTTTTCTATATGACTTTCAAATCACGCTCGCAGTGAAGCAATACACAATGTGCCAGCACACTAAGTAATACTACACTACCAACTACAGCGGGGTTTTTTCCACAGCTTGGACTACTTCGGTTACTTGTTATGCACGCATCTAAATTTCAATTATGCCAATATTGCGAAACCTTGAAGTTACCCTATTTAGTTTGTTTCTATTGAATCAAGATCTCCCGCACAACTACCCTCAGCAGAACACCGGCTCAGATCAAAGTGTAGTAAACCTGCACATATTTTATTTCGTATCTTCTGGCGTCTCCCAAAATAAAATAATGCTGAGGGAACGTTTATTTGAATGTCCATTGGCCCCGAAAAGTGCCACGTTACTTACATTCAACCGAATTTACGTCACATTCCACCTGCCTGGGCCATTATAAACATTAGTAGTTTTGGCAACATTCACATCGGTAGGTATTAGCTGAATTCTCCTTGTCGTACATTATATCCCGAACTGATTATGCTGTATTTAATATGAAGGAACTTCATTTGGGGTTTTATTAAAAAGGGCATATAGCCAAATCGTACCCTAAGTTTATGTTTAACTCATAGATGGGGCCCTGACAGGTTCTTTAACCTAAGCCAGATTGAACCTTGCGATACTGGTAACCAAGATATCACTCGATACTCCCAAAAGTGTCCAAGTTGGGGACTCGTCACTGGACACAATGCCGAAAAGTTAGGGCAATCAAGCCCTTAAACACCCATGCAACCGGCAATAAACAAACGTCCACTCTTAAAAGAGAAAATAATAGCTGAAGGGGTGCACCTCGTATGACCGGGCTGGAACATATGTCATTCAAAGACAGCCCCTAGGTGAGCAGAATTAGGCCAAAGCGAACCCCGGCTGGTATGACAACTGTGGCAACCCCCGAACTGACTTTGAGTGACGATTGTAATAGAGATTAAAGGACACATTCCAAATATTCAGTTTTATCGTTTACATGTTTCTTTTCGAATTCAGCAAATCAATACATTCTAAGTGTTTTCTTACTATATTAGTAACGCGGAGAGTCACGCGTTGTTGTTGGGTGATTACAATTATATATTCGAAGACGAAAATAAAATAAATATGTTTATATTTGTTATTTTAAATAGTTAAAAGTGCAACAGATCAGAAATATGTGAGGATTCATTATTCTTAACATACAACCACTCTATTATTCGTAGAGTAGATGTCTTCGCGAATTCAGGCCCTCGGATTGAATAATTAGGATTAAAAGCCTCGTAAAATGTAAACCTACGATTTTATTTAAATTATCTTATAAGCTGTTTTATAAGTAAACTAAAGTAAAATATCGTCAGTCTTGTTAGTAAATGTCCGGTGCAAACAAAAACATCACAATATTATTGCAAAACAATATTACAAAATGCATATCGCCGTTTAAATACTTGTAAAATTTTACTCTAAATTCTGTGCTTTATTTTGGGGTAGGTATTTGTTTTCAAGTTCATCCCTCAGCAGAGAGACACAAAAATATAATATTAATTTAAAATGTGCCGTTTGCTGTGCATCCCGATATTGATACACATATATACACATATGGGAATACAAATATAATTATATATACTACATATATATAGAAGTGGCATTATGGAATGGTTACAGGCGAAATCTGCGAGATCAGCTTGCCAAATTTAAGTTTTATCGGAACTACTGCATTCAATTCACTAATAGCATTGGGAAAGTTAGTAATCTATATACTTTCCCATTAGGTCAACTAGATGCCCAAGCATTAGTTGGGCAACTAGGATAGAAGAATAACACTCTGAAATATCACCAATCTTTCTTTGCTTATACTGGCCTTTTTAGTCAGTCGTCCTAGACTGTTTTTTGAAACTAAATCTATACAATACCTGTTTAGGAATGGTGCAGTTAGAGATTACACAACCTGGTATCGATTGTATATCGAAACTGAAAGTGGGTCATATATATATATATATATATATATATATATATAGTATACATTTTTATTTATACAAACATTATTGGTTACATATGAGCATACATGTCTCGGTTGTTCTGTTCACAGAGAGTCAACCTCTTCAGACCAAAGAAGACAAGTTTTATACTAAAAAACAGTTCTACTTGTTATTGAGCACTGTTTATAAACACTGCAGTTTCACCGGGATTACATCTACATGAAATAATACAATACGTGTACTATATATATATTATATATTATACATAAATTATGTCAATCAACGTGTGTTTCCCTGAGACTTTTGTATACATTTAAATCACACTAAATGCATGCTAAAATATATGCCAGTTCTGGGATGGAGATGTTTGACAAACCTTCCAGTTAAATCGTTCAAAATAGCCGTAATTTGCAAATAACGTATCAAGTGACATCTCTTTTTAAATTTCTGTCTATCAGTTTCACCCTCTTTCACTCCGGGCACTAAAATTTTATATCACTTGTACACCTATTATTTATATATATATATATATATATATATCTTTCTCTAAATGAATACATCTCACTCTCTCTCAATGAGTCTCTCTCTCTCTCAATGAATACCTCTCTTTCAATGAATCTCTCTCTCTCTCTCTCAATGAATCTCTCTTTCAATGAATATCTCTTTCAATGAATCTCTCTCTCTCTCTCTCTCTCTCTCTCTCTCTGAATTAATATATCCCTCTCTCTCTCTCAATGAATCTCTCACTCTCTCTCAATGTATATCTCTCTCAATGAATATATTTCTCTCTCTAAATGAATATCTCTCTTTCTCTCTCTCAATGAATATCTCTCTTTCTCTCTCAATGAATACCTCTCTTTCTCTCTCTTATATATATATATATACATATATATATATATATATATATAAAGTCGAAGTTAATATAAAAAGGATAGAATAAAAAGTTTGTAACATCACAACAATATCAATATTAATGACCCTATTGCAATGGATTAAGAGGGAGATATAATTTATGATTTTTATATTTTTTTAAAATTAGCTGCCCTTGCCAATTCATTTTTTATACCATAGAATAAATTCCTGGGCTTATTCTGTCAACCTAAACACTCTGTTATCTCTTGGTAGATATTTTATTGTCGGAATAGAGTATAATTCAATTTGGTCCTGATAAGCAATACTCCCAGGCATGCAGAGTATATCTTTTATAAAATAAAATAAAATAAAAATATTGGTGGGACAGAGACATTAATTAAGTCGTGTTAAAACGCATGTGTATTTTCTCAAGACTGTGTCAAAAAGTGAAGATCTGTTTTGAAATCTGCCCAGTAAGATCAAAGGTGGTTTTCTGGGCAGATTTCAGAACCGATCTGCACTATTTGACACAGTCTTGAGAAGAGGCAATGCGTTGAAACACGAATTAATTACTGTCGATTATCCCACTCATGTTTATTTTAAATTTTATAAAAGCTCTACACTGTATTGAGCACGTTAAAAAATATTTGTTTGGTGTTTATTAAGTCAATATATTTGAACTTGAATAAATGACACACACACACATTATATATATATATATATATATATATATATAGAATGAAAAGTCATACTTGGAAGCGTTGATAAAATGGTAATAATGAGAATATTTGGACAACGCATTTATTTATGTGTTTTTTAAATAAATTATTTATTTATCTTTAAAAAATTCGGTGATATACACCCTTGTCAAAAGTATAAACATATTTTATATATATAATATATATATATATAATATATATATATACATATATATATATATATATATATATATATATATATATATATATATATATATATATATGAATTATTTTGAAATGATTGTCCGTGTAATATGAAATAATTACTCATGATAATGTGTTTTATGGTTTCTTAAAGTCATACTTAGTGCTATCATTTTTATTATTAGTTGTTTTTCTTTTTTGAAGTTCAAAATCTTTATCTCCTGGTGTTATGACCCCATCTCCACCTGACTAAAGAGCCCTATCAGATAGCTTCTTTCTACCCATTTGTAATGATGGAAAACAAACATTACTCATTGATTGCGAGCACGATAAGAACCCTATGCAAAGGTTCTTAATTATTTTATCACCAAGTAGATTTATTAATGAAATCAACATTCAGAAATGCTTGACATTTAGATTATTCCCATCGCACATTTCCTTTAGTAGCTTCCCCCTTTCCCTTTTCTTTCTTATATTATAATCCAACGTGATAGAAAATGAAAAAAAGAGTGATAATATTTAATGTATTGATCAACGTTTCGTCTTTATTTCATGACTTTCTCAGAACGACTGATTTTAACAAAAGTATAGACGTCAGAATCTATGATATGTTTTAACTTCCAGGTTTTTGTTAGAATCACGGATTTGAGAGAGTTTTTAAATAAAGACGAAACGTTGATGAATATATAAAATAGTATCGGTTTTTCTTATTTTCTCTCTCTCTTATATATATATATATATATATATATATTCATCAATAAATAGTTATTATTTTTTTACCTAGGATACTTGTGTTTCATGCTTACGTAATCATCAGTGTAGGCAATGGTAATTATTGCCGTTCCAAAGATTCGTACTTAGTAACAAAGGCACCTTAAACTTTGCAGCCCGGTAACATAGCACTTTACTGGAGACCAGATTGCCATAAGCGTATTTTCTTTTTCTATATACAGTATATGTATATATTTGAATAACAGTTAAAACTCTTGTACTCAAATATTCTGTATTCTAATATATACAGATTATCGGACGAAAGTACGTTTCTGGCAATCGAGTATACTGTAAAACAACCGCAATTCGTTGATATAAGAGCACGCTGATTATTTATTTTTATACACCTCGACTTTAGAGGACATGAAGTAAATTATGTGTACGATGCCTTCTGTCTTGCTTCGGTTCTGTTCTTATTACTGGAATTTTGTTCAGATTATATATACATATATATATATATATATATATATATATATGGTACATGTATCGTATTAGTTTCTGTAAATGTAAATCCGTTGAAACTCAAGTGATTATTAAAAGTCCCCAATAACAAGTAGAGCTGTTCTAAAGTATACATTTTTATTTATACAAACATTATTGGTTACATATGTGCATACATGTTTCGGTTATATTCTTCACAGAGGGTCAACCTCTTCAGACCAAAGAAAAAAGAGAATATATATGTAGTGTGTGTATTGGCCTTAAAGGGTTGGAAGAAATAACACAAATATAATCCAATTCAAAATATTGTATTAAAAGAACGTACAGAAACCTTTTCCTAACTTCGCTTTTCTTACTACTTCACAAGTCTAATTTTTTGAGAAAAATAAAACTAAATAAACAAATAATTAACAGAAAACTGGAACTTACTTTTTTTTTATGTTATCAATCTACTCCCGTATTTATTGGGACAATTGGAAGCACACACAAATGTTTTCTTATATTGTTTTTTTGTTGAGTGATGTATTTCATTACTGACCGCAGCAGGACACCCACTAAAAAGAACAAACAAACTTATTTGCGCTTCTAATTGTTTAAAAAAATTCCGGTCGAAGTATTAAAAATTAAAAAAAAGTAGTAAGGTGTAGTTTTCTGTGATTCATTTTTAATTTTTATTTCTCTCAAAAGCCTATCGTGATTGCATATATATATATATATATATATATATATATATATATATATATATATATATATATATATATATGTGTGTGTGTGTGTGTATAGGGGAGGATTAAAAAAACAATCAGTTACAATTATCTGTCAGTGACTTGTTTATGTCATGTATTTCCTATAATAAAATCTTACAACAGTAGTATTCGTACACACAGATTATTAAAATGTATTTTAATATCTACATGGACAAAAAAAAAATACAAGAATACAACAGAACTAGATATAAAACGGTTGAGAACAATTTTGAAACAATGCAGCGCCATGCTTTTTAAAATAACGGAAGTTCTCTACTTATTTGCATAATTTTATATTTGGTTGAAAACGCCCCCAGGAGTTGGCGAACATTTCTAATCTTGCAAGGGAAACAGTAAAAAAAAGAAATTACTATATATTTTACAATATACATCTATCATACTTCTTAAAAGTCGAATCAAACCGAAAAGATTTAATAAACAACATGATTAGTGGTAGCCATCGGCAAAATACTTCCTTTTGTTATTCATTTCTTACAATAACATCTTACAACATATATATATATATATATATATATATATATATATATATATATATATATATATATATATGTATGTATTGTTGAATATAAGAGACGACTCATGTCTAGATATCCTTTGGTAGATCCTTTCAATAGTCTGAATCAGTATCTTAGTTTGAAACCTAAGATCCTGATTCGGACTATTGAAAGGATCTACCAAAGGATATCTAGACATGAGTTGTCTTTTATATTCAACAATACTTGCCTGCAAGAGAAGATGCTGTCTATCAATATATATATATATATATATATATATATATTCAATTTTTTAAATCTTTTTTTGCGAGGGATGGGGTATTCTACCGAATGCCAGACATTCACCCGCTGTTTGATACACTCCCACTGAGTGATTTTTTAAATATTCTAATTGTCCCGTTAGGCGCAACTGTTTGCATCTCTCGTGCACTTGGTTCACCGGGTATATTTGCCAAGTAGTATTTTAAATTATTTTTCATGAGTTTGTTTACTCCTATAATTACTGGAATGACAGTGATCTACCTAAGATTCCAGGTTTTTTATGTCGTATATAAGACAATGGTATTTCGTTATCTTCTCCCTCTCAGCTCTGTTTAAGCCAACAGCATGAGGAACACTGACTTAAACTAAGGTTGCTACTTTCTTCTTTTTGTCCCATGTCACTATGTCAGGTTAAATAGCTCCGTTTTCTAAGTATGTAGCTGTAGGGCTGTCATAGTTATAGCGGATAGCGTATGACTTATTTCCAACTGTTAGGTGTATCCGTCTCTCTGTTCGGAAATGCAACTGAAAAGAAAGCCCAACAGAAAAATCAAAGACAGCTTTTCTTGAATAACATTTTATGAAGAATATTTATTTATGCCAAAAATATAATCCATTCCAATAATGTAACACGAACAGGTAAATGCGAATGAAACGTATAAATGCTGATACATCATCTCGCTATACTTGACTGTCCACCGCAATTCGATCGCATAAAACCTTACTATTTACTTTATTGAGAACCGATCGTTTCAGCTGATCTATATCTATTTTTTAGTTTACGAACGAGTACATATGAATTTAGAAAATCTTGTAATTTTGTTTAAGTTCTGTTCACCACTCTTTTATTTTTAAAATGTTGTAACAAAAATAAGCTAAATTATTTCACCATCACTTTTTAAAAATTACGTGATTAAAATATTGGATTAATCTTTAAAAACAAGTTTTTTTTCACAAACAGTGTTTTCATCTAACGATTAGGACATACATAAGCTACGTAGTCGCTTATTTGATTGACCGAAAAAAATTAATTTCCTAGATGAAAATAAATACTAATTCAATAATCCACTATTCTATAATAAAGATTAATGTGAATTTATTTGTATATTTTTCATAAATAAATACAATGCATCTATTTAAGTACAGAAATATTAATAATTAAAAAACGTTCTCTTTTCTTGTTAAAGAGGTGAAGGGAAGGGTGAAAGCAAATAGCAGTTCAGACCATCCCCGCTGTCTGAAATGAATTTGGAAACAAATATTTAACCCTAAAGAAAATTCATGGTTAAGTGTTTTTAGTCATCAGAAATTATAAGAATAAATTATATATGAAGGATTAATTTTCTGACGTAATTTTATGATTTCATGTATATATTAGTGCGAACACTGGCGGAACATAGTTTTCGTTTTTTTATGGCGGTGTGCACTAGTATATATATATATATATAGTTTTTGAAATCTAAGTATTTATTTAACATTCTAACTGGTTTAGTGGACATATATTTATCAGTGGTATCGTCTTATTTGCTAGTTGTTGAATTGGAAGAAAACTCGACGAAACTCACATTACACGTGGCTATTGATTAATTGTATCTTTTATTTTCAAAATTATATTAAAAAAAATTATGTTTAATTTGATTAATGTTTTTAGTACGTACAATGCTGAGTTATATAATTGAATCCATAAAAAGTTAAAACAGACGTAGAATATTTCAGAGAGAAGAAAGAAATTAATGGTTCGTCGCAATAATCACCGGTATTACTATACAGTGGGTAAATAATTATTCGAAGTAGATGCCGGAGCATGAACATAATAACAAAAGTAGATTTGTATGAATCAGCAGTGTACGACTCTTTTGACCGGTTTAATTCTGTTTTTAGTGTAGTTTTTCACCATTATTTCTAACATTAAGTACATACAGGTGGAAACGCGTGAAGGTTGCCAACATCTATAAGTGAAAATGTTGTTATAGCACCCACATCGTCAGTTCGCGTCGATATCGAATTCACCTCTGTCACTTCCCATATACATAATGTAACTAGTTAACATAAATCATTTTTACATAATCGTGGTATATTTGGTGACTATTATATAAAAGAGATCAAGTAACGACGTGTCTATTAAGACATTCTTCTAGCATAACTAAACTTAAGTCTATTTTCTCCTATATTATTTAGACTGGTAATATAGATGCAAAGAGACTTATTATTTTATGAAAGATGGTAAATAATTGTGAGTTAGTTATTAGGGACATTCCCTGATGAAGTAATTATTTTTAACTCAGTCCACCCCTAACAAGGTCAGTTGCCACTGTAGACGTAAGAGACTACTGAGAATTAGAGTGACAGTTTTGGGGGTCATCCTAAATTGGGAGCTGTGCAGCTAGATGTTTGCTTACATTAGTTTTTTTTTAATTTCTGCATGTCGGGACAGTCGGGGAAACATGGAGCAGGAAAAGAGTTCCAAAGGGTGGCAGCTCGAAGAAAGAAGCTATTTGAGTAGAAGGCTCTCCGGTATCTGGGGATCACCACGGTTAATCGATGGGATTTAGCTGATTATTTGGTTGGTATAGTGTATTTACGTCGAGGGGGCACTAGAGCAACGAGTTCATCGAGTAGGGACTGGAGCTTGATAGAAATGGGCGAGTTTGGTTGAGTACACACCCTAAATGGAAAAGATTAAAAAAAATAATGTGTCCATGTTCCCTACTGTGTTTACAATAATATATATTCTATAATTCATAATGATCAGTTCATTAGTTTAGCAGTTTCTTCTGTACAACGAAATTTATTACCAATTGTATGTATTTATGTACAGGATAATCTGAACCAATGAGCAGATCATTATGAATATTGGAATATATATTCTATGGTAACACAGTCAGTAACATAGGCATATTATTTGTTTGTTTAAATTAACATTTAGTTGGTGCATATATATATATAAGTATATTAGAAATATTATTTTACAATTAAAAAGACACAATAAAATATTAATCGATTGATAGTGAGTTACCTATTAGATTATATACTCTCTTTTGGACCTTGCTAAGAGGGAGAGACCGGCGGATTTTGCACCAGCCCAGATGTGACAACATACTATATGCGTTGGTGGATGGTGGCTTTGTAGATATATAGGATACTGTCAGGTGTGATACGTTTTTTAGCACGATAGAGGGAGCCCACTTTCTTTGCAGAAGTCTTGACAATGTCTTCTATATATTTGTTCCAATTCATGGTTCCTGTGAATGTTAGGCCAAAGAGGTTTGAACGTTGGATTCTCAGGTAGAGTATTATTCGCCATGGTAATCGGTGGTTTAAGAGGTTTCTTGTAATTGTTGCAGGAAAGTAGCTTTGTCATTGCAGAAATAAATGTTAGCATCCATTTATGACCTCGTATGTTGAGAATAAAATGGATCAATTAAAATAAGTATAAATAGGATCAATTAAAATAAGAATAAATAGGATCAATGAAAATAAGAATAAATAGGATCAATTAAAATAAGAATAAATAGGATCAATTAAAATAAGAATAAATAGGATCAATTAAAATAAGAATAAATAGGATCAATTAAAATAAGAATAGATAGGATCAATTAAAATAAGAATAGATAGGATCAATTAAAATAAGAATAAATAGGATCAATTAAAATAAGAATAGATAGGATCAATTAAAATAAGAATAAATAGGATCAATTAAAATAAGAATAAATAGGATCAATTAAAATAAGTATAAATAGGATCAATTAAAATAAGAATAAATAGGATCAATTAAAATAAGAATAGATAGGATCAATTAAAATAAGAATAAATAGGATCAATTAAAATAAGAATAGATAGAATCAATTAAAATAAGAATAAATAGGATCAATTAAAATAAGAATAAATAGGATCAATTAAAATAAGAATAGATAGGATCAATTAAAATAAGAATAAATAGGATCAATTAAAATAAGAATAAATAGGATCAATTAAAATAAGTATAAATAGGATCAATTAAAATAAGAATAGATAGGATCAATTAAAATAAGAATAAATAGGATCAATTAAAATAAGAATAAATAGGATCAATTAAAATAAGTATAAATAGGATCAATTAAAATAAGAATAAATAGGATCAATTAAAATAAGAATAGATAGGATCAATTAAAATAAGAATAAATAGGATCAATTAAAATAAGAATAGATAGAATCAATTAAAATAAGAATAAATAGGATCAATTAAAATAAGAATAAATAGGATCAATTAAAATATAATGGTAAAATTATGAATTTTAAAGACTATTGCAAAGGTATCTGGTGAAATATGTGAGAGGATTTTCTCCAATGTTATAATATGTGAGACTGTTGGTTATATATACACTTTTTCAGTTCAAAAACTGGTCGTTTAGTAAGCGAAATATGTTTTCGATGAAAAATGTTATCTTCGACGTTGGCGAATGGGATCTCTTAACAGACAAATACTAGACTTTTAGATGAGGAATAGTTTTAAATGATCGATATTTTGTGTGTAATACTTACGAAATATCGTAGTGTTTAGGTGCGTATGTTACATATACTATCCAGTTTATTTCTAAAAAATATGTGATTTGTTTCGGTTTTATTTCCTAAAAGTTTACTTAAATCAAAAGTCTTGAAATGGTTTTAAATAATCGATAATTACCGTTTCCTCTTTGTAATCTATAAAATTGACTCAGTTGGAGTTTAGAAGTCAGACACAGGTAGCATGAAAACTGACAAATAAAAATATACTTCTCATCAACCAATTGTAAGTTGTTGTTGTTGTTGTTGTTGTTGTTGTTGTACTATGATACTACAATATTATAAGGAAGCTGACTACAATTTATTTTAAATATCACTTACTCTGCTCACAAAAACTGCTAATCTAAAACATTTTAAATAATCACCTACAAAACATCAGAAAGGATGATAATTAATTTTAAATTGAAAAATATAACAAGAGCTATAAACATTAAATTGAAACATGTGACATTTGATAAATCCACATTACATTTTTATTTTTATTTTCTATTAATTGAATATTTATTAAAATCAAAATAAAATGAACCAATCCTAATTTTAAAAATATTAAAACGTGATTATATGTCATTTTTTTCATACACTTCAACTGGCCATAGGTCTCCATTTTCATCAATATTGTATTTTAGTGCATATTTTTGTTTGTTTTGAGATATGTAATTGTATTCGCGAATATTACTATTAGAATCAAATTGGTTGAACATTACTGGTGCTACCACATCAGGTTGTCTGAAGATACCGATTTCTGACCACAAATGCACCAAACATTGATGTTATTGTTTTTTTCCCTTTCCCTTTTCAAATCCCGATCACGCTCTATAAAGCCAACAAAATGTTTCCATACAAAATTACCAAACGAAACACCATGAATACATATTTGAAGATATAAACAACTTTAACATAAAAACCTTTACCAAAATGACCGGATTCGGTATTAAATAATCCGAAGAGGGTGGATATGCCGTAAAGTTAAACAACCAATTAAAACCCAATAAAAATTGAAAGTTCACACTTTAATGCATCCTGAGCAATGTCGAGTTGTTACAACTCGTGTATGTATAAAGATTTCCTTCTTTTGATTGTTATTAAAAGTTGAAGTGGAAATATTAGTGAAACGACGAAATGGTCATGTAAGTAAATAAGTATGAAACCTGATTTTTCGCAACTAAATGCTCGTAGGATACGTATTATCTATGTTGTATCTGTGTATATGAGAATCCGAGGTGAAGCGTTGAAATACTACGAGTATTGACAACTGAGACGATCAATCATCTACTTTTTGATCTCTCGGTTGCCCTGCTCATTCGCTTTCTTTATCATTTCCAATCTCCCTTGCCCAAACACGTTACATTATTTTTTTTTATATTGGTCGAGATCTTATTCAAACATGTATTCAGCGGGCGAATAAGGAATGCCGACATATATTTAAATCTTCCCATGTTTGCTCTATCGTTCTATGAAAAATGTGAATGTGCTGCAATTGTTACGCTTTTACAACCTTCATATCTTCTTCTCAGTTGGTCTATTGTATCTAAATGAATAAATGCAACATTTTTTTTCATTCATCCTTCCGAAATTACCATTAAAACGGGTAACTTTTATTTAAATAATTTTGAAATACAGTATATATAGTAGTAACGTGCGGCCCAAAGACAGATGTGAATGTCTAATTTGCATAACTATTTGTTAAATCATTCATAAAAAAAATTAACGTTTCGTGATGTTCATTTGTAATCATATTGTTCTATTTTAATTGATCCCTCGATTTATAAAATCGGAAGGACTCATGTTGTGAGGCATGTCCGTCCGTCCGTCCGTCCGTCCGTCCGGATTTTTCTCCGCAACCATCCATTCAATTTCTCTGAAATTTTGCATGAGGTTGTTACTTTGGTCAGGTTAGAAAGTGACATTCTCCGATTTTTGAAAAAAAAACTGGTTAGCCGCCAGGGGGTCAAAAAGCTTCATCCATCCATTCAATTTCTCTTAAACTTGGCCAAAATATGGAGGCAATTGTTTCTAATAGAAGATAAGTATCGCTGACTTTGGAAAAAATCTGGTTCGCGCCCCCAGGGGGTCAAAAGCCCACAAAATGGCAAAAAACCTTTTCTACCATAACGTTTGATCCATCCATTCAATTTTTCTGAAACTTGGCCAAAATGTAGAGGCAATTGATCTGGATATAAAATGAGCATCTTCGACCTCAGAAAAATTCTGGTTCGCGCCCCCAGGGGGTCAAAAGGGGGTAAAAAATGCCCCAAATTGCCCAAATTTATTGCATTTTACACTCGCCACATCGAGTCACATACAGAGGGGGACCACGCACGCGCAGCTTGTTAATATATTTGAAATAGTTTCGTCGTTTTAACAGTTTTCAAAGTGATTTAAATAATTAAAAAATAGAAAATTTACTGAAAGCTTTTCTTTAATTAAACCTCAAAAGATCACAAGAATTCTTAACGACAGGCAAACGCGAAAAGAGAGAGGGTGGGAAGCTGTATAACGAGCGGTTTTTTCTTTCTCTCTTTCTCCCTCTCTTCATACGCTTTCTCCTCTCAATTGACGAGGTCGTATTTTGTAAACAAAATGTGTAATTCAATGATGGCGTTGATACAGTTGACAAACCACTTCGAATTTGTGTTTAAATGTTCCTTTCAGGCCTTAAATAAGGCAGATTGATTTTCACCAACTAAATTATGAGTTCAAAAAAGTATTTCAAGACACATACACGCAAGTCATTACGATCTTATTTAAAAGATTAATAAATTGATAATAGAATTACCAAAATGTTAACGTCTATCTATTAATATGAGAATGTGTGCAGGGAATATATGACCTTAATTTTTATTATTTTAAATTTTGGTTTCATATATTACACGTAACTCTCTCTCTCTCATATATATATATATATATATATATATATATATATATATATATATATATATATAGAGAGAGAGAGAGAGAGAAAGATAGAGAGACAGACAGACAGACAGACAGAGTAAGATAATAGTTTAAAGATACAAATACTATATTTAGCAAGTAGAATATAAGGATAAACACACAGGTAAAATTATAATATGAGAAATTAATCAGATATTATTCAAGTAAGGAAACAAGGATATATATATATATATATATATATATATATATATATATATATAATGTAGTATACTTTTTAAATATTATAATTATATATATAAAATACAATTTTTAAATATTATAATTATATATATAAAGTACAATTTAGATGTATTATAATGAGATGTATAAAGTATAATTTTGATATATTACGATTTATATATATATATATATATATATATATATATATATATATATATATAATGTAGAATAGTGTTGATATATAACAATTTATATATATATGTATATATGTAATGTAAATAACTTTTTATAAATAAAAATTATATATATATATATATATATATCTACAATGTAGTATACTTATATATTATAGTTATACATACTGTAGTATACTTTTGATATATTATAATTATATGTATATAGATAGATAGATATATATAAAAATAACTATTTATACATAAATATACATAGATGTGTGTAAGTTTTTTATATTTAGTATATATATATATATATACATTCTATCTATATATATATCTATATAAATATATATATTTATATATATGTATACATATATATAATGTATTATACATTTGGTCTTCGATAATTATATATATATATATATATATATACATATATATATTTATACATATATATAATGTATTATACATTTGGTATACGATAATTATATATATATATATATATATATATATATATATTTATGCATACATATCCATAGATGTGTGTAAGTTTTATATATTTAGTATATATATATTCTCTCTCTCTCTATCTCTCTCTCTCACTCTCTCTCTCTCTATATATATATATATATTTATTTTTTGTATGGATGTTTGTATACATGTTATATATAATGTATAATACTTTTGATATAATTATTTATACATATATATATATATATATATATATATATATATATACAAATATTTATACATAAATATACAAATATGTGTTTAATTTATATATATATATATATATATATATATATATATATGTGTGTGTTTATATATATATTCTCGTTATATATACTCTGTTTATATGCATATTTGTATACATGTTATATATATATATATATATATATATATATATATATTATGTGTAGATATTCATTACAAATGGTAATATATTAAAATATTTTAATACAAGTTCTTACAGGCATTATGGAACATTTCTCATAACACCTGAAACAACGGTATATATATATATATATATATATATATATATATATAAACAAAATTGAGCAACTAAGACATTGAAAAGAAAACTACAATTAGCAATTATTTTACAATTTCTCTTAAATATAATTCATGAAAATAGTTCAAATGCGGTGTCTTTTTTCTGAATATAATATATCTGAATATAATATATTTGAATATATTATATCATTACTATATATGTTCGTTTTTTTTTGTAATAGTTTATATGCACTATTATATCTTTGTCTGGATTTGTGGATAATTTCACCGGCAGTTTTTCATTGTCTAAGTTTCAGAATGTTGTATTCTTAAGTGCTCGCCATTAAATGCTTAACGGACACGAAGCAATTATTTACATGAACAAAAATTTCTAAAAAGGCGGAGAAAAAGTTGATCTTCAATAAGTGTTGAATCTGCCATATAGAATAATACTCGATCTTCATCTTTGTAGAAAACTTATTTTCAGAATTTACTGGAAATTGTTCGTGATTCGAAAGTGAAGTTTTCTCAATTAAAAAAAATACATTATTGAATTTAATAAGAAATAATATTTGTGGAATTTATATCGAATTTCAACCAAACGAAGATCTATTTCCCCAAAACTAAACGCCAAAACAGATCGTTCCATTTTTGTTCCCCAATAAATTTAGATTCATTTACAAAATAATAATGGGAACTTCTCAAACTAAAATGCAAACCCAACAGCGAACAAAATTTCGAAACTTGTATATTATACACTGCGTCGTTATTTTTGTTGTATTAGTTTGATTATTCGGACAAGTGCTCTCATCGTGGAGGTTATTCTGCCAAAGTTTTGGCTGATGTTACCCTCGAACTTTTTCAAGTACATTTTGTCAAATTCGGGAATCGCTACGGAATTTCGACCGGAATCCTTGATTTTAATGAACGAGGGTAGCTTTCTATCTTTCCGTCAGCTATGACATGGTAGAAGTCTGAAATAATTCGTAATTGTATTCTTAGTATCGCCCGCACTGAGAATTGAACCTTTATCCCCCAGAAGACTGTCATTTAAAACGTATTATAACTTTTCACTTACCGATTATACCACAGGTCGTTAAGTTAGAAATTCCTGACAGATTCCTGAGTTCGACGAGATAAACGTAAAGCAGGTCGGAGGTTACCGAAACGTTGTGAGAATAGCATCCACAAGAAAATTTGAGGAACTAGAATCAAGTATAGATCTCGTAGGTAGAAAGCTATTGATGACAAAGAAACGATTGAGAGAGAACTTTCTGCACTTCTATACCCTCAACAAACCTGAGTAAAAGAAAAAAAATCTCCCC
>OY744524.1:34316421-34331421 GCA_963556195.1 Sepiola atlantica
TATACTAGTTTTTTTATAGAGTGGAAGATATTAAATTTGTGATGAAATGTACTTATTATTAGCTTTATCTACGCGGTGTTGCCCGGCTGGATACATATTTCCGCGTGCAGGGCTCGGAGAAAAAATATTCAATCTTTAGTTACGTTTACATATATTTCAAATAGGATTTTTGAAAGTTTCTTTTTTAGTTTTCCCTTGTTCAATTTTTTAAATTTATGTTAATAATAGTCTATTAATAGTAAATGAAAAATAGTAATTCAATGTGCATTTAATTAATTTACGCATATACAAGAAACACACAGACTCGAGATATTGTCCTTATTTACTTGCCTCTCCAGGAGGGCCGTGTAAGACACGGTTTTAAATATGGGGACATTCAGCTCCTCAAAAAAGAGATACTCAACATTAAAATAAGCACCAGTCTAGAAGGATTTCGGGTATCTTTCAGAATGATCAGTACGCTGAAAACGCTAAAAAAAACAAATATACAACAAATAAAAGTAACTGTCGTCGATAAAAGTTAATTTAAAACTGACCTGTGATATTTGTTTGTATTTTTAAACCATTCCAACTGCTATTTAGTAGAAATCAATAGTTTTATCACGCGAACTTGCAAAAAAAAAAAAAAAATGGCGCTTGCTCGTAAGACGCCATACTGTCTAAAAAAACGAGTAAAAAATGAACAAGAAATTTTTTTTACATCTAATAAAACCCCATTTATAGTACGTAAAAATACAAACAAATATCATAGGTAAGTAGACAAATATCTCTTCTCGACGTAGGTTAAACTCACTTGTTGCATATTTATTTTTATAACCCCGTTCTCGTTAGTTTTTTGGACCCCGTCCGCGACTGTACTGATCATTCTGAAAGATACCCAGGATTTCTTCTTCACTTATCGAGAGCAGAAAAGATGAAATGCAGTATCCAAACAGATACTACATTTTGCTCTTAGCCTAAAAAGAACAGAAAAGTCTGATAGTTTTCTTTAGAGAGATTATTCTCCTTCTTCTTCTTCTTCTTCTTCTTCTTCTTCTTCTTCTTCTTCTTTTTCTTCTTCTTCTTCTTCATCTCCCCATTCTTCTTTTTCTCGTCATTGTCGACGCGCACAAGGTCCATACCATTTCGACCTTTCCATGGTGGTTGTTATCATTATATTTTTTCCCTATTTTTAAAAAGCCTCCACATTTCATTTCTTCAAAAGTTAATCGTGATCATCTGTCAAAAAGCGCCGACCTTGTTTTGACATTAAATTCAGGGCCTTTATCTTATTTTGGGTTTAGTTTAGCTCCCTTGTGGATGACCGTGTAAGTTGTGCGTGTGGGGGTAGGGGCTGGGGTTGGGGTTAGAGTTGGGGGTAAACGTTAGCCGAAATGACAAGAAGAAGAACAACAAAAATTATTAAACAAAAGAAAATCTAGAAAGAAATGCTGGAAGGGGTGGTAGTGGGAAATATCAAATGTAGAGAGAGAGAGAGAGAGAGAGAGAGAGAGAGAGGGAGAGGGGGAGAGAGAGAAGGGTGGAAAAACATGAGAAATTCTTTGATTTGATTGGTTGTTTTGGCTTTTGCTTGTTTCGTGTCGACCACGCCCTTTTTCTGACGTTTGCCGCGGCGAGAAAATGATTGACAGCTGCACGCGCCTCCTTTTCCTCGTGTATCCGTCCTGTTTCGTCTCCAAACATGTTCAGTCGACCTCTTACCCCCCCCCCCTCCCTACACTCTCTTAGTTCAATAGATGAACGAACGCATGCTTATTTAAACACTCCGTTAGTTAAAAACAAAAGATGGACTCGCAATTAAACAACACTACTTCTCCCCAGGGTTACAAGATTGAACTACAACCAGCGAATAACGCTACATTTACATCTATGCTGGTTCATACTTACACACATAAACTAATTAAAAAGATTTTTTTTATAAGCAACAAACACATACTAAGTTACTTTAAGATTACTATTACTTGACATAAATTGAAAGTAAATACAGTTAGGAAATTAGTAAAAAACAATTCATTTTGCTTTATCTACTAATTTGTCACATATTTCCGTTAAAAAAATAATAGAAGTTTTAAATTACCATCAATATCGATTCTTAGCTAAGTAGCCATCTTCTTTAACGTAAACAGGTAGCTAAAGAAGATGGGTACCTGACAGAATCGATATTTATGCTAACCTTAAAAGCTTATAATTTATATTAAACATTTTTCTAACACAAATAGATGATTAATGAGTAGATGATTGTTTTTCACTAATTTTCTAAAATAATGTCGGTAATTGCAATTATTAACAGGGCCGGCGGGACAGTTATATAAGTGTGTGTGTGTAGGGGGGGGTCTCCTTAAAAGTGTGGGGGGGGCGGCTCACATTGCGCCCAGAATACCAAATATGGGAATAAATTCAATATCTTGACTAAGAATGATCGTCCGATAGTGGTTGAGAGTTCGTTAGAAACGAAATTGAATTCTCTTGGTGATAGAAAAAGAAAAATTCAAAATATTTCAATTTTTTTGCGTCGGCTCAAATTAACTTATTTGGGCATATTGGGGGAAAATCACTGTTTGGGGCATATTTTGGTTTAACATGATCGTCTGGTAATGGTTGATGGCTCGTTAGAAGCGGAATGGAATACTCTTGATGATAGATGAAGAAACATTTAAAAAATTCAAGTGTTTGGCGTCTGGGCCCAAACTACCATATTAGGGCATTTTTGGCCAAAAATACCTTTTTTGACATAATTTAGACATGAAATGATCTTCTGATAGTGGTTAAGGTCTTGTTAGAAGCATATTAGCAAGCTGCTTCTTGTTAAAAAAGAACAAACAGAAATTTTAATTTTGGGAGGGGGGGCTTGGGCCCAAATTACCATATTTGGTCATTTTGGGCTAAATACATGTTTATTGTTAATATAACAATAAATATTTTTTTTTACTTTTACCCTTTCATAACAGAATGAAAAAAGTCTACGCCCGTAAATTAAATAAATTATAGTTCGAAATTCCGTTGAGGTTCCTGAGTTTCACATAAAGATTTCACAGCTCAACTATTCGGTTCCCAAAGTTCGAAATGATGCACACGGAGAAAGTCAGAGGTTACATCGACCGAAACGTTGTGGACATAAAATCCAAGAAGAAAATAGAAATTCGAATAATTTAAACAATACAGATGAAATGCTAACACTTAAAATATGAATGGGTAAACGTTTGGTTTGGTTTGGTAGTTTTGTTTTACGGCATATCAACCCTTTTTGGGTTATTTAATGCCGAATCTGGTCTTGTTTTCTTCTCTTTTTTGTTTCTTTCCCCTTTTAATATCTGTTTCTATTTAACCCATAGTTGGGACCCTAACAGGTACTACCACTCCGGGTCAGGGTGGACCTGGGAGCAATGGTAATTAAGAAGAGGCTCCACATTCCCCAAAGTCCGTAAGCCGGATCTCACCATCGGATGTAGTTTACGGTCATATCCAGGACCGGGAGTAGGGTAGGAAAAATAAAAATAAAAAAGGGGAGGGAGAAAGGGAGAGGGGCTGTTGTTTTTGTTTTTGGTTTTGTAGAACATAATTAAGTTTTACAAAAAAAAAAAAAAAAAAACGTCAATGTAGGTGAATTTCGTCTCAGGGAGCCACAGGGCAGCCTGATCTGGTATCACCAGTGGGTAAACGTTATCAATAGCATTCGACATTATTTTAATAGTCCAACATTATTTATTTTGCTTCAGCTACGCATTGTAGTTCGCTTACAATTATATAATCCTTTCAGCCGAGCAAAACTATACTACCATAGTTTTTCTAGTTTTTATTTTATTTTAAATGAAACTTTTTCTTTCGTTTGTATATTTAATGAAAATGTTCAGTGTTGGGTCTAAAATATACATAAACATTTATTATTATACAGTGTTAGGTTTGTTTAATATATGTTGAGCGGAGAAAAGCACACAAGTGAATATTTTTAGATTCACTTGTGTGCTTTTCTCGCCTCTACATATATTCAAAAACTAACACTTCATTATTATTTGGTAAGCGTTAGTATTGCCGACATAAATTACTTTAAAGGAAATACCATTGGAGAATTAGTCAAACAAAGTTTATTTTATTTTACTTACTCATTTGTGACCTATATGCGTTAAAAAATTAATATTTAACATTAATATAATAGTTATAAGCCAATTTAATATACCGTAAATTGTGATTTAAGTTAAATAATCCGCGGTAGCCATTTTGAATAATTACATAACCGTAGCGGAAGCGAGTAAAACTGAAAATGCAGAACCCAGATAACCGGTCTTTACTCACATCCGCTCCGGTTAAGTACTTAGTTCAAACTTAGAATTATTTTACAAACAGGTCACAAATGAGTAGGTAAACCAAAATAAACTGTTTAAGACACATTTCCTAACTTTCCTTTAAAATAATTTATGCCAATAATCTATATATTAATACGATAGCGTGTGTGTTCGTGTGTTCGTGTGTTCGTGTGTCACGCTTACATCAAAAGCTCTGCGCATGCGTGCCGCACCTAGATTTCGAAAAGCATCCAAGTCACCTAATTTTCGTAATATTTTCAAGTATTTCCCTTTAGTTCAACGGTTAGCGACGTAAGATTTTGACGTCGGTGTTTTACTTTTATTGTTTTATTGTTCAAGCAACCTCTAAGATGTTTTTCTACATTGAAGAGGGGGGTAGGGAGGGGACGACCGGGAAGACACATATTAATACGATAGCGTGTGTGTTATTTTGTGTGTCACGCTTACATCAAAAGCAACGACCTTCCGACTTTTTGTATGCTACTCATGAATTGCCCCTTGGCCTTTTGGCTAAGATCAAAGTGTAGTATCTTTTCCGACGGATACTGCACCCCGTAGACTGGTATTGTCTTGACCTTCGGGGCTTGATTTACGCCGGTCTATGGGTCTGTCCTGTGCAGTTCTAGGAGGTCCACCCTCCCAGGCTTCGCCTCCCCTCTTTTGGGAGGAGTAAGTTTATTGCTTACTGCCTGAGGCGCCCCTACCGGGGAATCCGACGGGGCTGCCCAGGCAATTTTTAAACCCCACTTTCCCAACTCGACCTTGGGTCACATCTTACTTGTGGGAGTAAGATAAAAACTGGCCTTGTGCCTAACTCCTGGAGAGGAGTAAATCAATACTCATGAATTGGAGCCAAATTCAATTTAATCTTAAGCATTTACAAAGTAAGGTTTAGTCGTCGAAATATTTCCTTCACTAGAAATATTGTATATAAAGAAGTTTTGTAAATTGTTTAATGTATTGTTCATTTTTAAAAATAAATATACTAGTCAAATCTTATCATATTTTATTCAAACATGTATAGTTTAGGAACAAGATAATTAGTTTTGAAAACATAATTTCGTGTAATTTACACGGGTCCTGCTAGTAGTAATAATTACTATTACTAGTTATTGGTATTATTTACTATTTTCATATGACATTTATTGAAATCAAATATACAATAGCGTAAACGTAAGCGAATGAAACAAATCTGGTGTCCTCTTCGCTTGCGCACAATGCTGCCACCATGTAGCCAGATTCTACATCTTTTTCTTGATGACATAATCAAAAAACTCACTCCCCCCCCCCTCTCTCTCTCTCTCTCTCTCTCTCTCTTTCTCTCTTTCTGACTGCTTTCTTATGACATCATTGGCTCTTATCTCTATATCAATAAAATCGTGTGACTTCTTCTCATGTGTCTCTATGTGCGTGTGTTTATCGCCTCTGCGTAACTTACACATTTTTTAAAAATTATTCACTATTAATCGATTAGTCATTGAAATCCAGAATGTAATTTCGCAATGTACCAACAAAATAAAAAAAAAAAAATTTAAAAAAATTAATTACGAAATAAAATCAATCAGAATGCATTTCGGTTACTTTGTAAACAAACAACCATTTTCATTTTTGTTGATAGTTAAAATAAGAATAGATTATTCTGTGACATTTCAAATTTCGTTAGGAATTTAGAAGCAGATAAATGGTCGAATTGAAAGTATTTTTCTGAGTTTATCATTCTTAGTTATATCTCATGCTTTCAAAGATTTAAACGTTTTTAGACTGTTTGCATCCCAAAAATGTATGAATAGACATTTAGCATAACACAATTAGTTATCGTTTTATAAAAGAATTCGGTGTAATGCATGATTATATTTCCATATTAAATTATAATAAGAATAATTAAATTAAGTAATGATGATGCAATAACAAAGTCACACTTTCAAAATCCTATTTATGAATTTAAAAAAATAATAATTGAGTAAAACAGTAAACATGCATAATAGTAAAACTATTAAATTACATTTAATTACAAATCTAATTTAAATAAAATGATTAAAATAACAAACACAGTAAATCATGTATAATTTACAGAATATGACGGTGTATAAGTCGCACACATCCGCCCGCTATTATATTATCTTCGAAAACCTAATCGACTTTATCAAGATAATTTGATATTATAATGAATATGGAAAACATACTATATACACATGTTCTAATACAACCATTTACCAAATGAAGACAAAGAAACAACAGTGAAAACAATGAAGTAAACAAACACAATTATTCGTTGCGAACTCGACAGGGCTCGCTTTAATGTTGTGTCCACGAGAATGTGTACAACAAAGTTTGAGAAGGAGGTGTTATGTTTTGGGTAAGTTGAAAGGAATGGTTTACATACCGTATAGTGTGTGTGCGAGTCCGCACGTGTTAGTTAGTGTATTAATCACCAGCATGCCCGAAAAAGAGAGAGAGGATCTGGTGAGTGTTGTCAGCAGCCAGTCCGGAAGCAAAAAAGAGAGTGAATTTTCTATGCGACACTTTTTGTTACCACGGATGGTTGCGCCCTCTATACATCACCAAATATAAGATCATTCGAGTCTGAAACACCCTTTGTTGAGTGTATGTCTAAGTTTGTTGAGAAGGTTTAGGTAATGCTACATTGTACGATTTTTGCTTTATATACATTATTATAAATGTTGCAAAGAAGATAAGCACCTCTATAAGGTTAGCATTGTTGTCACATCTGCCAGAATCCTATATGTCTATAAAGTCACTATTCGCCCATGCATGGAGTATTGTTGCCACATCATGGCTGGTGCAGAAAACATCTAGGCCTTACTTCTCCATACTGTATTAAATATTCTAAAGGTTATGTCATAGAAACATTGGTAACTAAAATCTATTAATCGGATCAGGTTGAAAGTTTGTACTGTGGTTATTGTCATGAAAGGGCATAAAATCTATACATCAAATTTAGAAACATCAGACATTGAGATTTCGACAAAACTTTGACCATGACCAAACCTTTTAAGTTAAAGGCCAATCACATATGACATGTTAGACTTTATTGGCCAAAATATGGGCTTGGTAGTTAATTTCTACGATAAAAAGAACCAGAGTGATTGGCAAAGTTTGGCATTCAACTTTAACTAGATATCCCAAAATTAAAGTTTTACCATTACCCGGCCTGTGGACGAGTGGTTATAGCACTTGTCTTTGGGCTGGACGACCCGGGTTCGATCCCACTCACGGCATGCGAATCCCTCTGTCCACCCAGCATGGGTACCTGACTAAAACTCAGGGAAGGTGCAGCGGAAGGAGAGGGATGGGCTCCGCCTTCCATAGACACCCTAGACACGGTGATTCTTAACATGGGCAGTGTGCGATGTCGGCAACGACACTCGTGCGCGTCCAGGCTATGCGACCTTTACCGTTACCTATATTTTAACGAAGTTTAATCCATGATCGGTCAAACGATCTGGACGCTAGGATTTACATAAACTAACAAACAAACGCTACCGAAAACAGTACCTCATTGGCGGAGGAAATAATAACATTATTACCGATGTTGTTAGATATCACAAGTATGCAGTTGAATTAGTTATGATAGTTTGACTAGCGTGAATCTGCTAAGCTGGCATTGATTTCCCCTGATAAATCAGGTACACATTAGAGGAACTATGTTAAGAGTTCCAACAACCCTTAATTTGAAAACAAAATGTTAACTACCGAGTCACTACTTACCAAGACTAAATTTACACCAATATAAGGGTTAATGAGACGAATAGATTGCGAGTCGAATGATGAACAATTTGAATGGATTGAAAATAATCAATGGAACCATCAAAATTTGCTTACGTATGAAAACAATTGATGACAATTATTTGTTGACATTAAATTTAAACACGGCTCGAGTAAAATGTTTCACGGTTGGGAAGTTCTTAGAAAAGCAAGTCTGTTCATATACATGTATTTTAATATGAGGCACACAGAGAACGAAACGACACTTTTTGTAGTTCTGTGGGTAGAAAGAAGTGTCCTTGCTTTGAATGTCTTATACAGGGAACGAGATATTAGAGCTCACTCGAGCATCTTCCATGAAGTAAACCGCTAGAGTAGAGAAAGATTAACAACGCCTCTTCGCCAAAAACGCGCTGTAGAGAACAGAAGAGATTATCTCCACAAGATTGCGAAGTTGATGTTGGACGCAATCACAGATATATTTGGTGCTTTGCGAGACACCTCAAAGATGTGGCAGTAGTAGTTCATCTTAAAACGTATCCGATTCACACATCAGTCGAGGATTAAACCATATATAGTTACCTCTTAGAACAATCGTAGAATGACTTGTCCAGCGATCTTAGCATAAATTGGATATGTCTTTAATGGTATGTGAAAGTCAGCACTAGGAGCTTAACAAAATACAAAGCTTCCTCAAGCAGAGCTCTATGAAAGTTGTTATATCGGCTAGACATCATAGTCGTTAGTATCCACTTCATTACAGCGATTTTATATGTCAGGAATAGGATGTTCTATTTGAATAACATACATAGTTTCGTTACAAACATAAATACAAGAAACTCTCCCTTCGAGTATTTTGAATCGTATGTGCCAACTCCAAATTCTATCAGAACTGTTGTATGCGATTGTGTTGATATTGTTTGGAAACGGTAGTAAAAACAAGTTCTCAATTACTATCGGTAAAATAGCAACTTGAGTTCAAAGAATAGTCCAATATAAAAGGAATCATTACCAATAGGAAATGATTCGAAATTAACTAATCCAGAACGGGTAAACTGTTATATAAAAACACGTCGTTTCTCTCTGTCTATCCGACAAAAACATAGTAACTATCAAATACCTAAAATATCTGGAGTTGGTGACCTCCAGCAAGTTATGATAAAAATAGCTAGTGTTAATGCATTTCCAGTCAAAATAGTTGCTGCGAAGTTAGAAAAAAAGTTATTTCGTTTAATAAATTCAAAAAATCAAGGGAAATTATGTTATAAATAGTTTTTTTAAATTATTTATTTATAACTTAGTTCACCTAAAACAAGACAAGTTGCCACTGTAGACGTTAGAGGCTACTGAGAACTGGGATGAAAGTTTGGGAGTCATCCATAATTGGGAACTGTGCAGTGAGATGGGTTTTTAACATAGTTCACCACAAACAAGGCAGGCCGCCACCGCAGACGTGAGGGACTACTGAGAAAAGGGGTGAAAGATTTTTTTTTGGGGGGGGGGTACAACCTAAATTGGGAGCTGTGCAGCAAGATGTTGTTTGCATTCATGCATATCAGTACCGTCAGGAAAACAGAGAGCAAAGAGGGAGTTCCAGAGTCCAGCAGCACGAGGAAAGAAGCTTTTGGAGTAGAAAGCTCTTCGGCATCTGGGGAACTCCACACTAAATAGATGTGATTTGGCAGATTGTCGGGTTGGTCTAGTGAATTTACGTCGTGGGGCACCAGAGCAGTAAGTTCATCAGAACACAATTCAAGGAAGCAACATTGCGGCGATGGGACAATCGCTGGAGATTGGTGGATAGTGAGGACCCTATTAAGTTGGCGAATCATTTTTGAACGTTGTCTCAGAGGGAGAGACTAGTGAATGATGCACCAGCCCAGATGTGACAACAATTCTCCATGCATGGGCAGATAGTGGCTTTGTATAGATATAGGATAATGTCAGATGTGAGAAGTTTACTAGCACGGTAGAGGGAGCCCACCTTCTTTGCAGCAGCCCTACTAATGTTTTCAATGTATTTATTCCAGTTTATGTTGTCTGTGAATGTTAGGCCGAGGAGTTTTAATGATGAAATCTCATGTAGGGTGTTAATAACCATGACAATCGGTGGTTGAAAAGGTTTCTTGTAGTTATTGAAAGAAAGTAGTTTTGTCTTTGGGGCATTAAAAGTTACCATGCATTTTTTACTCTAATCCACTAGAGACTGGAGGTCATTTTCTAAGGATTTAGCCATTGCTTCAGATGTGTGCGCGTCGGTTTTGCCCACATGACGTGAGTAGAGCATTGTGTCGTCAGCAAATATTCCTATCTCAGTCTCAATGACATCAGGGAAGTCATTTATGAAGATCAGAAACAGTAGAGGTCCAATGATGGATTCCTGGGCACACCAGCATTTACATCATGTTGCTTAGATGAACGGCCATCAAGAGCAATCTGGATATTTCTTTTTGTAAGAAAGCATTTAATTATATTAAATAGTTGTCCTGTAATACCATATGATTGCAGTTTTAGGAGAAGCCCTTCCTACCAGACCTTGTCAAAGGCTATGTATATATCAAGCACTACAGCCCTAGCTTCACCTGCCTTGTCCAGTGTATGATATATGCATTCAACGATGGCCGTTTGCATATCTGCGGTAGATCGTGCTTGTCTAAATCCGTATTTATGATCAGAAAGAAGTTTAACATTAACTAGGTCCCGAGATATCGCAAGATTGATTAATGATTAAAAGATTTTAGCAAAGATCGGGAGTAGACTAATTGGGCGGTTGTTTAGAAGATCAGTTCTATCTCCAGAATTCTTGAATACTGGTGCCACAGAAGCAGTTTTCTAACTATCAGGGAAACAAGATTCAGCATGGCATTTGTTGTATAGTTTGGAGAGGATAGGAGCCAGCTCAGCAAGGTTTGTTATGATGTCTTTGATCTGAGATGAGGTTATGTCCCGGTTCTCAAGTGTGACTAGTTTTAAATTCATGCATGTCGGGAACAAGGAAGCGGGGAATGAGTTTCAAATGCAAGCAGGTCGAGGAAAGAAGCTATTGCAGTAGAAATCTATCCGGCATCTGGGGACCTCCACAATAAATCGATGAGATATTGCTGATTTTCAGGTGGCCTAGTCAATCTACCTCGGCGATAAGACAGGGGATGGAGATTGGTGGATAGTGAGGGACCTATTAGATTAAATACTTTTTTGGACTTTGTCTAAGAGGGAGAAACTAGTGGATTGTGCACCAGCTGAGATATGACAACAATACCTCATGGATTGGCGGATGGTAGCTTTATAGAGACATGGGATACTGTCAGGCGTGATAAGTTTTTTAGCACGGTAGAGGGAGCCCACGTTCTTTGCAGCCTCCTTGGTAATGTTTTCTATGTAGGTGTTCCAATTCATGTTACCTGTGAATATTAAGCCGAGGAGTTTGAACGTTTGCCTCTCAGATAGGGTGTTATTTGCCAAGAATCGGTAGTTTAAGATCTTTCTTATAGTTGTTGAAGTTAAAAGAGCTTAATCTAAGCAGCATTAAATGTTACCATCTATTTAACGTTTGTATTCGGTAGATTGCTCGGAGAACTATTCTCATTTTGGTTATTTTCACAAGGCTTTCACAATGTATCCTCTGTCTTTTTCAGATGCGTATTTTCGAACTCTGCAACCAATACACAATTTAACAATATTTCCCTTGAAACAATTTAAATGAAAATATATGGAAATTAAAACAATAATATTAAAAATAATAATATACGATATCAGGGCTGGAAGTTATAGTGAACAGGTGTCTTATTTATTCCAGACAAGGTCGGGAAACTATTCTGGTATACAGGAAAAAAACATTATTCTACAATTTATTATCTCATTTATAATAGGTTTCATTTACGAAGATGAAGGTGTGTTTACTGGTGTTGCTAATATGTTTTAGATTTAATTACCTTGTCAGATGTTAACGTGCAAGATGAAAAGTAGAACTATGTGTGTTTCAATTCTCCGGGTCGTGACATTTGCCGGTGAATTACTAAGAACTTAAACAAATATATTTATTCGACTCATCCCCTGCTGTGACCTCTGAGAACACCAATGAAATAAATCTTAAGTTTATAAATCTGATCTGCATATTATATAGATACATCAGGCTGAGTTATAAAAGAGAGATAATTTCGTAAAAAAGCTTAGTTTTTACACGCGGTGTTACTAGTTTTATTACCGTATGTAATGATGACCAATTAGATTCCGATATCAGCTATAAAATCTATCTATATAAAACTCAGTCTATGTGTGTGTGTAATATGTGTGTGTTTCCTATAGATAGACAGAGAATCTACATACCATTAAAAAGTGTATTCTTATGTTTAATTTATCGTGGAAGACAATGGAAGTGTTCTAGAATCCTAAAGTGGGGTTATGAGGGCCTTAACCTGTTTCATGCTTAAAATATATAACTTAATTTTATGAAATTCAAACTATATGTACAAGATTTCCTGGAGAAGAAAGCAGGAAAGGTCTCGAATCTCTACGTTACCTTGTATATGCCGAAGATCTACGTGCATTCACCTCTAAGGGACAGAACCCCTTTTGAACATCAAATACGTATATCCGACTTTCATGAAAATGATGTCATATAAGACATGAATTCAGAGAGTTTTCCAACATTACAGGTTCTTCCGATTATATTAGGGGTAAGAGTGTAAGAAGGAGAGCAATAAAAAACAAAGAAAGTAATATGGTGTTATGAGCATAGTAAAAAAGTGCATAGTAGTGATCCCCATTCAATCCTAAGCCACGTCAGATCTTCCTGCTAGTATTAAATATGATTAAAATGCCATCCATAAATGAGAGAAAATCCAGTGTTTTATGTTATTTATTATTAAATTTTAGGTTAAGTATATTTCAAAGGTTTAAATTTCATATTTTATTTAATGGTTTAAATTGTGCTAATATATTAAATCAAACACATTCTGTACAATAACGTTTGCACGACCATTAATCATAGCAAGACTATAGTGTACTTGACCTCCAGGGTTTTAGCCGCTTCTATTCTATCAAAAGACTTGAGAAACTTGAGGTCTGAGTTGTCCAGATAAAATGGCACAAAGAATCCCACCCGGTCATTTTCTCCGGATTGATGGATGACGTTATTATTTTGTGAATTTATCAAGCGTACACCGCTTTCCTCAATTCTTTTAATTGATAACGCCACAAAAAATGACGTCATCCAATGTGGTTTGGTAGTTTGGTAGTTTTGTTTTACGGCATATCAACCCTTTTTGGGTTATTTTATGCCGAATCTGGTCATTATAGTGAAAGTTTTTATGCTTCAAGTTCTTTATATCTTCAAATGTTTAATCAGGGTTTTTGGTTTGGTAGTTTTGTTTTACGGCATATCAACCCTTTTTGGGTTATTTAATGCCGAATCTGGTCTTGTTTTCTTCTCTTTCTTGTTTCTTTCCCCTTTTAATATCTGTTTGTATTTAACCCATAGTTGGGACCCTAACAGGTACTACCACTCCGGGTCAGGGTGGACCTGGGAGCAATGGTAATTAAGAGGAGGCTCCACATTCCCCAAAGTCCGTAAGCCGGATCTCACCATCGGATGTAGTTTAAGGTCATATCCAGGACCGGGAGTAGGGTAGGAAAAATAAAAATAAAAAAAAGGGAGGGAGAAAGGGAGAGGGGCTGTTGTTTTTGTTTTTGGTTTTGTAGAACATAATTAAGTTTTACAAACAAACAAAAAACAAAACAAAAAAGTCAATGTAGGTGAATTTCGTCTCAGGGAGCCACAGGGCAGCCTGATCTGGTATCACCAGGTCATCCAATGTGTACGAAGACAAACAAGAAAACTAGCAAACACACATGATCCACAGAGTGTTTGTTCTATCGAAAAGTATAACGAGTATTGATTGTTGATCTAGTAGACGTCCTATGACTCGAAGTATCTTTCGCGGTTCTTTAAACGCTGTGTTATGTGTGGCAGCATCATTGTCTGCTTAATCATTGGGTGACGTCATCTACTGTACCCAGTCATCACCCATCTGTTTTACTGGATCACGCCCTAATCTTTTAACCTCATCTTTTTAATGACTCTATCCAGTGCGCACGGGGACAAGCAAGCAACACACACATAGTTACAGTAGTGTATGAATAGTTAAAGGGCTGTCAGGAATGTTTAAACTTTACACCGAGAAAAGGGGTTCTCAAATATTCATGAGATTTAAACTCAAGTCATATTGCCTAAGATTTTTCACATTCCAAAATCTTGCAGTTATTTCATACTTTTTTGGAAATTTAATAAACAAACTAAAAAGGAAAGAAATAAGAAAAAAATCATGATTATAACCGTATACTTCCTTTTCCAGTTATCAACGTGGCATTCGGTTTGATTGCTTGGAAACATTTTGGAACGCGTCTCATTGAAAATTAAATCATCAAAAGATATTATTAATTAAAGTTAAAAATCCATGTAGCTACATTATGTGAATATATGTGTTCAATATTTCGTTTGTTTATTGAATAATATTAGTAAATATCAGCTTCCATTATTAGGAAGAAAATACCTATATATTAAATATTTAAAGACTAATAGCAAAGACAAATAGAAACATACTTTGAAGTCAAATTCGTTGTTCCCGACTAGTTGCTAAACAATAACTAACAAACCTGATTTAATGTAAGTGCATGTATACGTGTGACTTTAGATACAAAATGAAAGCTAGGGGTACTACTTGTTATTTAACTCTCTCAAAGTGGCCAGCCTTAGTAAAGGGTGCCATATAATAATATCTTTATAATTATAAATATATATAAATTATTTATTACCTACAGACATCGATGTTTCATGATTACGCAATCTTCAGTGCATGAAGTTAATTTCCGACAGTCGGCAGGCGCGAACTCCAAACACAAATCGCCACTAATTCCCAGTCAAGCGCGTTACCCGTTGGCCACCACAAATTAGCTTGCCAGTTAGGAAGAATTT
>OY744524.1:34341421-34371421 GCA_963556195.1 Sepiola atlantica
AATAATAATATAATTCATTAAAAAGTCTAGTGTATTGTGATGAGTATAATGCTGATAATTACTACTTACAGAAATAAAACAATTCGAATAAAAATATTAATATGGAGTTCAGGGATGGAATAACATATATTTGATTTTCCTCAAGTCTCAGAGCAACGCGTAGAGACAGGTTACGCTCGTATATAATGTTTAAAAAAATTATTAATGATCAAACGAGTTTTTAAAAATGAGAATCGAATGGTTACACAAATGCAATGGTGTTTCGATCTCGGGTCTCGTCAGGCTATCAATTCATTGATATTGATAATTCAACTCTTATCTCTCACCGATATCCCTTATCACTAAGATATATCTTTATCTGCATACCTTACTGTCCGCGTGTACGTGTGTGTGTGTCCATATACCGTTATGGTAAACATAATAGATGAAGAAATAACATTTAACAGAAAAGTATGATTAAGTAAAGAGTGGTTAAGAAATCTAATGGTCTATTAAAAACTCTGAATCTGTGAATGGCTTGCCAGGAGTTTGGATCGAGATACGCGTACCGAGTTCGATATTTGTCGGGCTACAGCATAACTATCACTAATACCCTTTGGCTAGGTATGAATCAATTCATCCTCTCGTTAGATATGGATAAAGTAGTATTGTAGATCATATTCTCAAGTGTTAGTGGTGCAACTAGTCTGGGAAAATGAAAATTCACAATTACAGACATATCCTGGCATTGTTATCATTATTCGTGGAATTCTCATTGCCTGAATTCAAGAAATACCGGTTAAGGAGAGACGTGGTTGGATGTTGAATAGCCCTTGCTTCTCAATAGATCCTTATACTGGGTATCAAGTTTCTGGAGACCGTTAGATGACATGTAACACAAACATATATATGATAACAATTATAAAAATAATAACCCGACGTGATTGAAAAGAAGAAAAAAACTAAAGTTATTTATATATTAATCACCGTTTCGTCTTTATTTCAAGACTTTCTCAAGATTACTGATTTGAAGAAAAACATAGAAGTCAATATTTAGTCCGAATTGTGATATAGAGCAAGGTTAGCTATATTACACAACATTTTTACCAAAACTTTGTATCAAACATCGGCATTTAGAATAAAATATACTACAAAACACATTCATTCTACTTCATAAACGCACCACAAAGTTTGAATGTTTGCGTCTTTTTTTCGTTATATATATATATATATATATATATATATATATATATATATATATATATATACACAAGAAGAATACTCGTCAAAGGACAGGTATGAGTTATTCCCCGTACATAAAAGTGTTGCACTACTCTTACATACGCTTACGAAGATTAAAACCAATATATAATTGATACTACACTCTGAAAGTAAAAACACATCATTTTCACGTCATACACGCACTACGCAGGTTCAAATAGTCACTTCTATGTTTTTCATGAACTCAGTCATCTTTAATAAGTATTGCACTAATAACGAAACATTGATGAATATATCAACAACTTTCGATTTTTCATTTCATATATATATATATATATATATATATGACATTATTTCGCCAATGATAATTGCGTACGCATGAGGTATGTGTAATGTTGCTCATTGGGCAAAAGAATACGACATATACACCTTTCATCAGTTAATTGTCTGATTAGATTAAACCACTTACTGATCGATGGAGCATATGTATTCTTTAACCTGATAGGTTAGATTTCGTATACCTGCTTAAAACGTATTTATTCATGGCTAATCAAAATATTACGTATAATATCATGAAATTATGCTCTTAAAAACGTAATTATGAACACTGTTTTGATTTCACAACAAATACCGAATCATACTCTGTGTATGTTGTATATATATATATATATATATATATATATATATATATATATATATATATATATATATATATATATATTACTATTTCATGTATCCACATAAAATTTTATAATGAGATATAATATTTTATGTATCAATATTCAGTGTTTACTTCGACAGTGCTCGATACGTAAGTAAAGGGTGGTTAATCGCATGACCGGTAGTGAATAGTTATATCTCTATGCTGATGAGTCCCGATTATAAAGGACGAAACGTATACGTACATAGATAATAAACAATATCAAATATTTATTATTTGTAGCTCCTAGAAACGCCGTCTAGAAGAGCACTGTATGTATAGTATTAACACAGCATGACGTCGCTAGCTATAAATGCATCTTTCTTTTAATTAAGTAGAACGTTTTTATGACGTCAAGCCGCCACATAAAGTGTTAAAATAATCACCGTTTATTGGCCGAGTGGTTCAGGCGTCAGGATTTGAGTTGTAAAATACTCGTAATCCGAGTTTTCGAATCGCATGACCGGTAGTGAATAGTTATATCTCTATGCTGATGAGTCCCGATTATAAAGGACGAAACGTATACGTACATTGATGATAAACAATAACAAATATTATATATATGTATGTATGTATATATATATATATATATATATATATATATATGTATGCATATATATATATATATATATATATATATATGTATGCATATATATATATATATATATATATATAAGTACTCTCGAAATTTCTAATAAACTGAAAATACTTTAAATCGATCAAAACTAACAACTTTGGTAAAAAGTTGTAAAAGTGCATTGATTATGGGATATTCACTGGAATCCTTTGAATCGCATATTTAAATGTTTAAAGTGTATCTCAATATCACGTTTGAAGCTGTAGATTTGTGGCAAATATCAGGTGACTCATGATCAACATGCACATAAAGGTTTGTAAGAGGGTTTTGTTATGTCGACAGGTTAGACATTGATTGATTTTTTGAAGAGTTAAAAGTACCGCTACTTAATATATGACAGAGTTTTTTTCTTCGAAGATGACTTGCCAAAAAGACACCTAAAATCGACTTTTAAGTCCATTAAGTGCGCATTCAATTTCAGACTCGGATTTTCTTTAGATTAGGATTGATCATTTATATTATTTTGATTATTTAGACTAGTGTTTGATATTATTCTCACAACGTTTCGGCCGATGTAATTGCCGACCTTCATCACAGAAAACAATTATGTTTTTTGAATTCTTTATATAGGGATAGTTAATTTGTATTATTTGGCCTATTTTTCTCATCTTGGATGTTACATGAACCTGTTGCGCAACAGATAAAGTTCTAAGTAATAATCACTTTTAAGTGACAGTCTGCTGGGGATTTAACATCCAATGCTGAATATAAACAATATTAAGCATATAATTAAGAATGAGAACAATCTTTTTCCGTTTATTAAATAAACGACACAGACTCCCGATTTCGAAAAGACGTATCCGGAGAAGGTCGGTAATTCCACCGACCCAAACGTCGTGAGAATAAATTCCAAGATAAGAACGGCAGTACGAATCATCCAAATTATACTATTCAACAGTAATCATATTCAAAATACGGAATGCACGTTACCGTGATTGCACAAAACAACTCGGCTGAAAGGTAGTCAAAATATAAATATCAACGTTGCAGACAATAGTCCGAAAATACCGAGGTAAATAGTGATGAGTTTTTTTTTATGTAAGAGATAATACTGTAAATATTAGCACCAAGTTCTCAGATAAATAAACAAAAAAATATTGCTTGCATTCAATTTTCCAAATTACTCTATAACCTTTTGGGAATTTAGAATAGAATCCCTTATTTATTCTCTGATATTTTCGTGCATTTCCAGGTCTTGGGGGAAATCTTGTATTGGCTAGGTTTCACTTAAACGGTTAACAGGTTTAACTTGCAATCATTATCCATGGAACAGATCCTTTGGTATATGAAAGCATCCTTCTAAGTGCTTCGGACTCTTTGTTTATAATTATAATTAATCTTAATATAATGCATCAACTGTATGTTCGGATAAAAGAGGACGAGCCATCTCAGGTCTGATTAAACACCAAAAATGTTCAATATCATAGTCAAGCGGTTTAAGATTTTTTATTTTACTTTTATTCATCTCAGACAAGGATATTGCCACTGTGACAAGAAGGGCTTCTGTGTTTAGGTGCCAGATTTTGAGAGTGAATCTTGAGTGGCGAGTTGTGCAGCAAGTTATTTGTTCACATTACATTTAAGTTTCTGCAGGTTGGTATATTAATTTGAAGTGTCTTTTACAAACAGATATTCGCATACTTTTTAAGTATTGCTAAAAATTAATCTGGCCACCAAGTCATACCTACACAAATGAAGGGGGTCAGAGGTAGCAGGTTTGTGACTGACTGGCGCAGGTGCAAATGAAATAAGACAATAATATCAGATTACCATTTAGACAGGGTGCAAATATGAAGTCACAGAGTGCACTACCTAAAACCGATGGATTAAATGTCAGATCATAGAATAGGTGCGTAAGCTTGCGGTTCAGGAGAGAAAAGATTACGTCCTCTTTCATTAGTCCGGCTGCGAAACGAGCAAGCGCTTATTCCTACCGATTTTCTAGCTAAACTACATCCCAACGAGTGCTGTACATACGCAATAAAAATAACGGCATCTTATTTTCATAATACTGAGTTAAAGTGATTTTACCCTACAAGAAATTTGTGTTGTTGTTGTAGCAACGACATTCACCCTGGTCGGGTTGAACCTGCACTACACATCAAATCATGGCGGCCCATGCACGGTCGCCTTGAACAAGGTCGCATGAGCTGGGTAGACAATCATGATTCTATCGTCGAAGGCCGACCACCGTTTGGCCATGAGAGTTCAGCCAACTACTCGATAAAACTCCCTCTATTCTTTAAACGTTGTTGTAGTTCCTGTGACGATGATCGACAGATACATCAGCAGAGAGAATATGGCAGACAATTCTGAAAATCATCTGCACCGTAAACCGGCGGTTCTCTTTGTTTTATTCGTTCCTGTGCCTGTTGGGTAATCTGCAACATAAGGAAATGTCGCAAGAGGACAGATGTTAGCACTATTCCCTTAAATAAATTCTCACGACACTTCTTTCCGATGACTGAAGAACAACGAGTACTCAACAATTATAACATGCTGTGAATGTTGAGAAGTAGAAACATTAAACAGTACCGCATGAATCGTAGTGTATGAGATAGACACTAAAGTAGCAATAGCACAAATGTATTTTTGAAATAAAACTTTGTTTACGTACACCTTATTCCGTTGTTTATTTGTGACTCATTTGCTGACACGGTTTCCATCATTTTCAAATACATGCTCACTTAAAATAACAGCACTTTGTCAATTGCTAACTAACGTTTATGGAACTATTCGACATTGTACATAAGTAGTATATCTCGCTATAAGCCTTAGTACATTAAGATGCTTGCGGTTATACTAAATTAGTTTGACGTCGTCATTTGTGTGTATTCGAGTTTCTTTCTAAAAAGAATATTACTTCTATCAGTAGAATCACTGCGAGATGACGTCATTTTAAAGACATGTAATTGCACAATTAACTTAGTGGTAATATCTGGTTTCATCAGACCAGCGAAGTTACTCTACAAGCATTAAATAAAAGTGTAGTATAGCGGACGACGATTCTTCGTCTCGTAACAGTTACATTATTCTGTTGATACACTTAGTGATGTTGCTCTATTTTTCTCTTTGATTTCTTTGAAGTCACAATCTTTCTTTTTATAGCAACGGCCGTAAAAGTTAATACTGATAGCTTACAACCATTTTAGAACTTAACAATTATTTTGAAGTTTTCTTATTCTTTAGAGTGTAAAATATACAAAATATACCATAAAGCTTCTTCTAACCCGTCCTTAATCAGAGAATAGAGCAACTGTACCAAACACGCCCGTTCTCCTTCGTGAAAATGTATCAGCTGATTCACTACGTGTCAATGAAGACATCCTGTCATGGCATGACTTCCTGTACACCTCGACTGATAATCTAACGTAATCTCTAATAGAATTTGTTTTTAATTGATATAAATTTAGTGAACCATTCCGTTCTTTTAAAAATTATTTCAAGTAATCCCCATCCAAATATTGCTATAAACCCTTATGATCAATACTATTGAATGTTTTCTGTAGCTCAACCAAGCATTAGCCTAGTGTTATAATACTTAACCTGCAGTGACAATGTAATATACGTATTTTATATACACCATTACCGATGGTGTATGAAGTTGTTTACGCTTGCGAGTTGATTGTCTCGTCGCAGCCGCCACAGTCATAGTTGTTAGCCAAAGTTGATTTTTCAAATCTTAAACATCACAGAATGCATATATTGTAACATATCGTCAAATAATTCAATAAAGTTACTGCATAGAATACAAATAAAAAGTAAGCATTCACTTGTCGTTCCTTGGTAAAGCTTTATGAATCAATTTAAAAACCCAGTAATAATTGTTAATATGTTCATGTTTCTGTGATGAGTGAATAAAGTCTTTTTCTACTTTAGTTTCATAGATTTCTAAGTATTTCTTTGATTGTTCTCATTGTTACCGTATTTGCTTTTTCAGTTTGTTTGTTTTTCAAATTTATTATAGTTTTGTTATTGCTGGGAATGAGGTATCTCACCAGATGACACGGCATCCACACGCTATTTCAGAGACTCTAACCAAGAAGTCATTTAAAGATTCAAACCGTTTTTTTGAGCGTAATTGTTTGTATCGGTCTAGCACTTGTTTCACCAGGTTTATCCGCCGGATAGGTTTTGGAATTCTTTTTCATGAGTCCGGTTGCTTCTATAATTCCTGGAATGACAGAAATGTGCTTAAGATTACAGTTTTTTTTTCATGTCGTACATAAGATGATGGTCTTCCGTTATATTTACCTCTCAGCTGTGTTTAAGCCAACATCATTAAGGACACTGATTTCAACTACGGCTGCTTATTCTACCTCTTGTTCCATATCATTTAATCAGGTCTAACAGTTCTCTTTTCTAGGTATGTAGCTGTGGGTATTGCATAGTTATAGTGGATGGTGTACGACTTATTTCCCACAGTGCTTTCTGGTATATGCTCCCAAAACTTGCTGCTGCACTGGATGTGTTCCTTTCTAAGCCGACAAACGTATTTTCACTTCAATAGTATTCTTCATTTTATATTTTTCTTCTTTAAACTAAGATATAAAAAATAGAAATATTTTTTATATCTTAGTTTTATTTATTTTCTATTTTTTTATATTATAGTTTTACTTATTTTCTATTTTTTTATATCTTAGTTTTACTTATTTTCTATTTTGTTATATCGAAGTTTTATTTATTTTCTGTTTTTTATATCTTAGTTTTTCTTATTTTCTATTTGTCCGTATTCAAATTTAAAAAAAAATATTTAAATGTTGTTAATATGGTGTCTATTTCTGGAATTTGTTATAGCCTGAACACATTTAACTGCTATTTACTTGACTTATGCAATGCACCATGAAGTCCTAATAAATAGAAACATCGTGTGTCGTGGAGATCTATTCCTTTAATATTCGTAGAAAATGCTGCACTCAAATCTCGTACAAATTTTCGAAAGTCATAAATGAATGCAGATGTTTAAGCAAGAAGTGAATATATCAATATTCAATTCATCAAGTTAAGCGTTTACGTCGTCTATTTCACAAGGATGAACGCTTTGACTCAAAACCGTGTTTATAGTTGTTGTCGAAACACGAATGAGACTCTTCTGATGCAATAGCTTACAAAAAGAGGGAATGAGCCCTGCAAGAATTTATCAAAATCAGACTATTTTAGTTATGAAAGGCTCGAATGCGATATACTATTGTAGGTTTCTCCTGAACGCTAGCCAAATCAACTTATATTAAACCAGCAGCGTAAATCTCATAAAGGTAAATGTCCGCTTTTCGTCTTTTTCCGTCGATCTTTTTTTTATTGTTTTTTAACCTCTCGACCAGCTATGATTAAAACTGCATTAATTATATTCAGATAATACTCTAGCAAAACTGGAAGTAAATGTGTCAAAATAATGTATCAAACGGTATTTTTATGTAACCAAAATGTTGCTAGAACATGGAATTTTCCATTCTATATGAAGTGAGAGGTAAAGCTAACGTGTACAAAGAGTTGTGTCATGACAAAGACGCGATGGAGCCTATTTCTTGGCCGTGTTGCTAATTAAGCGGGTTCCCGCTAGATCTGGGTGTTTTGTTCGGAATCAAGCTAGTAACATTTTCTTCTGGCGTTTTTTTTTTGTAAAATCTTGATATTACGTTTGACACTGACACATCCGCAAGTTCAGGTTTCAGCGTATCCATTTCCATTTTAGTCATCATATGAGACTATTTCTATAGTTATATTCCATGTATGATATTTGCAGAAGAGTAGTAGTTGTACATTTCAATAAAAATGTCAATATTTTTTTAATATCCCCGGTATCGCCTAAGCCTATAAACTTTTTAAAACTTTACAGTTCTCGATTAGTCAGACTAACAACTGAATACCGTCCCTTGTTTTTTTTTTAATTTAAATTAAATGCAAAAACTTAAAGATGACAAATAAAAAGTTAAATAACATTAAAATAAAAATTATGTAGAGAAAACACTAAGTATTATGTATATTCGTATGTTTTTGTATAAGGTACGAAACATTAAAATCTACCGTTTTCTGCAGATTTCTCTTTTAATTCGATTTAAGTTTTGTAAAATTTCAGTTGGCAATGCTGCTTCTTGGGTGTTCGAGGTCAAAGTGAACGGGCGTTTGTTAAGGGTGCTTCTATCCCACCTACGCAGGATAGCCTGGACAATGCGTTTATCTAGATGTACTTACTGAAAACAGTAAGCTAAATAAATCGAGCTGAAACTAAGATGCAGCTCAGAGTAAATAATAGAGCTACTGTTTTGAATTTTAGTTGATACATTGTTTTCAGTAGCAAAAAAAAAGCTAACAGGCCAATATCTCTACGACGACAGATTCTAACTCAACTACAGAAATACGCTATTATCCCTTGAGCTGACTACTTACAACGTGTCAACAAGTCTATAACTGGTTTTGTCAATACAAATAAGACGGGTTATGTTTTAGCAGTGTGCTCCGAAAATAGCTGCAACGTTTTATCGAATAGTTATGTATGGTTTTCCAAACGGTGACAGGGCAAATAACCAACCGTATTTATTTATAGTATGATTTGTTTTTGTCGCGTTTTATTTTGCAATTCTTTGCGGAGTATTTTGCAGATATTAATTTGTTTTGTGATTTTTGTTCATTTCTTTTCTAAATTTTTTATTTCAAATATTAATTAACAAATAATAAAATTAAACAGTGTATATTAAAAAGTATTATTATTGCTACTGGAACTTAGAGTTAGTGGTAAGGTTAATGAAGAGTGTGTTTGGGTTTGTTTGGAATCAAAAACAGAAAAATCAAATACTGTTTAGTGAAACGAAATCCACAAAAATCAAACAATAAAATAACACGGTGGCTTAATTTGCATTGTCAACGCTTAGGAAACCATACGTTACTAGTATATAACATTTTGCAGATATTTGGGAAGCTAACCGAGGCTATATAACTATACGACGGGCAATCGGTTAAAATCGAAAGAATTAACGCGTAAGCGTTAGAAATGACTTCTTAGTGTAACGTAACATTACACTAGTTAACACTGTTTATTATTTCGGCTGTAAATGTCTCAAATGAAACTGGTATGGAGTAGATATATGAGCCAAACTAAATCACGCGATCGCTTCTTCTCGAAACTATTTTCTTTTGTTTTTCTATCTAATGCTATTATATCGATATACATATATATATTTAACATTCTACGCTTACACACACTGTCACTGCCAGTTTTGTTTTATTAAAAAGCTTAATGTTGAGAAGTTATGAGAAGCGATTCTATGTGTTGTTATATATTCGTATCTGCACTATAATTGTCATAAGTAAATGATTGTAGAGATTAAAGGAACAGGTTTTTTTACCCTAATCACGTGACCAGTTTCTCTCTTCTCATTGGACGATCAACTCGTCTCATAAACACGATAAGTCTGTGTTTGTCCGTCCACTGTTGTGACATTTATGATGATTTGGTAAGACATTGGCCGTTAGTCTCTGTAACATTACAACATTTCAATTTTATTTTGCATTTAGACTATATATTCATACAAGTAATTCAGTCTCAAGAGTTAGTTAAATCGTAACCATTTCATAATTGAGCAGAAAGTTAAGAAAACGCAACAAATAAACGACACATGATTGTCAGGGGATGCGTGATTTGTATAATGGATATCCTTGCGGAATATGACATCTGCATTACGGAGTTAAATATCATGATGGATTTATTGTGATAAATTGTACACTAATACGGGTGGAAAAGCTTTATCAATCAGGCCGAGAATTATTCTCGAACCAAAGGGATCCCGTGTAAATTCAACGGTATATTATAAACAAATCTATACAATTTAGTCTTAATATTATTTGTTTGAAACAATAACTGTATGTCACGGTTAATATTATTAAGCGAAAAATAATCCTTTATTCTTCCGTAAAATAATTATCATTGCCAGCAAAATATTCTGTAAATAAATAAAACGAATATAGTTTTCATTCATTTATTTATTTAAAAGTATAGCAATTTTATTGTTTTTACAAAGATAGCTATTCCATCTCATTACCGTAAAAATAATTGTCGGCTATATATTCTTTAAATCAATATAACGCGTATAACTTTTTGAAATGAATCTATTGAATATTGTACTATTTTAGGCGACGGGACGACATCATTTGATCTTGGAGCAATTCATTATAATATAGGTCTAATCTATTTTTTAAAACTTAAGCGACATCAGATTAATCGTAAACACCATCGGACGATCTAATTTTATTAATGTGTGACAAGTGATAACGTACGTACGAACATAAAGTGCATTAGCGTATTACATAGATTCTCCTGATTAATTTCTTCCAGCGATCACTGTCAGACATCACAGGTCCTCACAATGGTATCTGTATGAGTTTACATTTTTAGGAACTTTCATTCGAATCTTTCGATGAGTGATGTTATCTATGTGAACCACTACTAGAGATGTGTCAATGTTCAATGCACCTTCCGGTTGCCATGCAGGATGATCTACACCGGAGATGGCACTTTTTCCCCTTTGAACACTTCCATTTGGCGGTTATCACCCCAGAAACTGCAACTACTCGTAAAGAATAGAATAATTTTGATAGAAGTAAGACTTTTCTAGATCTGCTGTGTTCTATCTGTCCATGCACAATAACATGCTTACCGCGTGAAGAGAGCGACTCTTCGCCACGTATGACTGATTATTACCTTTAGAGAAACTAACTACAGCTGTAGCTGGACGAATGTGCTTTGAGACGCACCACAGTGCTTGAATGCATAGGGATCATTTGAGAATGCCACAAAAAGGTGGAACGGTATGAACTCACGATTTTCCTGCTTTAAGGTATTAAACAAATAGAATAATCTTCATATTCCGCAAACAAATAAGCCCAACCATGATTTTCCTGCTTTAAGGTATTAAACAAATAAAATAGTCTTCATATTCCGTAAAACAAATAAGCCCAACCATGATTTTCCTGCTTTCAGGTATTAAACAAATAAAATAGTCTTCATATTCCGAAAAACAAATAAGCCCAACCATGATTTTCCTGCTTTAAGGTATTAAACAAATAAAATAGTCTTCATATTCCGTAAAACAAATAAGCCCAACCATGATTTTCCTGCTTTCAGGTATTAAACAAATAAAATAGTCTTCATATTCCGTAAAACAAATAAGCCCAACCATGATTTTCCTGCTTTAAGGTATTAAACAAATAAAATAGTCTTCATATTCCGTAAAACAAATAAGCCCAACCATGATTTTCCTGCTTTAAGGTATTAAACAAATAAAATAGTCTTCATATTCCGTAAAACAAATAAGCCCAACCATGATTTTCCTGCTTTCAGGTATTAAACAAATAAAATAGTCTTCATATTCCGTAAAACAAATAAGCCCAACCATGATTTCACTATTAAAGTGACCTTTTCGTAGTCATATTCAGGGGAGTGTCTGCGTCTCGTCTCGGTCTCATGAATCGTCTTCTCTTCTTATTTTCTTTTCCCGACTTTTTGTTTCCAGTTTTGCTGTTCTCTGTGTTGTTCTTTTGAGCGTTGCCCTTTGCAGCAATAATTAGCATTTCTCTATTGTGGTTATATATTTTTCTAGTTCTTGTGTGTGTGTGTGTGTGTGTGTGTGTGTGTGTGTGTCATCCAATTAGTCTTCTAAACTTACCAGTTCTCTTCTCTCCCCTTTCCGTTTACGTAGCGTTAGTCAGTATCATTCTTTGGCTATGATTTATTGTAAATGGGCATTCATTTTCTAGTATTTTTGTCCAGGTGCCTGAGTTCTTTTGTCCAACCTATGCAGAGTAAATAATATTTTACTAGAGACATGGCAAGGTATTTATTCCTTTTATCAAGTGTTTATTTTGTAACTTGGTTTGTGAAGTAATATATTGTTTTCGAAGTACTCTGCATTCAGGCATCTTGCCGATTATAAAATTAACAAATTTAACCAACTAGCTCATAATTCTGCCAATACTAAACACAAATACAGCTAAAGGTAGATGAAAATAAGATTGAGAACAAGACGAAGAAAAACTATGAAAACAACGTGTAAGTATATAAAAGACAAGTGAACAATAAATAACACCTTATTCCTTAGTGTGTTTTTTTTTTAAATCACAACAAATTATGTTACTCGCTCGTTCGCTCGCGAGAAAGAATAATTCGTGTTTAGGCCTCTGTATTTTAGAGTGATGGAACCTGACATTTGACGAGATAAAACTATCAAATCAGAGTCTCAGATTCACGTAACATTTTAGGAATATACTTTCAAACTTGCTCTTACGACGCCATTCTCATAGAATCTCTTTTTTTAATTGTAAAACGAAAAATTGTTTTAGCCGGTTGTATTTAAATCCTTAAGGTCATGAACCCACGTTTAATGGCATAGTCAAAATAGGATAATGTGATATTTAATGTCTTCAGCGCTCATTCCCAAGTACGAAATACAAGTCACTTCCACAATCTGACAATTCTTTATTCTTTCACGATACACTTTTTAATGGAAATCGCTCCAGACAAGGCATGAAGTCACTAGATGTAAAGAGCTAAAAAGAACAAATATGATTATCGCAAAGACATGTGATGCATATTGGCCTTAGTCTTGAAAAGACAAACATTATAAGTAGGAGGAAAACAGTCAGCAGGAAGAGAGTTCCACAAAACTGTGGCCCTTGGAAAGAAGCTACTGGAATAGGAAGCTATATTACAATGAGGTAGCAACACAGCGAATTGATGGAGACCACTAGACCAATGAGTCTAACGAGCTGGAACAAAAGAAGCGGGGAATTTTCTGGAATGACGACATAACTTTTAAGAATTGCAACTTCCTGCGTACAATGTGTTCATCAGAAAGCGGTTAAGTGCGACAATTAGTCTTCTGTGTATTTTACACATACATAATCCAGGTCAACATATAAGAAATTGCGCAAATAATTTCTTTCATTGGAAAGTTTAAATTTTATTTTTAATAAAAAATGTATTTATTATAGTTCGAATTTATTTTTTACAAATACTCAAAGGTAATAGTTGTAATAAAAAAACAATTCTTAACATGAGGAAAGGGGGGGGGGCCCTTTTACCCATGTTAAGAATTGTTTTCTAAATAATAACGTTATAAATTAAAAAGCCATTCTTAACATGGGTATGGGGGGATTTTAAAACTATTCTGTACTTCTACAATTTAATAAAGAAAAGAAAATGTGGGTTTGTCTAAAAATAAGAATAGTTAAGAAAGCCCTCCTAGCGAGAATCTAATATAGCGGGAACTGATTTTCGCTTTCACCGCTTTCTGCTGAACACATTTCTAGCCGGAAGTGGCAATTGTCTGACGTAATGCCGTTATACCCATTTTCTCATTAGGTCGTCCAGTTCCACGTAATGTGTTTGTTAGTTTCTATGACAGCCTGTAAGTCAGACTATCCAATCAACAGATAATGTTTCTGTTTAACACCTGTGGAAATACGTGAATAATTTATTTTAAAAAAAACCCTAACATTTGTAAACTCATATGTGTTTGATTAGTAAAAGAATACTGACCATTGAATGTAATTTATGCAAACGTTGGATTTTTTTCCAATTACATGTGTATGTAAGTTGTTATTATAATATTTTTATCTTCTCACGCGATATATTACCAGTGATCTCTTACTGGCAAAGCCCGTAATGTTCCCTAAAATCTGAGTGACAACAGGTCCTTTTACATTCCCAGTATTCTCCGCTTTTTTCGATCATATTACATTCTCGCAACGGCCATTTACGATTGGATTCTCGCTGATAAGACTGTTAGATTACTCTGCAATTTGAATGATAATGAGCTTAATCAGAATGTTAGTACTGTCGGTGCGCTTGAAGTGGATGTCTGGATGGTACTTTTCCTTCTTGGTCTTTGCTATATTTCTTGACTATTCACGGCCATTTTTGTGGCACCAACCAAGGCGGATGCCACCGTGATTTTTTGTAGGGCGGTGGACGTTGTGTCAGACTATGGGATTCATGCTACGTGCCTAGTATAACATTTTCAATTTTCTTGTATTCTTGAATCCTTTTCCTTCTTCTGGTTCTTACGTATTTACTTACTTAACAGGAGTTTTTACATACGCTATTTACTACCTTCCCCATTAAGACAGAGTTAGACACCAGGTCGTGTTTTAATGAGGAATCTAGTTCTCCAAAAAAAGAACACTTTGGATTAGGAAAAAATAAAAAAAATGCTTTAGTCTAGAAGGATTTCTCCTTTGCTCCTAGCCAAAAGGTCAAGCTCACTAACAATAACAAGAATATTCCTTGGAGTGTCAGTGGCAACAAGTCTAATCATTCGATCATCGGTGCAAATCACTTTCCATTATCGCATTGATTTTTCGCGTATAACGACCATTAACTTTATCTGGGAATTCGAGTGGCAATAGCCCTCCACTCGTATGCCAGTACTCTCCTTCTAATAGAGGTATGAACGATTTTCTCCTTCCTCAATTTTTCTATCCTCCTAGAAGCTTCATTATTGCCACCATAACTTTTGAAGGGGGTCTCAGATTATTAGATAACAATTTTACATCACTGTATACTCTCATCCTCCCTTTCAGCTAGAACTTTTCGTATGTCAATTCTAAATATGCATCTATCATTTTAAAATTTAACTTTGTTCCGACAAATCCTTTGCAGGTTTGTCTAGAGTTGTTTAGAACAGTTAAGGTGCCCATATCTGTTCATCACATTGATTTAAAATGTTATAAATGGTTGACTCGTTGGTCTTGTGGTCTTCAAGAATTCGCTGTTTGATACTTCGTTTTAATACAGCTTCATATACTAGCAGCTTTTTTTCAAGGACGGCAGGCTTGTGGAATTTTTTCACTGCTGACTGTTTTCCTCCTACTTATAGATTTGGTATTTTAAAGACTAAGCTTAAGAATCATCTCATGTCTTCGCGATAATCATCTTTCGTTTGTTTTTAACTGCATACATTAAGTGGCCTCATGCCTAGTCCGGAGTGATTTCCATAAAAAATATTCTTAAAATAAAAAGTTGCAGGTGCTACTTACATAAACATTTAAAATGTAAATATGCTGTCTCTGTCTTGTGACTTACAATATATTGTTCGCACGCATACACTCTCTTTGTTTCTTTACTCCTGCTCTATATATCTCATTACTTATTTTTGTTTGTTCTATAACTCTTTTGTCTATTGGCTTTCTTCCTTACCCTATTCTTATTCACTTTTCTACTTCGTTTTTATTATACTTTCTTATTCTTCTCTTCATATTTTCACGTTTATTACTGTCTTTTAGTTTTGGCTTATTTCTCCACCCCCAACCTCTCTCTCTCTCTCTCTCTCTCAAGTCTGCATCATTCTTTTTTTGTCTTCGTTTGCCATCCTCACATTAAAAACAGACTTCATCATCAACTTTGCCATCGTAGAGAGGACAGTAAATTGGGGCTGACTACTTCAGAAGAAACACAAATTATTTAAAATGATGCTTATATAACGGGAGAAATATAGATAAAAATGAACCGAAATAAAACAAACTAATTTGTAATCGCTTTAATTATCGGACTGCGTCAGCAAATCTCACTAAATAAAATAATGGCAGAAAATCTATTTCATACGAAAGATGAGTTAATCAACGTTTGTTTCCCTAAGCCATTTTCCTATATGTTTAAATAACACCAAATATATGTTAAAATATTCCTAAGATTTTGGCATTGAGTTAGGTTGGAAAAAAATCCATTTTAATTATTCTAATTCGTCGTAATTTGCAATTAACATACAGTGATCCATTTCTTATGAAGTTTCTATCGATAACTATCACACTGTATCTTGTTTCCTCTTCGCTCTTGTTTTACACGGTGTATATCATTCTCGCTTCCGTCTCTCCTACCCCCCCTCTCTCTCTCTCTCTCTCTGTTTACTAACCATCAAAAGGTAATAAGATCTCCTTTCTTCTTCTCTTCCCCTCTCTTTCTTTTCAAGAGAAGAGAAGACTAGAGACATCGAGAAGAAAATAGGGCGGCAACGGTGAAATAATCGACTACTGGTACTTTCTCTTTCAGCTTTTCACTCGCTTTACTTCCATTATGTCTCTATTTAAAAAGAGACACAACGAGAAGATTAGAAAGCGCCGACAAAGAACGAAAGGAAATATCGCCACCAGTAGAAGACAAAAACGAGAGAGTGGGAGAATAGTTAACGAGCAGATAGAAGAACAATGGGAATTTGTCTTTTTATTTTGTAACAGTTTAATAGCTTGAAAACTCAAAGTTTGCAGATTTACACAATCTAAACTAGGCTCAATGGGTGACTCAACGCGTTATGTTTGTAGTGTGGTTATATACACACACATGCATTATATATATATATATATATATATATATATATATATATATATGAGAAAAAAGTGGGGATAAAATGATCCGACATAATGTAAAATGAAAACACGAAAAGAAAAACTATGTGATTTATGTATCAATACAACGTTGCGTCTTTATTGAAAGACTTCCTCAGGATGAAAAAACAATATAGAAAAATCATACAAAATATGTATTTTGATTTGTCAGAAGATGTCCAGACTTCAACATGGTTGTTGATGTGAACAAGCAGAGAATGAAAATTAAGAATTGTGTTATAGCGTTATCAGCAGTGGGTTGTCTCCTTCAAAAGACGCGAAATTAGTGTATGTCTATTTTACCTAGGAAGTTTGTTAGGGTCAAAATATGTCACAGTCAAACTTGGCTAACAGATGCAGACAAATCAAAATTAATATTCTGTATGATATTTCTACATTGTGTTCTTCATCCTGAGGAAGTATTTCAATAAAGACGAAACGTTGATGAATACATAAATCACATAGTTTTTGGCTTTCCTTTATTTTCATTTAACATATATATATATATATATATATATATATATATATATATATATATATATATATATATATATATAATAAGAAATAGGTAAAATAAATACCTTTTGAAGCATTAAAGATGCGATATCAATTTTTTTTTAAAAAAGAAAAATAATAAATCGAAAAATTTGTTTTATTATAAACTTGCATTTTTTTGGTTTGTTTAAAGTGATACAGATATTTCGCCAAAAACTTGGCATTATCGGTGTGTAATATATCCTGATGTCATCGGATTTGTATTTTTTCCTACCGGCTGTTGTTGTTCCAGCCGGGCCAAAGGGGTTAGCTGTTGTTTCCCCACTTTCAAATATGAGAACGTGAATGCGCACGTGATTTGTATAAGTGTTTTAAGGTTAATATTTTTTTAAGAAGCATCTATTGTAAAATTTAATAAGAAATAGGTAAAATAAATACCTTTTGAAGCAATAAAGATGCGATATCAATTTTTTTTTTTAAAGAAAAATAATTAATCGAAACCGATTTTTTTTCTTTTTTTATTATAAACTAGCATTTTTTTTTGTTAGTTTAAAGTGATAGAGATATTTCGCCAAAAACTTGGCATCATCGGTGTGTAATATATCCTAATGTCATCGGATTTGTATTTTTGTTTTCCTACCGGCTTTTGTTGTTCCAGCCGGGCCAAAGGGGTAAGCTGTTGTTTCCCCACTTTCAAATATGAGAACGTGAATGCGCACGTGATTTGTATAAGTGTTTTAAGGTTCATATTTTTTTTTAAGAATCATCTATTGTTAAATTTAATAAGAAATAGGTAAAATAAATACTTTTGAAGCATTAAAGATGTGATATCAATTTTTTTTTTAAAAAGAAAAATAATAAATCGCAACCGATTTTTTTAAAAAATTTTTATTATAAACTAGCATTTTCGATTTATTATTTTTCTGTGCTAGAAAACTTCTCACACCTGACAGTATCCTATATCTATACAAAGCCACCATCCGCCCATATATGGAGTATTGTTGTCACACCTGGGCTGGTGCATCATCCACTAGTCTCTCTTTCTTAGACAAGGTCCAAAAAATAGTCGCTAATCTAATAGGTCTCTCACTGCCCACCAAGCCGCAATGTTGCATTCTTGTTCTTGTTCTACAAGTACTTGAATGGTATGTGCTCCAATGAACGTGCTGCCGTAGTGCCTCCTCAACGTAAATACACTTAACCAACCCGTGAATCAGCTACATCCTAGCTATTCACTGTGCAGATACCCGGGTGCTGGAGACTTTTTTTTACTTCAACAGCTTTTTCTCATGCTACCGGTCTTTGAAACTCCCTACTTCCCCGACTTTACCAATATGCAGAAATTTTAAACTAATTTGAACAAGCATCTCGCTACACAGTCCCCAAACTAGGATGACCCCAATACTTTCACACTAATTCTTAGTAGTCTAATTCTACAGTGGAAGCATGCCTAGTTTTGGGTGAACTTTATTCAAAACAATATATATATATATATATATATATATATATATATATATATATATATAAAAATTTATTTTCTAATAAATAAATATTTGTTAATATACATAGACATATATATGTGTCGTTTTACTTTATACTCGTCAGTATGGAGGGCATAACCGTACCGCTGATCAGACGATTAGAATCCTGGATCTAAGTATTATGAATCCGTGCTACTTACCACTAGGTCGTCGTGACGATCAGGCATTCAAATGCGAGAGAAATGCGTATTGTATTTATTTGTAAGCACATGTAATGAAATCCATATAGCATTTTAATCTCTTAAAGGGAGTAGACTTCGCATTATAGCTACATTTGAATATTCACTTTAATATCTCAAGTGCTCAACTTAATTGGGCTTACTACTTTCCTCTCGTTCTGTCTATTATTATTCTTTTTCTACTTCTCTTTGCTACCTATTGCTCTATTTTCCTTGGCCTCTCTTTTTCTTCCCTACACTATTTTTTCCTCTTCCCAAATCTTATGATTCATCTTCTTTTTGAGTTTATTAGATTATTTTTTGTTGTTTTAATTATTTTCTCTTCCTCTTCATTCTCTTTTTTGTTATTATAACATTAGTTTATTAGTTATTGTCACTTATTTATCCTTCTTCCACCATTCAATCTATTTTTAACTTCCTATCCATTTGATTGTAGACCTTACTTTTCTTTTGATCATCCTAACTCTTTTTTCTTATATTCTCTTTTTGTTTTTAAAACTCTAACTTTTTTCTAACCCCTTCTCTTTCTTTTTTAACCTTACGCTTTCTCTCTCTTCTTCTAGATTGCTCTTAATTCATCTCACTATTTCGTAGTCTTTCGTGTACCTTCATGTTTATTCTTCCTTATTTTATTACTCTTTTTTTCTTTATCTTTTAATCTTCCTCTGCACTCATTTTCTTCTTTTTATTGACTCTTTATTTCTCGTCCTCACTCGCTTTGTCTTCTACTTCTTTGTTGATATGTTTTTTTCTCTTCTTGCTCCTTGTCTTCGTTCACTATGTTTAGGTTTTCTTCCTTCTTAGGCTATATTTCGATTCTTCCGTTTCTCCATATTCCTCTCTCCTCTTTACTTTTACTATCTCCTTCTTTCCGTAGTGCTATCTCTTTATTTTCTGCTTTGCTACCTCTCTGGTTCATCTTGCTATTATTTCTTCTTTATATATCTCTCTGCATATTACACTTTGTACAGCTTTTTTCGCGATATCACGCCTACATTTTTATGTGTTCTTTCTACTGTATCCCTTTGTACGTCTATCAATTAAGCCCAATAAAGCTCTCTCTTATTTACATAATATATATATATATATATATATATATATATATATATATATATATAGATATATAGATAGATAGATAGATAGATAGATAATTGAATAATGTTGACGGAAAACTATTTGAGCGCAGCTAATTAGTAAAAAGACATCATCTTTAATTTTAAAAAATCAATGAAGCGGTTCTAAAATGTTTCAACGGTCCCTTTTTTCTGCAAAATTAATCAAAAGGAAGCGTTCGCAAATAAATATTAACAGACCGAATACCTGTTACAATTGTGTGAAAACAAGTTGTAAGATATGATCACAAACGAAGCGGAAGTGATGTTAAGGCGACGATCAATAGAGAATTTGATAAAACAATTAAATTGAGGGAAGATAATAATAATATTTCAATACAAATTAATTCGATCAGAATTCGACGTAAATCGCAAGTGTTTGCTGTACCATTATTCGTGACTTGGAGAACGGGTGAGAAAGTAATTGTTATTTACTAACCACCCAATGTGGAATGACTGTAAAACAATTTCGGTTTAATCTATGGGAAGTGCTCGGCTGAACTTCTATCTCTACTTCCTCTTTGTAAGACGGTAGATACTTGTCTACCGACCACAACAGGAAATCATTTCCATTCCTTCCTTTGTGTGTCTAGTGTCACACATCATTTTCATAAACAGAATTTATTGTCAATAACTTCCGATTGTGGAACACATTCCCACAGGACTGCTTCCATGCAAAATACAATGTGATAGTCGTAAAATATAATGTCAACAAATACTTGTCATAAAATGCCCCATCATTAATCAAACTTGTAAAACTTCTATTGATCTCATTCCATTCATCGTTTTCAATCATCTAATAATATTCTTCATCATTTAACTGATAATCCATCCATCTCATTAACTCTTATCCTCGAGAGGCTTTTGGCCTTGATAAGTAGTTGCACATTAATAAAAACAAATGTTGAATTGTGGCAGGAAATGAACGCCTTTTTGAGATTCAAGGCCGGTAAAAATTACCACCCTAAGATTTCTCGATTAGTTTCCTAACACCTGAGGCGACAGGCATTATAGATACCCCATCGTATATTTTCTCTACCAATGACTAAACACTTATCAAAACTAAAACACACTCGACGATTAGGTTTAATGAGATGGATAGATTGTACGTTGTATGATGAAGAATATTATGAGATGATATGATATATTTGCATACTACCTACTCAAAACCAGAGGTTTTCTTGGCCTTTTGGCTAAGATCAAAGTGTAGTATCTGTTCCGATGGATACTGCACCCCATACTTGTGTTGTCTTGGCCTTCGGGTCTTGATTTACGCCGGTCAATGGGTCTGTCCTGTGCAGGTCTAGGAAGTCCACCCTCCCAGGTTTCACCTCCCCTCTTTGGGGAGGAGTAAGTTTATTGCTTACTGCCTGAGGCGCGCTTACCGGGGAATGCCGACGGGGCTGCCCAGGCAATTTAAAAATTGCCTGGGCAGCCCTACTTTCCCGACCCGACCTTGGGTCACATCTTACTTGTGGGAGTAAGATAAAAACTGGCCTTGTGCCTAACTCCTGGAGAGGAGTAAATCAATACTCAAAACCAGAGCTAAGAAAACATCAGTTATTTACTCCTTGTCAGAAATATCGCTCATGGAATGTGATCACAAAAGGACAACATAGAATGAAGCGAGAGTGACGATTCTGTCAAAAGTAAACCCAGGGCCCAATTTTCACTCTCCATTTGGCGTAGTATAGGCGGAACAGATTCATATTTATATAATTAAGAGTTTATAAACTAAAATACTATTTGTTAAGATGAGGATGCTCTTTATCAGTCTTATTTTCTATAGTTCCTGCTGGACTGAATTTCCTTAATATTTATATCCAATCATTTAAAACATATGTAAGGGCATTATGAAGACTGGGATTTCTTCTTTTTTTTTTTAGATTTGACGCCTTTTGTAAGTCTGTTGAAAGAAAATTTTCAAATAAAACATATTACAGTTTCCTCACGTTAAATATATACGGGTCGGTTGAAAAGGTTATTCTACTTCGTTGCCATGATTTGTTTTTGCTGTTTTTTTTAAATTTTTCTGTTTAGTTCTCGACTCGAAAAGTAGTCTAGAATAGTAAACAAACTATTCTAGATTTTTACAAAAAAAATATTTAATGTTCGTAGTACCATTTGAATGATCATTTTTTTCAATAGATGATGGTGTGAACAAAAAACGATCATTAATATATGAAAATGTGTTCTTTATTGAGTAATGAACAACATTTGTACAATCGTCATACACGTTTTATTTTTGTCAATTTTCTTATCATTTCATGGGATTGAGCATCTTACGGGATGCCAGACATTCAGCCGCTATTTCAAAGACTCTAACCAAGAGATCTAAAGAGTTTAACCATCTATTTAAGCGAAATTGTTTGTATCTCTCTTGCACTTGGTTTACCGGATATATTCGCCAGGTAGATTTTGCAATTATTTTTCATGAGTCCAGTTCATCTTATAATTACTTAAATACTGGAGAGATTCCTAAGGTTCTAGTGTATTTTCATGTCGTATGTATAAGATGATGTTATTTCGTTATCTTCTCCATCACAGCTCTGTTTAAGCGAGCATCATGAGGAACATTTACTTCAACTGTTTTTATTTTATTTTTGCTCACTTTCCTTCCGTACAAGTTCTCAGAAATCAAGGGGCCGCTTCCTGGGGCTAACACTTGATCCTTATATGAAATATTTTCCATTCGAATATTCCATTAAAGTTCTGCTTTACCTGTTAAACGTTGAGTTGGTAAAGAACTGAAGAACATTAATTGTCATCTCCTTAATTGATTAAGTAACTATGTTATCGTATATATTTCGCGTGGTCTCTTGGTCTTACCGGATTCCAGGACAAGAATTAATCTAGTCTGGTGGACTATCCAGCATAATGCTGTTACTTGAGGTAACATTACTTGGAGAATATTCACTATTCCTCGCATGAGCCAGTTTATTTGGGTTTCGAATACTATGTTATTTTGAATATTTGGTCATGGTTTACTTGACGGATAAGTATTTTGATGCCAAGTTGTCCTGACCACACTTTATACAGAGAGACCTTAGACAGTGTCTAGTAGGCATTCCAGTTCTCTCCTGTTTAGAGATAGAGATGTGTATGCATTTTGAAATTATGTTAATACGTTAGGAGCAACGGATGATAGTTGATATTTTGTTCACACCGCACACACACAATTACTTTTTATTTATCTCATATAATGGATTCTCAACTGTTTTGTAGTGATAGATCTGCATTATCTCACGGAATGTTTGTCACAATCTGACTGACCCAATGCCCTAATTTTCCAGATAGACATCCACCAAATGATAAAAAGCGCACAATAATTTGTTCATGAATCATCTTTCATTAAGTTGGATGACATGACTTGATTTGACTCATGTGCATACTCCTGAGACCATCACCACGTGCTTGAAAACAAAATTCCGCTACTTATCACGGTCTTGCGGTAATCATTCAGCTGCCATACGAGGCTCAAACCTTATCTGGTTGCCCCATCTCCTTGGTTGTCTACTCCTTGATGCTTCTTAAATTAAATCTTCTTGACATGATTTTTTGTTTATATAGCTGGAGTCTGGTAGGTGTGAAATATGCCCAAACCACGTTAATCTTAGATTTTCGAATCACTTTGCTGATAGATATGTTAATGTTTAGCCTCTTTCTAACATCTACATTACTTAGTCTATCTTGAAAAATTATTCTAATTCTGAAACATTTAATTTCAAAGATATTGAGCTTTCTTTCATGCTCTGCCATTATAGTCAATGTTTTATGCGCACATACAGCATTAGGAATTAGCAATGGAGTGTCAAGTGTTTTTTACTTCAGAGGCGTTGATATGACCTGCCTGTTCCAACCCTTTTCACTGGTGATACCAGATCAGGCTGCCCTGTGGCTCCCTGAGACGAAATTCACCTACATTGACGTTTTTTTTTTTTTTGTAAAACTTAATTATGTTCTACAAAACCAAAAACAAAACAACAGCCCCTCTCCCTTTCTCCCTCCCCTTTTTTATTTTATTTTTAGAACTTGAAGCATAAAAACTTTTACTATAATGACCAGATTCGGCATTAAATAACCCAAAAAGGGTTGATATGCCGTAAAACAAAACTACCAAACCATACCAACCCTTTTCAGCTATAGGAAATATCACTGCATTCTACTTAAGTAAAATTCGAACTTGAAAATAATAGCTTTCCAGTGCTGGTCAGATTTTTGCGACATTTGATATTCAAAATGAACTTGTTCTCTAATATTGATAACTATAACGTTAAGATTTGAGAACGCATATCTCGAATAAATGAGTAACGAACATCTTGAAACTACACAACAAAAGAAATTTGAAGATGTGTATTATGGTATTCTTTATTAGCTTTAAAAACTATTCTGGGGGAAAATTACTTTTGCATTTACTTCCTGGTTTAACAGTTAACATGTTATTTATTTTCGTGGATTTTAGATTACAACAATTCATATATATATATATATATATATATATATATATATATATAACATGAAATAGAAAATGGAAGATCTAAGACTTCAAGAATATATCTCAACGTTTCGCTCAACTGTTACAAGGTATTCGTCAAAATTGAAATATAAAAAAGTCACAAAAAACGAAAAGATTTGGAATTTGGATAATATATATAGTAATCAGAGTATAATAAATTTAAATATGTTTGGCGAAAGAAGGTAAGCAATCATACATATTTACATATGTAACAAATATATATATATATATATATATATATATATATATGTGTGTGTGTGTGTGTGTGTGTGTATACGAAATGTATACATAAAATATAGATAGACATTATATTAGTAAAACGGTGATATAAAAGAGGGGAGTGCGTAAACGACATTTCAAATAGAGCATCATCCAGTGTCTAATTTATTGTAGTCAGATTACTAAATTCCCCCAAATTTAAGATCTTATCGTCTTTTGTCACTTTTGGTGATACAGTCGGATGTATTTCTTCCTTTATTTATCATATATATATATATATATATATATATATATATATATATATATATATATATACAGGGTGGGCAAAAATAAGGGTCCTATTTTAAAAAATTCATAACTTTTTTATTTATTGATTTAAAAAAATTTTTTTTTTTTAGAATAAGTAAAGGACCCCTTCCGAAGCAAGCATGAGCCGTATTAGCCCTAGGGAACGTACCCTCATTTAGAAAACATTATTTTTGCTTAAAAAACTCAAAACAGTGTAAAAAACAATACTTTAGTATTTGTAAGTTTTAAGAAGTGTTTTTCGGCTAAAATTTGTTTTGTTTATTTCAAAAAATCTCGGAAGGGTCAGTCTACACACACATAAAGTTTGGTGAGTTTAACTTTTATTTTGTGGAAGTTATTAAAATTCAAGTTATTCAAATTTAAAGATAGGACCCTTGTTTTGGCCCACCCTGTATATACATATATATATATATAGTATGAAAATAGAATTATGTCAAATAAGCGGTGCAAAAATATTTGCATTTAATGAAAATCATCAGGTAATTAACAAAATAATTTTCAAGAGAAACAAACAAAGGTTTTTTGTAGCTTACTTGCCATAAATATATTGTGCATACTACTACTACTACTACTACTACTACTACTACTACTACTACTACCACCGATCTTCAATTAGAGATGTAACAGTGTTAACAGTAAATACCGATAAAGTAAATATACGTAATATATTATAATATGAAATAATATAAGTGTATATACATGAAATAGTAAACACATTGTATATATATATATATTTATATATATATGCATATAAATATATATATATATATTTATATATATATGTATATAAATATATATATATATATTTTTTTTTATATATATATGTATATAAATATATATATATATATATATATATATATACACATATATATATATATAAGTTTAGGTATATTTATATATTTGTATGTACATGATTTACACCCAAACTAATTAACCGATCATAATGATCTTTTGAACACAGCTTTTGAGCGTAAGGGTTTAAACCCTTACGCTCTATGGGCTATATTTTCTTTAATTTAATGTTATGCAATGGGGTAAACAATTTATGAAAATTCAGATACCTCTGAGAATTGTTAAATTTTAACAATATGTATTATATATCAATAAATAAACATTCCCCAACTCAGTTTCTTCGGAGTATTTAAAGTTTTTTTTTTTTTTTAATATTGACACAACTTCCCATTTGAAAACTCAACGATATCAGAGTGTCATCAAATTTCATCCATAGTTATTAGCCACTAATTAAGTAAAATTTCCTGAATTTTTATTTCTTAAAACCATTTTAAGCTTCATTTTCTACAGTCAAAATCATCCTATAAAAATGATGAAAATTAGAATAATGATTTTGGATATAAAGTTTGGTATCAGTATACATTGATTTTATGCTATGTAGGAGGACATAAAAGTGATGCAAAACTGTTCTGTTAAGGGAATTAATTTTTACCTGTCTTGGGACGGCTATTCTTCTAACACACGCATACACACACCCACGCGTACACACACCCACACACACTTTATATATGGCAAGAAAACACAACTCTCATTCGGAACAGAACTGAATTAAGACAGCAGGTCTCGGCGAATAACGGGCTGGATAATCAACCAGATAGTGCTATATTACTAATAAATGAAAATGAAATGTGCTTAACATTTTACTGCAGTTTCATAGCATTACCTGCCATAAAAAATTGTATCAGAATTCCATCACTCCAGTCGAATACACTTCTTTCACCATTTTTGATGAAAGTAATTGTTTGTCTTTAAATTAGGGTCGGCCAACCTTTTCAGAGTGAGGGCCAGATGAGACTTTTGGAAGGAGATCGCGGGCCGGAGTGAAAAACGTAATTTCAGAATTATTATATTTTGTTTACATGAATAAATTGTACAAAAAAATGCATTGAACACTCGACAAATCTGATATTTTATTTCAAGAGACTTTTTTATGTGAGTTTATAAAAGGCGCCGACGAAGAGCCATTTTGGAATCATAAAATTAAGAACGTAGCAAGTTGATCCCGCGTTCGTTTTGACACACCTCACATAAGTTCTCTGTTTCATGCCCTTTCCTCGACTCTCGTTTCTTCTTTGCCTCTCTCTTTCTCGTTTTCTATTTTTATCTCAGGCCAAGGATTTGAAATTAATAGTTAAAGAAAAATGAAATATACATGCATCATCGCTCGCTGATGTTTATACATTTTTATCCCACTGTAAATCTTAATTGAAACCTACTTTTACGTCTATGTCACAAAGTGATTTGAGTTTTATTGGAAGGTCCGCGGGCCGGATTGCAATAATAAAGCATAGCAGGGTGGCGGGCCGGTCGCTAAGCATTCTCGGGCCGGATGTGGCCCGCGGGCCGGAGGTTGCCCGCCCCTGCTTTAAATTGTATTTCTTGTCCTGAAATAACAGTCTGGTTTACTTGTTCAAGTGTTGAGAAATACATTTTTATTCAATACTCTAATCGGTAGCTGCCAATTTTTTGGGGGGTTTTAATTTTTCATAAAAATGTCTTTTTTTTTTAAAACTCTATCCCGACTCCTACCTAGAAAGAAAAAAACTTTGGACATTTTATATCAACCAAAAAAGTGTTAACGAATATAAATGCATGAATAAAGAGGTTAAAACGCACTATCGATCATTTAAGAGAAACTTTTTTTAAGGTGACTATATTGTAGTTATTTGTTTTATATAATAATGATACGTTAAGCCATTTCATGTTTGTACGTACGTTATTACCTTTAAAACACATGAAAACATGTGATCATCATAAACTGGGGCTTAATCTGGTGTCGCTAATTTAAAAATAAATCTGGCTTTACCCATTTTAAAATGAATTGTTCCAAGATCAAATTATGTTGCTCGGGCGACTTAAACCGCACACATTCGAATCACTTCATTTCAAAAAATGTTTTAGTGAGTTGAACAATATTTAGTTGACAATCAGTTTTACGGTAAGAAGATATCGAATAGTTATTTTTATTAACAGAATTGCTACAATTTAAAATATATACATAAATAAATAAATACATATATTCGTTGTTTTTGTTTGAATACTATTTAGCTTACAATAAAAAATATGTTTATGGAAGAAGAAAGAATAAAAATTGTTTCAACAGTAATGACATTTGCAAACATTATTTCAAAAAGGAATATTATCATTAACAGTAAATTATAAAGATTGATGCACAAAGCACCATGGAATTTCCACGGGGCCGCTAGTTATTATATAATTAAATCATGCATCTACTATTCATTTATTAGCTGATTAACTGTTTGTTATGCTAAAGAAATCAGATGTCAAGTTTTGCCATTGAAATACAAAACCAGTAAAGCAAATATAAAACACTTTGCTAAAAAGAAGAAAAATGTATTTAATTTTAAAATAATAGATAGATTATTTTTCATGAAATAATTTGATTTTACAAATAATAAAACGTATTTGGATTATTCGGGTTATTGTTCTTTTTTTAATTTATTTTTTATTCATTTATCTACCTCCCACAAGGTAAGATGTGACACAAGGTCGGGAAAGTGAGATTAGATTGCCAGCGCTCGAGAGGTGAGCACTCTGGCCATTTAAAAATTGCCTGGGCAGCCCCGTCGGCATTCCCCGGTAAGGGCGCCTTAGACAGTAAGCAATAAACTTACTCCTCCCCAAAGAGTGGAGACTAAGCCTGGGAGGGTGGACCTCCTAGAACTGCACAGGACAGCGTGCAGTACCCATCGGAACAGATACTACACTTTGATCATGGCCAAAAGGCCACATTCTGGATATTATTCTTATCTTAGATGTTATTATCACAGTGTTTAGGCCTATGTAACCTCCGACCTTCTTCAGGAGCGCCTCGTCAAACTCGGGAATATGTACGGAATTTTGAACGGAAGCCTTTATCTAATCAACGGGGTTTACTTGCTCTCGTCTACTTAACCACAACCTGCTAGAAGTCTTAAGCAATTTGTAATTGTGTTTTTAGTATCGTCCGTACTGAGGATTGAACCTTCAACCTCCATAAGACTGTCAGTTAAAACTTATTACTTAGCACTCATAAATAATTGCGTAAAATTATAGTATGAATTTTAGGAGCCTTAAAAGTATTGTTCTTTTAGATGTGTAAGCTAATTACTTATATATATATATATATATATATATATATATTAAATAACCTCAAATGATCTAACTTTATTTGTATCTTAATAGGACAAGAAAATATCTTACCCCAATTTTAGAAACATAACAAATGAAAAGATGTTTTATTTAAAATTTCTGAAACATATCTACAAATAATTGTGTTGTAAATGTTGCATTCTTTAACGTATTTAATTTATATTGATTATCTGCATTAATTTTGTATTCTTCTAATTATATATATTAAAAAGCCCCTTCAAGAAATTGAAGTTCAGCATTGTCCGGGATGTTAAAATACATTGCCACTTCGCGTTAAAGCAAGCGTCCGAAAAATGCTCGTCAACCCCTCCAGATAGTCTTCTGGCTGCTGCCCGTTTCCTCAAGACACAAATAGAACTTAATTTCCTCTTAGTCACGTGATAATTTCTGGTGGGCGATATCTTGCGGAGTGTAGGCTCACTATTGAAACTAGGTTACCGCCCTAACACCGTCTGAGATTGTCATTTCCTACACTGATGAGAGCAGTCAGCTTCAAACGCTGGCGCGTCTGTAGGTAATAATAAGTTAATATTTATTTATAAATAGTGTTATATACAT
>OY744524.1:34376421-34461421 GCA_963556195.1 Sepiola atlantica
ACAGACACCACAATCGTTTTGTAATTTTTTAAAGATACATTCCATACTTGAACCGCACGAATGATGAGTTCGACACACTGCAGATTTTTAATGTTGGGAAAATCCAGCTTTTCAAAAGATGGTATTCTTGATTGGAAACGCAAAAATTACCTCAGTCTAGGAGGAGTATTTCCTCCTCTGACCGAGGACAAAACAGACTTATTCGTAGAATTTGGTATATTCGCACTACTGTTCTCATCTTCGGTGTTTTTATCACAACGTTTCGGCCGATGTAACATCCGACCTTCTTCAGGTGTACTTTATCGAACTCCTGAAGAAGGTCGACCGAAACGTTGTGATAAAAACACCCAAGATGAGAACAGTAGTCCTAATATACTAAATTCTACGAATTATCAATCCTCATCTAAACAATTCCGAAGCAAAACAGACTTAGTTTATAATTTTAAAAAAACTATTAATATTTAATTTGTTTTTATGCTTCTTTTCTACTTTTTTAATTATCTTGATTTTTTAAAAAACATTCTATAATAATTAAAATTTATTCAACAAAAACAAATAATAGTTAATTAATTAAATGCCTTTTTTGAAAACCAATAAGCAAATATCACGAAGTGTTTTCCGATGTCCAGTTTGCTCGGTGGGCCGAGAGCAGGCTCAAGGCGTTTCCTCGAATAGTAGTTCTGGTAAAGCGAAGTTAGTTCAAGATTATCCCAAGTGTGGCGCGTTATTAATAAATCAGGCTATTGAGGAAGTCGCGCGAAACGATCATTCCCAATTTGTCCGACCAGAAGATAAATAGGAAAAGAACAATCGCTTAATAAAACCCATCAAACAAATAAAACAAAACATTGTACAGACATTTACTATATTAAAACAGTACTAATATTTATATCAAATTCTAGTCAATATTTCATCTGATAGTTCCCAAAATGCATTCTTTATTATTTATTTATGGCGATATATTACAATAACCAACACAACATAAAAGGAGTGAAAAAAACCCCAAACAAACACGCAACAAATAAATGTTATCAAAGACAAAATAAGTTACTGTTCTACCTACTTAGATAATAAGTTTTTTTAATGTTTTAATTTGATTTTAAAGCGTTCATTTTTAGTTCAATAAAAATGTACGTTCAATCCTGTTACGTTATATCAAAAAGAATTATGGCTGTCATCAGGCGGCTCGCGGAGCCTCGATAATCGCTAAAAATTCGAAAATTAAACAAAAATACTGGTAATAAAAATATACAGTTCGGTTGAACATTAAATTTTCGCACGAATTGTGACATTTATTAGCTGTGTTTCTGTTTGATTTTCGATTTTTGAGTGATTATCGAGGAGCTATTATTATTTTCGTTCTAATTAAACAGATGTTAACGTACTTTTTATTGAACTAAAAATGCTTTAAAATAAGTTAAAACAAGAATAAACTTATCCAGGTAGGTAGAAGAGTAAGTTATCTTGCCTTTGGTAACATTTATTTGTTGCATGTTTGTGTGTTTTTTCACCCCTTTTTTGTTCCGTTGAACATATCGCCTTATTTATTTTTTACCATTATTTCTGAATTGAGCTAATTCTAATTTTACGGTGAATAGAAAGTAGAATATCCCGGGTTTACATTCGACAGCCTCGTAACATTCGGTTCCCTCTGTTTTGTCCTTTAGTCATCACATTCCATGAACGAAATTTCTGACAAAGGGGGAATAATTGCTGTTTTCTGAGTTTGCTGGGGTTTTTTAATGGGTGCTATATGGAGATTTTCAATCCTCTCATAGTATTCATCATCATTCAGTTGTCAATCTATCCATCACATTAACCTGATCCTCGGGTGTTTTTTCGCCTTGATAAGTCGGGACTCATTACTAAAAATGGTAAACGTTATTATTAGTGATATATTTTTTTAAAGAGTTCGGAAATTAATCAAACACAATTTAATTAAGTTTACTTACTTATCTATGACCTATTTGCGTTAAAAATAAGTTTTCATATAAGATATAAGTAATTTAAGTTTTCATATAAATATCAATTCTGAGCAGATAAACCGTCTTGTTTAGTATCATGATGTAAGTTATCTACTCTAAACAGATGACTAAACAAGATGGTTACTGTGCTCAAAAACGATATTCATGGTAACTTAACATGCTTATATCTTATATTAAATATTTTTTTAACGCAAAAAGGCATAAATTCGAAGGGAAACAGTAACATTTTTTGACAAATTTCCCAACTTTATATTTTTAAAATTTTAAATAAGGTTAGGATTAGGGTTAGGGTTAAAGTACCGTTTATAACATATCATACGTAAAATGTTCTGCGCTAGTGCTTCGCTTTCTTTTTTCTTGAAACTTGTTTCAAAATAATATTACTTTATAAGCAAAAAAAATAAAAATCCAATTGGTTAATTGGTCTCGTTTTTGAAACCGGCCGATTGTTTTATTTTTCTTCCTGGGATGATCGCCTCGGGTAATAATGCGAACACACAAACACATGTTCGGCCAGCGTAAGCGTGCGTTAGGGATTTCAAGTTCACCGAAGAAAATAAAAACTTTGTCTTTTTTTTTTACCACTCCTACTAATAATCCTTTTTTTTTTCTTTTTTTTTTTCTTCCACATCTTCATCATCTCCGCCCAACAACACTCTGTCAGTCCTCAGCTGAGCATCATTGTCCGGTCAGAAGAAGAGAAAGAGGAAAGGGAAGGGTTTGAATCAGCGCCCTCCGCGTATTATTCGACTCTGCTGCCATTGGTCGGTCGGTCGGTCGGTTGGCTGGAGGTTCCCCCACCCACGTGACTCGGCCCATCCGTGACAGGCAAACTGGTCCAGCCATGAAGTAAGGAGCCATTATTACTATGTCAGCTGGTGAGCAGAATGAAATAAATTTCCAAAATCTATCGGCCATGCAGAAAGCGTACTACAATTCCATGCAAGCATTCTCCGGTTACTATTCCAACGAAAATGGCTACTGTTACGAAGTTCCGACTCCTTACGGAGTCGGGCCCCAACAACAACAACAACAGCAACAACAACAACAGGGTCAACCTCACCATGCTGCACAGCAACAACAACAGCATCACGCCCAGCATCATCAACAGCAACAGCCACAACATCACCAACAAACGCATCACCCGCAACAACAGTGCAATTCTGCCGATTACTATGTGCAATCGTCGTGTCTCCTGCAACAACAGAATCATATCAACTCGAACGTACCGGTCGCCGCGGAGCCGACAAACAACGGCGGCGGCGTATCGGTGATCGGGGGCGCCGGCCCCAACGGAGGGGCCGGTGCTTCTGGGGTTATAGTCGCCGGTGGAGGCGGTGATGGTGGCGGTGGTGGTGGTGGGGCTAATAATGGAGTCGTAGGTGTGATACAAGCCGGCGGGGGAGGCGGTGGCCAGGACTACGGAAGTGCCTACTCGAACTCATGCATGCAAGCGGCGGCCGCAGCGGCGGCGGCTGCAGCTGCAGCGGCGGCCACCCTGAATTGCAACCCGGCCGTCATGGTCGGCTCTGGCCTTAACCCCAACCACCATCAGTCCCTCTTGAAACAACAGCAGGAAATCTATCCATGGATGAAAGAAACACGACAGAACTCGAAACAGCGTCAGACTAATGCTATGTCAAGTAAGTCAAAACTAAAATTCAGTAGAAATTATTTTATTTTCAATTTTTGGTATTTATTTTCGTTCGGGCCTTTAGGCTATTGTTTTAAACATGTCTATTACTGAACACGTTTGTCGGCGAAATGAATGTTTGAGTGTCCATAAAATCTGAACGATCCCGAACAAAATGGCCGACCCACAACACAAAACACACAAATATATCAAGAGATACAGGCAGATTGTCATCGTATTGCCACTCGGAATTAGGGTTAGTGGTAGGGATCCTTGAATCTCAATTCTACCTCTCTTGTATTTATGTTGAAGCTAATGTTGCTCTAAAAACGCATAAGTACCCGTTTCAAAGTGCAGAACAAATAGCAAATACAGTGGTAAATAAAACGATTTAGCTACAAAAAAATATTTTTTTTGAGATAGCATGCCTTATGTTTTTTTTTACCTATCTTTAACTGTGGCAAAGTTGGACACAAGGTCAGTTTATAGTAAGGAAGAGAACCCCCCCCTCCCCCCCAAAAAGGGGTCAATCTGGACGAGGGCAACATTTTTCATTATCGTCCTCGTCGACATTCGCGGAGAGGGCGCCTCAGGCGACCGGTAATAAGACACCTTTCCCAAAGAAGGAGGTAATGCCTAGAAGGAGTCTACATCATTAACACTCAAAGTAAAACATATTTAGGGAAACTTTAGCATGTGATCTTCTTGTCCGTAATTTCTCAGTTTACAGGTACATGTGCCCCGTATGTTATTGCCTTTCGACATTGGTTCTTCAAAACTATTTTTTAAAGAAAATACTGATTATGTATTATGTTACGTATTGTTTTCATTGAAGAAGTTTACTTGGAAAATTGACAAGCGGTGTTTATCAAAAACAGTCCCTCGTAATGTTATACTGTTTAGATTTTGGCGGAATTCTTGTTTCACTTGTTGTAAAGAAGAGAGTTAACCAAATTTATTTCCCCCCTGGTCATAAAACCACACGTAATTGCCTAAAAAAATAGAACGACTCTACAGAAAAATTATGATTTGATTATGTGTAACGAACATGAAATATAACTTTCCAATTATGAAAACCAGTTTGATTTTCTCATGCGTCAATAATTACAAGAAAACTGCTGAAAGCAGATTATAAAGTCTCTCTCCCTCCTCCCCAAAAAGCACCCGACTTAAAATATGTAACTTTTTTTTTGATAGACATCATTTGTAAATTTCCTATTTCAAAACCGGAAGCCGTCATCAAGTAGACTTTTTCAAGTTAACGCATGAATTACAATTACAATAAGAATACAGTAAAGATTGCATAGAAAATGCGTATCAGTTAATGTTATGCAAAGTACTGTCGTTTTTAATTAATAATTTTAAAATGAAAATAACGTAATAAAATTATGAGTGATGTATATATTACAAGTATAATATTTTTAACTAAAGCACAATGCGAACACCTGTAAACAAGGAAATTACTTATACGTCGGATCTAAAGTGATTGGAAGGTAGCTTGCTGTTGGTAAGTGATCGTAATTTATAACTGAAATATAATTCTCACGAGAACTGAATATGACAAAGTGTATAGCATGGAGTTTTATTTCAATATTAACGCATACATTCGCCACGAGCTTCTGAAGTCGCCTAGGAACCACATTAACTTATTTTACAATGGATTTTTTTTTAATAGTACTAATGAGTCAAGGTAAAAAAAAACACTTAAAATAGGAGGAAGCAAGGGTTACAAAGTCATCCACTCCTATTTTGTCCTCATATCCCATGAGCGATGTTTCTTACAAAGGGGTGATAATTGCTGTTTTCTTGGTCGATTCGTGTTTTCGATTCTTTCATAGTATTTGTCATAATTTAACTGTCCATCTCATTAGGTCTAATCCTCGTGTTTTTTTAGCTTTGAAAAGTGACGATTCCTTAGTATATAAAAATGAAAGCAAAACTAGTTACTTGTGAAATCAGTTGATGCGGTTCTCATGCGACTTAAAAAGCTGGTGGCGAGTGCTGGCGCCTATATTTGAATTCTAAATCAAACCTCATGCTATACATGTTCGCATATTCATTTCTTCTTAGAATTATATTTCAGTAATCAATTGCGAGCACTTATTGCGTGTGCTTTTCATAACAGTGTAGTCAGAGAACGTACACGATTAGATTTATGATGTAAATAATATAAGAATAAATGAAAAAACAAATAACAAATTCGTTTGTTATGTCCCTCTCCCTCCTCCCCAAAAAGGCCCCGACTTAAAATAAATAGTTATATTTGCCCGGCGTTTCCCGGGTGAAGGGCTAAGAGTAAAGACATTCAAAATATGTTTACCATTTTTTGTAATAAGATTTTTCAAAATTCTTTTCAGTTTTCCCTTTTTTTTTTTTTCCATTTAACCAGATATTAGATTAATAAAAACAAATAATTTAATCTGTATTCATGAAAGTTACGGATAGGCGAGAAACATAGACATACGATATTTGTCGGATAGTTTTATTAGAGTGTATATGTGTATGTACGCAATTTGAATATCATAAGTAAATGAAACAATTAAATTACGTCTAAACTAGTGACCATTTCGAAATACCCCCCTTCGTTTGGTATTCGCTCACATGCTGGGTGAAATTGATCTTGTTTAGAAATAAAATTCTAATCCAGGTAATCATTACTATTACTGACATAAATAATTTTAAAGGAACTACAGTTGGGAAAATAGTCAAAAACAATTTATTTTGATTTATTTGCCTACTTGTTACCTATTTTGCGTTTAAAAATAGTTAATAGTAGTTAGTAGCCCTTTAAGTTAGTATAAATATCGATTCTGAGCAAAGTAACGATCTTCTTAGACATAAACAAGTGACTAAAAATGGCTACTTTAAACATAATCGATATGTATTCGAACTTAAAAGGCACCTTCTATTCAATATTTATCTAAACGCAAATAGGGCACACATTGTTGGTAAAGCAAAATAGATTGTTTTTTGACTAATTTCACAATTGTATTTCCTTTAAAAATAATTTATGTCGGAAATAGTAATAATTGCCCTAATTTTCTTTTTTTTAACGTTAAAAATCTAACAATGTTTTAATCGCTGGCGGCCATAGCTTATATTCTTGCACAACATTTTAAAATGTTATAACAAGCAAAAAACCGATTTTCACAAATAAATAAATTGAACGTTTGTTTTATGCACAAAATAATTTTAAAACGGAATTGAACGATGTAAAAAATTTAAAAAAAGATTTAATTATACCAGCGGTAATTTAAAAATAACAAATGCTCGAAAAGAAAATGGACTCTAAATGTAATATTTTAGGATAAATTTTAGAATCTTTATACGTAAAAAAATAAATTAAAATTTTATTGCAGAACAAGTATGTTTTAAAACCAAAAATCGATTTTATTCAGTTTGTGTAGACACCAAACAAAATATGCAAGATATTCTAACGATCCCTATAGTCTAATTGAACCAGATCACATAGTTTTCAAACAAATACAATTCACATTTCAAGTGACTTCCGTCAGATGAATTTTTAATTTCTTTCTGTTTATTATTGTGTAAAAAGGCCACGTCTGTAGAATTACGCATGTAAATGGCATTCTTAAATGTGGATAGCACTCTGGGGAAGAAGCGGAGATCACACGCTGAAGCTGCAACATATATTTTTGATCTAACTGAAATATGTATTATTACGATTAGTCGAACTACTTTTTTCATCTTGAATGGTATTCTTACAGCGTTCGGATCGATGTAACCTCCAATCTTTTTCAGGTGACTGTTAAACTCGGGAATCGGTACAGCATTTCGAACGGAACCCTTTATTTAATCCACGGAGGTAGCTTGGTCTCGTCCTTTCACACATAATTGTATTCTAAATATCGTCCGGACTGTCGATTTAACCTTTAACCTTGAAGACTCACTTAGAACTGATTAGCACTAAGCAAATAGCAATATTAAGAATACAATGAGGGATTTCTTCAGGCTCCTACCTGTCCGAACGTGCATAATCTACCTCCGTGAATAAAATGAAGGCTCCTGTTCGAAATTGCGTACAGATTCCCGAGTTCGACATAACGCACCTGAAGAAGATCGGAGGTTACATTGGTCGGAGCGTTGTCAGAAACACACCCAAGATGAGAACAGTAGTCCGAATAATCTAACTAATACAAATTATCATCTAAAAAAAAAAAATCTCAAACCTCATTGAAATACTCGTGCAAATGTATTTTAAGAAAAATGCATGAAAATTCGATTAATTTACATTTTTGACGCCTTCCCCGAAAATGAAATTTACGCCATCAAAGAATAAACTTCTCAGATATAAATGTTAATTTACACCATTCAAGAATTCAAGAGTTTGAATGCAAAACACGATAAACGCCATTAAAAAAGACGAAACGCTCACTACAAAAAAGTGTTGCATTTCGGCACTCGATTACACCCGAAAATTATGGTTCACATAATGATACCGGGATAATTTCTATTTGCTTTCAATTTAATAAAAAAGCTTCTTGAATCGACGTCTAAATTTAATATATTCGTCCTTTTTTAAACAAATGTTATGTATTGCGTTTCAAATCCATTAAAATAAACGATACTTTCTAAGAAATGTTTCTACAGATTTTTTTTTATCTTATTAAATATTTGTAAGATCAGCCGACGTCGTTCCAAAACGTGTATTCATATTCTTCGCCGTGAACCCTGAATTCATATTTATCAATTTCTATAAGTTTTATGTTATACAGAAAAGAAAAGAAAATCAAGTAAACAGTCGTCTTTGCTGTTTTGGGGATGTCCAGCGAGAAAGCAGACTCCACTATTGTTTAAAAATAAATAAATAATGCAGTTTACGTAAAAATGTTCTCGAGAAAAGTTGTTTGATCTTTGTATAGATCTCTGTTTTCAATTGTCACCGCAGATAGACAGATGCACCAGATTCGTCTTATAGATTCTATGTCGGTCATCCGAAACACCTCCACCATTATTTCTCAAACAAAACAAAAACAGTTTAAAAGTTCCAATTTTCTCTGTTATTTTTTTCCTTCTTTTTCTTAAACTGGCGTTTTTTTTTAAAATTAAATATTTCGGCTCAAATTAGCAACACCGCCATTTCATCATATCTAATTAAAAAGAATACGAATCACTTTGTAATTTTTGCTGACAACAGATAACTAATTAACTGATTACATTTATTTGTTTTGTTTGTTTTACAGCATATCAGCTTATTTCGGGTTATTTAATACATGATGATGTAATTTTGGTAAAGGTTATTATACTAAATATATTCAAACATTTATAAACCTTTTTGGGTATCTTTTACAATAATCCGCAGAGTCGCTAACGGGGTTCAAAAAACGAACAAGAACGGGGTAAAAAAAATAAATATGCAACAAGTGAAGGTGACCTACGTCGAGAATAGATATTTTCCTACTTACCTGTGACATTTGTTTGTATTTTTACGTAGTATAAATGGGTTTTTATTAGATTTAAAAAAAAAATTCTTTTTTGGGGCACGGATTTTTACTAAAAAAAAAGCGGCGTCTTGGCCTCATAATCGTTACGATACCTCCCCCCCCCCCCCGAACGCCATTGTTTTCTTGTCGAATGTTCGTGTGACAAAAATATTGATTTCTAATAAATAGCAGTTGAAACGGCTTAACAATACAAACAAATGTCACAGATAAGTTGGAAAATAACATTTATCGGCTACAGTTACTTTTATTTGTTGTATATTTGTTTTTTTTTAGCGTTTTCACTCTGCGGATTATTGTAAAATATACCCACCTTTTTTGTTTTGTATGCTTTCATTTGGTGTATAATCTATAAAAGATAAATTCTTTTCAACCGATGAATTGTAAGCAGCCATAACAGATAAAACCGTTTTGCTAAGATGAAGGTGTAGTAACAGTTTGAGGATATTTTTAAGTAAGGTGCCCCCCCCCCTCTTGAGTAAATGTGGTATTATGGTGACTGAACGATTCAAGCAAACAATAGTCAAACAACTTATTGTAAACAGAAAATGATCAACGACGCCCGTTTTTCACCACATTTCTTATAGCCTTGTACCTGTTTTTTCATGTTGTATTTTATTTTCTGGAGGATATATAATTGAAACTGTAGTATATGTTCTAATGTTACTCTTCAATTGTTCTGTCCTCGGTCAATGAAGAAGAAATCATCTAAATTGAGGAATTTATTTTTAAAAAATTTTCTCAATCCAGAATGTCTCATTAAGGGAATCTGGAGTTTCTCCACATTAAAATCCAACCTTGCGTCTAACTCTGCCCTTGTGAGAAGGAAAGAAAATAGGGGCCACTAGTAGTCAAAATGGATCCCCAAAGTTCTCAATTATGGCTTCACCACCAAATGTATTTTAAGATCATCCTTTAAGCGTGATTAGATTTAATTGAATATTTAAAATGATTGAACTGATTAAATCGAATCGTAAAATAAAAGTTTGAATTGAAGTTGATATTCTCGGATAATTGCGAATTCAGTGCAATTTTAAACTAAACACTGAAACCAAAAATAAACATTTTTTTTTTTTTATATTTGGGAATTTATAAGATTAACTTATATTATTTGAATTCTTCGGACTATTGTTTTAAACTTTGCTGTTATATTCTAGGCGTTTCGGCCGAACCACCTACGACCTTCTTCAGATGCATTAACGAGTTCGAAAAGATTTATCTGAAAACGGTTAGAGGTTCAATATAATGATTCGTAAGTTCGACAATTCGTTACCAAGTTCTAAAAGATGCACTTAAAGAATGTCGGAAGTTACATCGGCCGAAACGTTGTGAATATAAAAATCAAGATGAGAAATAGTAGTCCGAATAATACCGATCATTTTTTGTTTACCCCAAAAGATATTACTATCGATTACCGACGGAACTTCGGAGATATCACGCAGTCCCATGAATTTTCTGTTAGCGATGGTTTCCAGTATTTATTCAATTTACTAACGATTAGATTTCGGATAAAGTTCACGATTATCGGAAATAGTTTTCTTTTTTAAATAACGGTTTTACGTTTTCGAGGGATGGTTTCGTTTCCAGTGTTACTTCTTTTAAAAACGAATCTTTAATTAAAAAACAAAAACGTGAAAAAGTGAATAGTTTAAAATAGGTTTGTCATATCAACTGGAGTCTTACTACCTACCCTCGCTCTGAAAATGAAAGGCTTAAAGATGGAAACCCGACCCTAATCAAAACGAAAGAAAACTGTTGTTTTTTTTGTTTGTTTTTTTCGATTATCGTTAACTTTTAGTGTCTAAACAATACTAAACTGAATAAATATTTAGCAAAGAAATGGCGATAAACATTACTATTACAAACATAAACTGTTTTAAATGAAATATATTTGGAAAATAACTCATAAACAATGTATGCTGCTCTACTTATTGATTTGTGACCTATTTGCGTTAAAAATAATATTTAAATGGGATATAAGCATTTTAAGTTGTCGTAAATATCGGTTTTGAGTAAAGTCGTCACTTTGTTTATCTACTTGTTTACGTTACGACCTTACTTACTTTGGCTAAACAAAATGTCTACTTTGCTCAGAACCGATACATACGATAACTAAAAATGCTTGTACTATTATATAACTGATGACGCCAATTGTTACCAAAATAGCTAATAAAATATCAAACGGTGGTAATTGATGCGAATTTAAGCCATATTTCAATGTTCAGTAATTCTGTATATATATATAAAATAATATTGAGAGGATGTTTTATTTGCTACGGAGAGTCATTGTAAATTGTGAGCCTCATATACAAGACAGACATGCCATCCCACTTGACATCTTCATACTCCTTGTATTTATCTCATAAGAACGTGGATTGCGTGAAATACTTAAATCTATTTTTAAAAAATTTAAAAACGCAAAAAGACAAACTTTGAGATGATAAAAATACAATTTGAAAATCCGCATGTCGAGCGGGGGCGATTTACAATAAATTTCCATAACAAACTTAATCACGTCGAAAATTAAAAATAATGGTTACTTTCGATTTTAGTCACTTGAATTATTTAGAGTGAAATGGGTTTCGGCATTATGTTGGCGTTACAACTTAATTTTACTCAAGTTAAGTGAAGAATAGGCCGTAAAAATATTGTCGCCATCTTTATAAACATTGATAACGAAGATAGAGTGAGTAGAAAGTGACTAACTTGGGTTTACTTACGGCAGCCACGTAACTCTCGCTTCCCTTATTTTGTATTTTAGTCCTTACATTCCATGAGCGATGTTTTTGACAAAGGGGGGAGAATTGCTGTTTTCTGGGTTAGAATATATCCATACAACACTTATCATTGCCTAGTTTTTTACCTTGAAGTAGTTTTTCGTTTTTAGCTCATTACATCAAGTGGTTTCATGCATTGTCTGGAGTGATTTCTATTTGATTAAAAATGCATACCCCTGTCTTTTAACTAGAACGTTATGAACTTGGATTGTCGATCTTCCTTAGTTAACAATTAAAAAAAAAACTTGTTTAAAAAGATAGTGACTACATTTTACGGCGAATTTTCATTTCAGCGTTCTGCGTGTACGATGTAACTTTCTATTACTTAGTATTTCTTAATGTTATATTTGTATTACTAAAAAAGGGTTTGATTAAAAAATGTTGTTTTTGGAGTAATATCGAAACCTTAAATAATTTACCTGATTAAAATAGTAATTAAACAAACAAAGTCAAAACAAAAAAAAACATCAATAATAATGATTGCTTAATCGATATTAATGAGAATAATCGTTTTTACATTAGTTTTTCTCGCAGTGATTACTATAAAACTTCATCTACTTTATGTAAGAAAAATAAGGAGCATGTACTTAATTTCAAGCAAAGCTCATTTAATTTTTGTCGGCCGTTTATTTGCGGGTTGTAATTTCTGAATAGATGTCTATTACTTATAATAGAGAAAAAATGAGTATATTTAAAAAAAAAAATAATATTAATGAAATATTTTGTTTTTGAATAAAATGGATTCCACTGTACTGAAATAAATTGCAACATATAAAATAAGTCGATAATTTCTTTGTTTAGCGTCGTAAAATCGATGCGGATCTCGGCTAAAATTTTATTAAAGTTATATTAAGTAAATTATCCGAAGAAAACAAATTTAATTTGAAAATTGTGGCTTAATCGTTAATAACTGGAAGAGTTGAGTGGAACTGTCGCCTTGCGGTTTAATATCGGAGTTCGCTAAAGCGTAATGTGTTTTTTTAATTTTTTCATTCATGCTATAGAAAAAAGAGTTTAGTTTGTTAGAACCATCGTTTATTTATTTTTAAAATAGAATTTCATTGGAGATTAGGAATAGAGATCGCTTTGTTTATAGCAGAGCGACAGTGCCACTCGCATAACATGTTTTATGTTAAACTATTTCGGTTACTTTTGGTTAAGACTTACATTTTCAGCCCATATTTTTTCTGGTAATTAATCTACTTAACGTAATTTTAATAAATAGTAAGCTCAGCTTCGAAATAGATGCCGCCTTATTTGTACGCCGCTAAACTAGGAAAGTTTCGCTTATTAAATTTTTGGAATACTTTTATTCAAAATTACAAAAAAAAGTTTCACATATTGACAATCCCAAATATACTTTTAATTTCGTTTTATTTTGAGTTCCCTTTGATTTTGAGTATAGATCGTTGGTAGATTTTCTGTAGCACGTAAGAGCACGGTACGAAATTGCTGGTCTGTTGAAAGGTTAAGTTGGAACGCTGAAAACGTACACTACAGAAAAATAGTCTCAAATCCACGGTCTACATTTTCTTTCTTCTTGTATATTAATTATTAATTATAATCAATTTTTAAAAAGACTATTTTCTTAATTTTCATTTAAAATCAAGGAGACTGGAAAACATTTGTTTGTTGTTATTGTTTAACTCTTTAACATTTTAATGTAAAAGTATGATCACCTTAAACTTATTTAAAGGTGATTATACTTTTACAATGAACTGGTACGAATTAGTAAACGTAGAAAGATTAGTCTAGTCAAATTTAAATGCCATTTTAATTAATTTAAACAAAACTGCTTGCTAAATTAATGCACACGAAAGAAAAAAAAAAGTAGACCGTGGGATTTGACTTTTAGGGTGTAGGTATGTAACGTCAAACATTTACTTTTTTCAAAGATCAGCAATTTGGTACCGGTCTATTACAATAGCACCGACTTTCTTTCACGTGTATTTTATAAAAGAATTACACAGAAATACTGAATTAATGTCTTGTGTCTGATAGTACAATACTACATTGTAGCATTTTGAAGAGACAGTAATGTTGGTTCAATTGCGAAATAAGTGAGATCTTCATACTGATCTATTTCACAAACTAAAAATTACAAATAATTGTGGTGATCTTATTTATGTTCGGAAAAAGAATTTAAATTTGCTTTTAAATGCCTACAAATTCGAACTTATATTCATGTTTTTCTAATATCGCTTGGCGCACATTTTTAATTACTATTTCTCATTAGTAATGTATCTACTAGTGATGTTTTACTCGCTTCCTCTTTACGTGTTAAATCCGTTATATACTGTAAGCCCTTTGATTTGAAATAATATATTAATGCAAATAATTTGTTTTGTGTATAACTTTTTTTTTATTTAAGGAATAACAAAACATAAGTAAAATAACCGTCAGTGAATAAAGCGTTGAACGAAAGTAACCATTTTATTTCAGGACTACAAATACAATTTAAGACCAATGTTATCAAAAATGCGTGCAAAACGAACACCAAGCAAAACAATTGGGGTTTTCAAGAGACCTTATCCTACAATTGTAACGAAATTTTAATAATTTCATTTAAAACACCGATTTAATGATTTAAATGCCTATTACAAGATCTAATTACAATTTTAGAAGCCAATGACGTAGTTATTCTGACAATGTTTTCGCACACCAAAGGGATAAGTTTTTTTGTTGGAGTTGCTAGATCAAAAAGTGGACCTACTTTTTGTTTCAAATATTTCTCTATATATTTTTGTTCTTTTCCATGATAATCATCAAACTGTTTTCTTATGGTAAAACCTATTATCAAAATTTTCAAATATTTAATTTACATAGCTTTATTACTTTTAAGCGAAGTTGACCCGGGTCAGTACTAAATGGGTGACCATATGAGTCTATCACATCTGAGTCTATCAGGTACGTCAGGTGGAAGAGCGACGACATCTTCATAAGGCCCTATCTGCAAAAACGTTGTCAAAGCGACTACAGACTGGCAACCGTAAAATAGAGGTTATCTTGTATATAATGTTTTATTTCTCAATGTGGGAAAACATGGAGTTGTCGGACACATTGTACATGACAAGATTACTTTCAAGTGTGTTTTGTTTTTCCTTTTAGATAATGACGTCTTTATAAACAATCTCCGAATGCATTTGTAACAGTCCACTTTTTCTTTGATTACGTAAGAAAGAAAAATACTTTTAATGTTTTAAATATAGTTACAAACCAACCTTAAAGCATTCAGGTTTGACCAGTTTTGTTATTTCGATAGGTAAACGTACATACGACCATTTTGTTTGTAATTATATCAGATTGAAATATTGAAAATAATATCACCGTACACTGTGTACATGATTCTGTGTGTACACAAATAATATAAACTAGTATTATTACGACTAATAATAGCAACTCAGTGTAAAAACCAAGGTATTCCATTAATTTTTTTAAAACAATTTTTACATTTTATAAACGAGATACTCTACTAATTCTACGCTATTGGGAGAGTCGTTAAAGGTGCTATCTGGTCCGGAAGTGGGTGAACATTTTACGTTAAATTTATATGCGGAAGTGAGTGGGCATTATGAATTTTTAAATATGGTGTATTTTAAACATTTCTTTTTACCGCCTATTTTTCCGACTGCTCACATGTAATCGCCTAAAAAAGAAGAATGTCCCTATTTACTTGCCTCCTAACTAGGGAAGAGTTAGACATGAGGTCGGTTTTTAATGTGGGGAAAATCCAGCTTTCCAAAGTCGGGACAAAAAATTAACTTGCCTCAGTCTCGAAGGATTTCTCCTTTCACTGACCGAGGACAGAAAAGTTGAAGTGTCGTATCAGAACAGATACTACACTTTGCTCCAGATCAAATGGCTAAAGAATGTCATTTTTTTTGTTTGTTTTTAAGAGAATTGATGCAGGATGCAGGGCTCCAATAATGCCTAAAAATAAATTCTCTTTAGTTTACTTTCGTTAGACACTAAAGTTAACGAGTATCAAAAAGGTTTATTATATTTCTATGGTTAATTTATTATAAAATAATACTTACAAGTCGTCCAATGGGAGAAATGTGTTGGTATGACATATCTTAGAAAGTTAAGGAATCAACGTTGAATACATGATAACTCAATCAAGACAGGAGTTTTATTTCTTTTAATTCTTTTTCGATAATCGTGAACTTTTAGTTTGGAGTTTCGGGATGAATTCCGAAAAAATAATCTGAAACGCAGTTTTCACTATGAATCCTCCTTATTGCGTTCTGTTGTTTTAATTACAATTTGTTCTCATATCTTTGGTTTCATAGTGAAACAAATCGGTATATTCCCGCTTTTTCCTCATTTAATTTTATAATAAATATATTCCGAAAATTTAATAAGCAGGACTTTCATAGTTTAGCGGCGTACGAATAAGGCGACATCTATTTCGAAGCTGAGCTTACTATTTATTAAAATTACGTTAAGTAGATTAATTACCAGAAAAATATGGTCTGAAAATGTTAGTCTTAATCAAAAGTAACCGAAAGTTATGCGAGTGGCACTGTCGCTCTGCTATAAACGAAGTTATCTATTCTTAATTTCCACTAAAAATTTTATCTTAAAAATAAATAAAAGATGGTTCTCACACACTAAATTATGAATGCAGCGTTAAGATGTTTGAGAATTCGTTCATCCGTTTAATAAAATTGTTTTCTTTATTCTGAAATAAAATTGTAGGTTAAAGAGAAACAGTCTACTTAGTGACTTTAAATCAGAAATTGACAAGCGGTGTTTATCAAAAAACAGTCCCGCATAATTTTATGTCGCTTGGATTTGGGCGGAATTTTTAATTTCATTAGTGTGTTCACATTTCATTTAGAGTTAACCAAATTTATGTTACTACTAACCCTAAGTCCGATTGGCAATGTCGTAAAACCACACGTAATTGTCTCGTAAAGTTAAACGCCCCAACAAAAAAGTATGATTTGATTATTTGTAATAATTTTGTTTTCCAATTATAAAAAACAGTTTGATTTTATTATGTGTTAATAATGAAATTATTATTAAATAATCATCAACTTGTGTGTGTTTAAACTTTTGATATTTGGTTTTAAATTCGTTACATTTCGTAAAGATATTTTGTGGAAAAGGAATGTTATAAAGTTTATTTTTGTGTCAGAAAAGTTAGGTTAAAATACAAACAAAAAGGGGTCCTCTTTAAATATGTCATCTACCCATTAAACTAAACTTAACTAAACTATTTATGGTTAGGGTTAGTTAATTAGGATTAGTTTAAATGGGTAAGTTACGTACTGGAATCTAAACAACTCGGTAGACCAAATGTTGGATTAAAAACTATTCGCTAAATTACATATTATAAAAGCAACAACGAATGTTTCATGAAATAAAAAAACGTACATTAAAGCAATTAAGACATTCACCTAATAATACTAATTACATTTTTTTTAATGTAAATTACAAGTTTATTTCAAGACTATAAATAAAAGTGTAAAATAATCAATTTCATCTATATTTGTGCAAACACCAAACGAAATATATTATTCCGAGCAAATTAAGACTCATTTCCAAGATAGTAAGATCTAATTACAAAAATTATAAATCCCAAATAGACTGTTTCATTTTCCCCCCATTTCAACATAAAAAAAATGACGCAATGTTTAACATACATATTTTGTGGAATCCGTTATTGGTGTTGTATTTTCATTTAGAAAATGGATACTAATATTTTCACAATTAATCTTCATTTACTGAGCAAAAAATGCAAAAATTGTCCTTTTCTTTATCTTCATGGGAAATGGATCTTAATCTGGTTGGAATGAATGTGGTGAACATTTTAAAACACATTTTACTGCACACTTAAACCTAAAATTATATAACATGCACGCCCAAAGACGCAGTCACTTATATTATTACGCCATCACGAAATATTTTTTTAATTTTTTACTTTCCTTAAACGCGATCTATAAATGGTGATATTTTAAACAATTCGGTAATCATATTTGTTTCAACTATTTTCAAATATTCTTGTATTGCACAAATACGCGTATTAGATTACGTGATGTAAAAATATACATTTCCTTTACTTTCGCTTTGCCGTCTGATTTATTTAACTTATGCTAGACTGACTTACATATTAGTAGGTATTTAAGTAATTAAAATTAGCATTAGTTATTCACCCTGAAAATTAGCTATTAACCAATGAAATTAGTAACTGGTAAAAAAAAATCGCAGGCCGATATAATTTTCTTGTGTTCAGTTTAATTTTCTGTGTAAGTCGTTTTATTCATAAAAATACAATTCAGCTAGTTATGTGAAAATAACTTCATACGTCTCGCTCCATATCTATGGCCAGAACAACTGACTGACTCGACTCGTGTGTGTGTATTCAATATGTGCGAACATATAATTCAATTATACTTGTATTTTTCTATTGTATGACAAGTGTAGTATCTGTTCTGATACTACGTTTCATCTTTTTTGTCCTCGGTCAGTGAAGAAGAAATGCTTATGGAGTTTGTCCGGTTAAAGTGAACAAGTCTACTTGACAAAGGCTTCCGGTTAACGAAATCGGAAATTGACAATCGGTGTTTATCAAAAAAAAAACAATCCCTCATTAGGTTATACCGCTTAGATTTTGGCGGAATTTTTATTTTTTAATTTCCCTGGTTTCTAAACATTTCGTTAAGAGGGTTTACCAAATTTCTTTTACCACTAACCTTAAGTCAGGGTGGGCAGTTCGTAAAACCACACGTAATTGCCTAAAATAGTACCCCCATAACAAACGGTTTGATTTGATTATTTCCAATGAAAAACATTCTAATTATTATTATATGAAAAAAGTTTGATTTTATTATTGGTTAATAATTTAAAACATCGTGAAAAATTATTAATCCCCCCCCCTTCCCTCCAAAATAAAAACATCTGACTTAAAATATAATGGTTAACTGTTTTTTTGATAAACACCACTTATCAATTTCTGATTTCAAAACAGGAAACCATCATCAAGAAAACTTGTTCTCTTTACCGTTTTGTACCAATCCAGAGTGTCCATTTTTAGGGGGCTGGATTTTCCCCATATTATAAACTCACCTTGTGTCTTACCATGAACTCGTAGGGGGCAAGTAAATAGACACTACGAAAATATATAAAAATATATACAAAGTAATTGATTTTAAATATACACTCTATAAACTCTAGTTTTTTAAATACATTTTAAATATACTAATTTTGATCATTATTTTATTGTTAATTGCATACCCTGCCGGAGAGACGCACAAACAGCCAATACGTAGTTATTATGACTTTGGACTATTTTTAAAAACATTAAATGTTTTAAGTTACGATGTAAGATTTTGATTTGTGTTTATTTTTCTCTATCAATTGACATAAAAAGTTAGGTTTTGTTTTATGTTTCGGAATTGTTTTTTTTAGATTAGGATTTATAACTTGGATTATTTGGATTGTTCAGACTATTGTTCTTATCCTGGCTGTTTTCAGAACGTTTCGGCCGATGTAACCTCCGTCCTTTTTTTTAAGGTGCATCTTTCCGAAATAGGAGGCCTATACGGAATTTCGAACTAAACTCATTTTTTAAATCCACCGTATACTCTTCTCGTTCCGTTAATTAACTATCTCGTTAACTAAATATCACGTTTTTACTTATTACTTATTATTATTATTATTATTATTATTATTATTATTAGTCCTCAGACGCTTGAAGGTTCTATCACTTAGAACTGATTGTTTATCAAAGCCTTTATTCATTGCGCTGCGTTCCCAACTTCGAAACTAACAACAACGATGAGAATAGTAGTGTTAATAATCCAAATACTAAAAACGTATAATCACGCTTGTATTTAATAAGAACGCATGATCTTAATAGAAATATATATCTGCATGCCTCTACAATGTTTCGCAAGAGACGCGCACGAAGCAAAAACTTACGAATCAAGTATGTTTTCCTGTGCGTGTGTATAGTTGGTTTTGTAATCATTTCAAATCTATAATATATGCACGGAAAAATGAATACATTAACTTTTTTTGCTAAGAGTCATTCATGATAAGAAGAGTGTGATATTCTTTTGTAAAACTTTCTATTGACCAAATCTGTGCGCATGTGCACGTCTATATTATTAAATAGGAATAGAATATGTTCGAATTGTTAACACTTATTTTTTCGTGTAACTTACTTCGGGGGTTAGTATAACATCGGTTTAACAATAGCTGACTATTCTTTAAATAAATCAAACGAATGTCTCGTCTTTATGTGTTTATTTTACGTTGTAGCAATCTAATTCTTTTTACAAAAAATATATATTCTGTCTTTCTACCGTAAAATAATTGTCAGCTAAATATTCTTCAAATCAATAAAATGGGTATGAGATTAAAAAAATATATTCATTTAAAATTGTACCGTTTTAGACGACGATGTATCATAATTTGATTTTGGAAGAATTCGTTTGAATATTAGCATAGACAGAATTGGTTACCTTAGCGACATCAGAGTAATCAAGAACGATCTAAATGGGTGTGAAAGGTGATAACGTGCGTACAAACATGAAGTGACTAAGCGTTTTATTATATAGATTTGTAAAATGATCAGAAAGATAAAATTAAATTAGGATTGGCAGTTACGATGTACAGTATGCCACATTAAGTATAAACAATGATAGATTGCGTGATTTATAATTCTACAGAATTTTTTTATATATATATATATATATATATATGTGTGTGTGTATTTTTCTCTAGAAACAAATATTTAAGAAATAACAATACTCAATTCTTTTTAATATTAGGAAAAGTTTACACAGTAAGCCTATGTCTGTGCCTGCATTCTTATCTTTATGATATTAATATTGAAATGTTTTGTTTCCGATATCTGTGAATTCAATAACATAAAGCATACAATAATCGTCTGCGTGTATGCATATGTAGTTTAGAAGGAATAAACACATCGGGCTATGTTACGTTATATATATATATATATATATATATATATATATATATATATATATAATTGTCAGGAGGGGGAGCGTGTCCTCTACAGATTGCTATTTCGCTGTATCATTGCTCTACGTTGGGTGTTTCAAACTAAGATTCGAAACCCGAGCATTTTTTATAGCAGTAAGATATGTTAGTCGTACGCAATAATGCTCGCGACGAAAATAAGGCAAATTATGCTTTTATATTTGTTTATATTACCGACTGGTTAAAGAGTTCAATTCTTTTTACGAAGACTAATGCTTTACGCAACCATCACTTATCTCGAAAGACAACTCAACATACGAGTTGGGTGGGGTGCAAATGTAGCCATTCATATAGAGCGGTTTCGAAATACCACGACTTTTCAGCGTGGCGAGTGTTTCAAGTTGAGATTCGAAACCTGACCGTTTATTCAACAGTCAGATACATTTTATTTTGACAGAAAATCTAAAAAGATCGGTCTGTATTAACCCATAACAGGGCCATTAGGTCTAAAGCTTTTTCTTGGTACCCTGATTTCACCGATTCTTCCTCCCTCGAAATCCACACTCGCCTTATTACAATAATCTTTAACCGACCCTTAGAATCTTTCGTACCAAAGAGGATTCTTATGAATGAATTTAAGTGACGCACAGAGTACGTTTGCCGGATTCGAAAGAAGGTCGCATAAACCCCTGCTTTTACTCGGTTCATTATGTTTCAACTTTGTCAGTCGCATGCATAACAATCCGCTCGATCTTGCCTGGGAGCATTTTTACATTCCTTTAGTTTCGTTCATTAAACTCACCACACGCAGATTTTTGGTTTGATCTGTTAATTATTTATTTCAATTTCATTCTTATTTTTGATAATTCGAAGTGAATTATCTCATCATCGTTTATAAACGTTACTCTTGGCGACATGAATTATTTTAAAGGAAATATATTTGGAAACAAAAGTTTAAAGCAATTTATTGTGGTTTACGTACTCATTTTTGACGTATTTGCGTTAAAAATGTTATCTTTCATAAAAGATATAAGCATGTTAATTACCGTAAATATTGGTTGTCAGTAAGGTAATAAGACGTCATACATCTTGTTACGGACTGGACCGAAAGCGACGAAGATAAATGTCATATCAAAGAACACGCTTTTAATTTTATCTATCTTCGCTCCTTCCGGTCCGGCCCGATATTTTACTTCCTGAAATTATAAGATGTCTTGACTCCTCATTACTTCAGTAATATCTATTATTTCCATTAAATAAATCTGTATTCAATAGAAACGGTTATTAAATCGATCTTTGCAATCAAAATAAAAGAACGTGTTATTTACACTGTTAAAATGTTAACTCCATTCATGGACGGCGGCACCGGGGGGGGGGGGTCTCACCCCCCCCACTTTACGGTCATCAATAATGAAGTTATATATGCATGTGTTTAACCGCCCCACTTTTTAGGAGAGCCCCCCCACCCACTTTTATAACTGTCCCGCCGGTCCTGCCATATATACAGGGTGGGCAAAAATAAGGGTCCTATTTTGAAAAATTCATAACTTTTTTATTTATTGATTTAAAAAAAAAATTTTTTTAGAATAAGTAAAGGACCCCTTCCGAAGCAAGCATGAGCCGTATTAGCCCTAAGGAACGTACCCTCATTTAGAAAACATTATTTTTGCTTAAAAAACTCAAAACAGTGTAAAAAACAATACTTTAGTTTTTGTAAGTTTTAAGAAGTGTTTTTCGGCTAAAATTTGTTTTGTTTATTTCAAAAAATCTCGGAAGGGTCAGTCTACACACACATAAAGTTTGGTGAGTTTAACTTTTATTTTGTGGAAGTTATTCAAATTCAAGTTATTCAAATTTAAAGATAGGACCCTTATTTTGGCCCACCCTGTACTTCCTGGTTGGTTTGTTTTCTATTAACAACGAAATTAGCATTGTACAAAAAATAAATTTTAAGTAGCTGTTGATACCGGTCCTTTTGTTTTTCCTTTTTAAAATCTGATTTTTGTGAAATTTAGTTTACTTATTCGTGGTATCATTCTCTCATTACATTAATTCTTTAAAACTGTTTAGAACAGTTTATATTTAAAGTAACGTTTCAACAAAAATAACCAGAGACAGACGATAACATGTCTGACATCTTTTCTATATAGATTCGGCACTGGATTTTTTTCGTTATAAATGGTTTTAAACGTGTGTATGTGACCGTGATGAACATTACAATTCAGTCATCGTCTTGCATAACTCTAAAATTAACGTTATGTTAATGTTACTGGTCAATTCAGTAAAAGAATAACATTATTAATCATGATTTTAAAATCAATCCTAAGCAGATTTTTACGAATATCCACTATTAATTTAATCTTAATGAATGACTCTAATATTTCAAAATAATTTCATCTGATCGTCAAGTTTTACTATCGATACATCTAAATCAACATGTTATTTTCCTGACTCGTCAGTTTCCACATGCTAATTTTGGTAGCATGTTAAGAACCAAAATATCATTTGATTTATTTCCTTCTATACACTACTTTATCAAGCTACGATGTTTCAGATGGCAGATATCTTAAAGAGAAATAGTGTTTTACTCTGAATTCGTTTCGACATATTTACTTCCCTTTGTATTAATAAAAATATGATTCTTAAACAGCGTTTCTGAAATAACTCCAACATGAAACGCAATTTGCAATAGAGAGAAGAGATAAAATTTATTTCAGTTAACGAAAAAGCGCATATGTAAATATCTTGTGTATTATTATTATAGAATTAGAAATAATAAAATTAATAATAAAAAGATTAAAATTATCAATAAAAAATGATTAATAATAATAAACTTTATAATATTTAAAATAATAATTGTATTAACATCAATAATATTTAAAATACTAATTTATTCATAGATTCTATGAACTGAAATATGAGTAATTACCATATTATATTATTATTTGAACAAGACAGAATATAATGAGAAAACTAATAATAATTTACTTCGAAAGTAGGTTAGCAAAACACCGGTTCATTGTCTTGTATTATAAAATTATTACTTATGCCAAAAATATAATTAAAAACAGTAGAAAAAATATTGGTTTCAATTTCTGAAGATTTTGGGTCAAGTTAATAAAAAAAAAATATTATTGATGATAAAAATTAGTTTCAAAATTAGACTTACAGAACACTTGTTCATAGCCCCTTACTAACTAAAAAAATATAAAGTGTATGATACAAATCTAAAGGAATTCCTTTAGATGTTTATTATATAATTGCATTTATTATATTAAATCGCATAATTATGTGATTTAATTTTATACTTTTCGTAATACGCCCGATAGTTTTATAAATTATGATAACAATAATAATAATAATTAAAAAAATTTGGTAAAGATTCCGGACAACGCCGAGTACGAATTGCTACTTCATAATGACTTTAAAGGAATATATCTCTAACCGGGAAATTTCGGGTAGATTTTATAATCAATAATATGATGAATTAACTACTTCAAATTGGAACAGGACCAAATAAAACAGCAGACCCTTCATGTGCATAGAACTCGATATCTGTTCAGATAGAGCTGTATAACTGTTCTAATTCACTTTTTTCTGCTTCGCTTACTCAAATGTAAAGAAATCAACATTTATTAATACACTTTTGACAATTGAAACCCTCGTGAACCTGCATTAAAATTAATACACAACTATTATTGTTTATATATATAATGTAGAGAGAGTGGGGGAGGAATATATATACTTCCGTCATATTACCAAATATTTAGCGAATAAATGACGTGCCAGACTAACCATTTCCAGCGAGAAAGAAATAGTAGTTCAGACAACCCCCGCGTATGAAATGCGTACGGAAAGAAATCCTCTAATCTTAATAAAAATTCCATGGTTGGTGTTTTTCTCTTTGTGTCATGAGAAAGTATAATAATAATTTGTACATGAAAAATTAAATTACTGGCATAGTTCAATTATTTTATATGAATATTATTGCTTATAAATCGTTTTTGAATGATTTCCCAGCAGTTGTTTTCCTATAACATGATTTATGTCGGTAATAGTACTGTTCAGCAAATTCTTCTTTCCAAATAAAGAAACTGGTTGATGCTATATCTTTATGAGTTGTATTTAAATTCGGAGAGGATTACAAGGAACACAATATGAGCGAAGCAAATACATAACGTTAAGATTAAGTGGGTTCTAATTTTGAAGCAAAAGGGGTTCGCTCTTTTACCCTTATTTTTCATGTCGATACATTTTTCCTTTTTCTTTCTTTTTTCTTTCATTGTTGTACAGTTTTTTTAAAATTATTTTCTTCATTTTGTTTAATTTTTTCTATTCCTTTTCCAATTTTCTCGCATATTTCTTTTAAATTACTAACTTTTTATTTATTTGTTTTCACTTTTCTTTTCTTTTAACGTTTCAGATTTTCATCATATTTTTCGTTTTTATTTTACAGTTCATTTGTCGATGTTTTTATTTCATTTTACATTCTTGTTTTTCATTTGTTTTTTTTTGTTTGTTTATTTCCTTTTTATAATTTCCTTTTCCTTTTCTCATTTCTTTTTCCAATTTCTTTTTTTTTCGTTTCTTTTTTTGTATCGTTTTTTAAACTTTTATTCTCATATTCTATATATGTTCTATTCCTCTCTTTGTTATTCAGATTTTGTTCATTCTTTTCCTGTTTTTATAAACAATAAACAAAAGTGCAAAGTCTTTTTTTATAGGCACGCGTTACTTTATTTATGAAAATGAGATAGTTTAGATTCGGACATGCATAATAAACCCATAACCTTGTACTGCGCCTCTCCTGAAAACTCACCCGGTTTATTAAAACTAAAACAGAAGTCACAACAACATCTACGTATACTTTCAATTTTCTGATTAGTATTTGTACTGTTTTTCGCTGCATTTCATTCACTGGTAACTTCTTGATATTGAATCATTTCCGTCTATCCTGCTATATAAAGTGTGTACGGATGGCTGTGTTGGTGTCATTTATTTAAGTCTGTTATATTATACGCATATAATCCCATAGTTACTCTTCGTTTCATAGTATTAGAATGTATTAGTGATCATAGTTATTTAAGTCATCCGTAATTTTGTTTTTCATGAATTATTTCTTGTAAGCTTACGTTGTTTTAAGAAAGAATGTCTGATTCTCATTAAGAAACGTTTCTAATGTATACTTTGAGTTTTCCTTGGACTTTGACTTGATATATTGATGAACAGGCAGATGAAAATTACGTAATTATATTTCTTTTAATTTATCACCGAAGTATAATTATTACTTCTTTCCACCCCTTTACTTACATTTATTGGTAAAAAGTCCAGAATAGTTAACAGTCGTTACCCTGTAAAGAACAAAAAGACATAATCTATATAAAAGGCCTTATAATGAAACTATCTACTGAACCCAGCTAATTTTAACGAGTAAAAAGTTTGTTTTAAACGGTAAAATAACAAATGTTAACATGTAAGAAGGCGTACACCTCTCTATATATTGCTTACGTGTTCTCGAATGATAACTATTCTGACCTTTACCAATGTATTTCTTCTGACTCTCGTGCACGAGCGAAGAAAAACATTGCAGTATTTGTCAATCTTCCAAAATGGTCCTCACTCTGCTTTGAAAATCAGTATTAGCTCAAGAATAACTAATTCGCAACATGACCCTAATGACGCCAAATAATAACATTTATATACGAGACGGCCCGTATCACCTGGATAGGTGTCGCTCGGGGCAACCTTTCTTGCCTCACTAGAATACAAACGACTTCGAAATCTAGTGGGAGATTAGCTTTTTCTTTCTCTACACTCCATTGTCTCATAGAAGAAACTGTGCTAGTCTTTCTCTATTCTATCGTTATTTTCATGGTAGATGCGTGACTTGGCTAGAATCTCTGGTTCCTTCTGTAAGACATTCACACCACCACTGCAAATAACTTTCCTGTCTTCCTCTGTGTTCCTAAATTTAACGGAACTTCGATGAAATGAGTTTATTTTCAATAACTTTTCATCTGTGGAACAATAGCACTGGACTACTTCCGTTGTTGTAGTCAGCAACTGGATTTTCTACAAGACTAATATCAACAATAACTTGTCAGGCCGCCCTGTTAAGTAATTGAATGCTGCCTTATTTACCAGGGTTTTCAATCCTCTCATTGTATTCTTCATCAATCCAATTGACGATAAAGATTAATGGGGTGGTCAAGTGGTTGTTGGGTCTTGGTGACTAGTGGGTATAAAACACAGCGGAGTAATTGTCATGATTATTTGTAGTGTTTTAAGGAATGCAAGTGATGATTTCTTATTTAATGAGTATTTAAATACACACAAACAAACGGAATGTGTGTGTACATATCAGATGTTAATAATGATAGAAAAGGGGAATAACTCTGTTTATTTATATAATAATATGCTAAGGCATTTAATGTTCGTACTACGGTGTCACTTTTCATACATATTACATTAAAATAATGATATCGTTTTATCAGCAAATATATTATAGTGATTTGTGATTGACCTGATGTCGCTAAGGTAAACAGTTCCGGCTTTACCAATTTTAAAATGAATGTTTTCAAAATCAGAATGTCGTCCAGTCGACTTTAAAAAGTACACTTTTAAATAAATGCCCTTTATGAAGTGGCATTCGTTTTATCGATTTGAAGAATAATTAGCTGACAATTATTTTAAAGAAATAATACAGGGAATATCTATTATAAAAATAATCATATGCTATATTTTTAAATAAGAGACAGCTTCTTTTTTCTTTACTTAAAGAATATTTAGGTGGGAATGGCAATTATTTGTATAGAAGAAAATCATTTCTTAATGATATTGACCCTGACACACATTTATTATTTCAAAAGGAATATTATTTTGACTATAAATTATACAGGTTGATGTAGAAAACACTATGAAACTTCCACGGCGTTCCACTACTTCATTTGTGAATCTGCTACTCAGTTAATTTGGCCTTTTGGCTAAGATCAAAATGTAGTATCTGTTCCGATGGATACTGCACCCCATAGACTGGTATTGTCTTGGCCTTCGGGGCTTGATTTACGCCGGTCTATGGGGCTGTCCTGTGCAGTTTTAGGAGGTCCACCCTCCCAGGCTTCGCCTCCCCTCTTTGGGGAGGAGTAAGTTTATTGCTTACTGTCTGAGGCGCCCCTACCGGGGAATGCCGACAGGGCTACCCAGGCAATTTTTAAACCCCACTTTCCCGATCCGACCTTGGGTCACATCTTACTTGTGGGAGTAAGATAAAAACTGGCCTTGTGCCTAACTCCTGGAGAGGAGTAAATCAATACTCAGTTACGTCTGGAGAGCTCCTATATCTGCTGATACTAAACAATTTTCTTTTTGTCTTATCTTGGGGCGATTTATTATCTTAGACACGCGTAAATATACATCAAAGAATCCTGCACATATCACACATACGTTCCGTGTTTATAGTGATGTGATGCGTTTGTTGTTGCTAGTCGTGTTGAACGCGCACTTATCTCCTACCTAACATTAATTTATATTTATTCTATTTTATGTGTAAAAATTACGTAAACACACAACATTATTGTATTTGTTCTGTATAGGTATCAAATGTCGAAATCTGGAAGATGTTATATCTGAATGAGTTACAGCAAGGCGAGAGAGGGCGTATCTAGTCATGCTTATTTGATTCATAGAGAAGATAGTGGTTACCGATATTAAAAAAGCAGATAATATTAGAAATAAAATAATTTGAAACATTCTAGAAACTTTAATTTTTTTAGATAGAAAATATAGAAGTGTAGATCACTAAAAAATACCTTACATAAAAAAATCACGAAATCAACAAATCCTAACATAAAATACAAAAAATCATTCAATAAAATAAAACCAAAAAGAAAAAAAAGAAAAAAAAAACATTTAAAATATCTCGTGCTCGTTTTTCATGTAATGTGCCTCTTGTAACATATGCCCTGTATTTTGGATAGTGGCGAGCAATGAAAGTGAAATAATTTAGTTTTATTAACTAAAAAAATGGTACTTATATCGATCCTGACCCAGTTTCCGTGAGTTTCTTGTCAGGAGCGTTCGGCTATCTTATGCAAACGCCCGAGAGATGACGAGCCGATTTCTACCAGACGACAATTTTGATACGGTGCTGCGTCCTATGATTTTAATGTTTTGCTTGTTTTGTTTTGTTTTTTTGTTTTTAGGGTTAGGGGTAAAAATATTTATTTGATAACAGTAATTTCGGTCTGTTTTGCTTGTTTTATTTGTTTTGTTGTTTAAAAAATTTCTTGCAAATATAACTAAAAATTATAAGACGCAGCAACGTATCAAAATAACAAAATTTATTTGATAACAGTAACTTCGCTATGTTTTGCTTGTTTTGTTTCTTTTGTTGTTTCTTTTAGAAAATTTCTTGAAAATATAACTTAAAATCATAGGACGCAGCACCGTATCAAAATTGTCGTCTGATACAAATCGGCTCGTCATCTCTCGGGCGTTTGCGTAGGATAGCCGAACGCTTCCGACAAGAAACTCGCGAAAACTGGGTCAAGATCGATATAAGTACCAAAAAAATAAATACTTCTCATTGGAAACCCCGACCAAAACTCAGAATTATCCGATCTTAATGATATTATTAATACTAATGTATGCATTTACAAGACGGAACACCCGGCGTTTCTTGGGATTGAATGAGGATCACTACTGTGCTTTTATCTTACTATGCTCATATTACCATGTCAATTGTTTTCCCTGCCCCGCTCTTCCCATTACGCCTCCTAATATAGTCGAAGCAAGCTAAAATTTTTGTAAACTCACTGAATTTGTGTCTTATACATATGGCTTAATATTTTATCGGATATACGAATTAAATTTTTTAAAGGGTTTCTGTGCCCATGGGTAGCTTTGAGGTGGGAGCACTACCGGGGCATTTTCTACATATAATATAAATGAAGTTGTCAAGGAAGTTCGCCTCCATTAGGTTAGAAGGTAACTCATTAATTTTAAGCCACTTCCATTGTTTGTTTGTTTTTCAGAAAGGTTTACACATATATTTAAATTGAAAGAATAGGATATATTTGAAGGTTTAAGTTTAATGCCCTCATAGCACCGTTAGGGGTGCACCTTAACATAAGAATAAACTTTCATTTTTTATGTAGATCCTCTAAAGGTGTTTTCTATAAGGAACACACAAGCATCACACACACGCATTTTTAATTTTCTATAGATAGATCAATGAATGTGCATATAAAATATATTTTATTCAAAAGAAAAAAAAGTATAGACCGCTTTATTTCACTTAAATTACTTTTACTCCCGTCATTTATGTCAATAGAAAATATGTCCTATGCCCATAGTCGATCACAATTAAAACCACAAAAGTCCAACAACGGCTAGTATTAAACGTTCTGACGAGATTTTGCTTACATTTAACTTTTCGATGTTTTAGTGTAACTCTTTAAATATCGTTCGTTTCATTTTTTTTTTTAAATCAAATGAAACGTTCGATTTTGAAACTCTTTAATTTAGATATAATAAGAAGCTAAAGACGATAAGAAGCACGGTGCTGATTTAGTGAATAATGCAGAGAGGGTGAAGTGTGCCACGTGCTCATTCTCACGTGTGCAAGAACGGGAGAACAGAGGGAATATAATTAGGCTTTAGCACTCTCTTCCTTTTCCCTTTTGTAATTCATTTTTCCTTGCTACGTTAAATTGCTTTAAACGGGATATGTAAATGTTTTTTTAATGCTATTGTATTCTTATTTCAATAACTAATCAATTAGTAATAATTTTTCAAAAATGTGTAAATTCCGTAGTCACGAAAGATGGTCAATTTTATTAATATAAATTATAATTAAACAGGACAGGAAATCACAAACCAGACATAATGTAAAAAACAATTGACTTCATTTTCTATAACATTTACTAAGAATTTTATTTTTATGTAGAAAATGAATACATATTCTAAATATTTTGCATCATGAATTATATATTGGATGAACATGTTTAAAATCCAGTAGTGAATCCTTTTAGAAAATACTAGACTACCGTGACCCGTTGGGTCAGTTTGTTATATTAGCTATGGAATTCATGTATGAGCGTGACACTTGTGGCATAAAGAAAATAGTTTTTTTTTTACATAACAGAAGCATTTCTATGAAAGTATATTAAAATGAAAAAAGAATATAGATAGATTTCTATGAGTCGTTCTGTTTATTATAATTGTTTTTTTTTTTAAATACAGTTACTGAATTATAAGTGGTTGGTTAGGGCGATTTGAGAAAGGAAGGGGGTACAGCAGGCGTTCTCGCGTACGTAACGAAAACAGAGGGAATAGGAGTGGTGAAATCTATGAGAGGGAAAGTGGGAGGTGGTTTCGTTCACCTACCGCTAGTATGGCTGATATTAATAATGAGTGTTGTTTTTTTGTTTGTTTGTTTTTGTTTTTTAAAAGGGAGGAGTTTTTTTGAAACTGCGACAGACTTTACGAGGTCCTCCCGTTGAATGTTTTTAGCCGTGAAGAAAACAAATAAACTATTTGATGAAATTAAATGAAATTGTTTAAAAATTTCCAGAATGAAAAATTTCATGCGTTCGTTAATCATAATAGAGAATAACGGAATTGGAATAACAGATTGAAGACGATGCTATTTACGCATGCGCAACCGGATGTTGAAAACCGGAAAGCTGAAAGCTGATTGCAAACATACAAGACCAATAGACTTTTAGTATTATATAGATAATAAACTCATTCCCTGTATAATAAATAGTAATGTGAATTTATTAATGTATATATATATATATATATATATGATCCGTTTCTTGGCAAAATAATGAATTTCTTTACATATGACAACTAAAAAAATAGACTTATAGAAAACGTAAAAGCATGTTTACGTATGAGTGTTATTTTAATTTAAATATTTCGAGCGGTCGTGCACTTGTTGTCAAGTAAATGAACGCGAAATCTCTCCACAGACTTGCGCGTTGATCTCTTCGTAAATTACAGTACAAACTGTTTCCTCCGGTGCGCAAAGTTTTATTCCCAAATTCTTCTTAGTCTGTAAAATATTAATACATATTCAGGACTTCAACATAAGAGTTGAGACCTGTATGTATTCAGTCTTATAACTAATGTTATTACCTTTTTCTTTGTTTCATTTTACTTTAGTAGAAGTTCTCATAAATTAAGGGCCAGGGCTAACACTTGATCTCTATATGAGCTACATAGATATTCTAATATTCCATTAAAGTTCTCCTTTACCTTTCAAACATTGAGTTAGAAAATAAGTAAATAACATTAATTTTTATCTCTCAAATTGACTAGTTAACTATGTTATAGTTAATCTTTTTTTTGGTGCTACCGGATTCCAGAACATGACTTCATCTAGTCTTGTGTAGTGACCAGTTTAGTGCTGTTATTTGGGGTAACATCACTTGGAGAAGGGCCACCATTCCTCGTATGAGCCAGTGTGTAGCTATCCAGAGAGGAATCTTATTAGGGCTTGAATATTATGTTATTTTTAATGTTTGGTCAGGGTTTACTTGTAGGGTGACGTATCCTCATGTCAGCTTGTCCTGACAAGCCCTTGTGCAAATAGACCGAACACACTCGAAGACAGTGTCTCGTAGGTAATTCAAACTCTCCTGTTGGCGTGCATATGTCTACGGGGGATTGTCTATTAAAATACATTTGATGTTTTATTGAAATGTTATATATATGTCTCGTCACACGAAATTTAGAGCGTAAAAAACAATAAAAACTACCGGATGAATCCATTATTCAGGAAGACAATAACTTATAAGACAACCCCCCGCTTTTTTATTTTCTTTTTCTTTCTAAACGGATGTATACGTTTTTGTTTCATTCATTTTGCTTTTTTAAACTCTTCAGTTTGTGTCGTTTTCTTATTTCTTTTATTTAACTTCACTGATTCAAACGTTATGAAGATAAATATTAGTAAATGATTTTTTTTCAAATAGTTTTTATCATTACGTCTTACGCAAAATTAAATTATCATTTTAAAGGAAATTCCACCTTTTTTAATCGTAAATTACAATCAAATATATGTATCTCTAATAACATCTGCAGCATAGAATTGCATGATAAAATATTTTTTGTGTAATTTTCAGATTTTTTATGGTAGGTTTTATTAAAATGTATAATTAACATTTTTTTTTTTAGAAAGTCGAATTTCTTGTTGATAATATTTTAAAATTTTACATAATTCATGATTTACGCATATTTAATTTACATAAAATCAGTTATATTAAACACTGAATCATCAACGAAGATGACGGTATATATGAGTTAATCTGATTAAATCTTTGAAATTCCATTAATTTAATCTATTTTTTCATTTTGAATATCTCTTAATAATGATTATTACTTAAATAGTTGCTTAGATATACCTAAAATGGCATGAATTCAGTTTTAATACTATTTCTTAATTAATCCATTTAAAAAAATTATATTAATGATAACGATCTACAATGTGACAACAAATTTGTTCCAAGGGTATGCTACTCTACATTAAAAAATAATCTAATTGATAGATTTAGTTTTTGAAAGATTTCTTATCAATAAATACTACGTGCGAGCAGAGTAATTTCAAAATGTGTTTTATATTTATAAACGGTATTACTTATTTTGAAAGTTTCAAGTAACTCCACCGATATTTTTCTTTTTAATCATCAAACATTTGGGTTAAATATCAGATTATATTCATATACAATCTGATAGTTTGTCCAAATGTTTGATTATTAAACCCATCTTTTCACTTTCTTTTACATGACTTGTTTAACTTTGCTATTTTTTGCCAATACATTTGATTTGATACTTGTTATAGTAAAGGTCCTTCACTCATTTTATTAGTTACTTAACTTTTTAATCATCTAGTTTAGGTATTATATCCCGATTTACATCATGTTAAAACATCTCGGTATACCAACCTGTCATATGTGTATTGCACGAAACACAGAAATGTGAATTAATGTATGAGGAAATCTTAGATTTCCTTAAAACTATAATCTAATTCTAAACAACAAAAGAAAAAAAGAGAATATCACCTGTTAATACCTTTGTAATGCCTCTTTTAGTTTATCCAGGATATCCAATTAAAAACAAAGTCTGATAACAACAAAATCAAACACAACGTTTATCAAGTTAAATCTTCCGAATAATCCAATGGTCGTATTTATTAAATTTGTGTTGGAAGTCGCCGTCTGTTCCGGACACCCGGCAAATATAATATTCTACTTAACTTTACTTTATTTTATAAGAACACATTCCAGTAAAAAGATTATACAACATTTAGATTTTTTAAAGAAAAGTTGCCTTCAAAAGATTACTCCAGACAGACAAAATGCAGGTTGTAGTAAAAAATAAACACGATTTCTTACTTACCGAAGGCGATAGAATCCATTAATGGCATTAAGTATTCGCATGAAATTATCGTTTCCCTTATATTACTGCCTCCACAGTTATCCATCATTTCGCGATGTCTTCCATGGTGGCGTTTATTCTGAATCATCTAAAACTTAACCATAACCGAAGCATATCAACAAGACACTCAAAAGTAGATCATAGGCGTGCGCGCTCAATGCGTATGATTGTCGGGTTACTTTTTTTTTTGTTGCAAAACTCATTTTTCCATTAGTGGCGATGGACTGCCATAAAAACAAAACAAATATATATCTTTTTTTATATATTTGGATACTGGTGGGTTGTGTGTGAAGTATGAAAGTATGTTGTTTTCTAAAATATTTTATTGGGCATAACGCTCGAGAATTGCCATTTCCAGCTAAGAATGTGTTCAGCAAAAAGCGGTGAAATGCAAAAATTAGTCCCCTGTGTATTTTACACAACATAACTTATGAAAAATGATATATTTCATTGAGAATTTAAAGTGTTATTTTGTAATAAAAATGTATTTATTATAATTAGAATGTTTTCTTGGTTAAAAATACTCAAAAAAATATTTTAACAATGTTCAGAATAGTTTTTTTAAAATAATAACGTTAGTATGTAGACATAAATTATTAACACGCAGAGGGGGTCCTTGTTAACTATTCTTTAATTTCACCTAACAATTTAATAAACAAAAGAAAATGTGTTTCGATCACAAAATTAAGAATAGTTAACACCCCGTTCTAGCGAAAAAACGTAATATAACGGGGACTGATTTTCGCACTTCACCGCTTTCTGCTCAACACATTCTAAGCCGGAAGTAGCAATTCTAAGGCGTTATGCCGTGATACCTTTTTATTATTATAATAAAATATTTGAAACGGCCTGCGTTCTTCGTCAGGAATGATCAGAGAAAAAGAAAAAAGATTTTAAAAAAAAACGGAAATGAGGTCACCGATGTGCGAAGTAACAATGGGCAAAGAATCAGACGGTTACATGTGGGGGTTGAGTGCTGTTTAAATATCATAAGAGGCTGTTATTACTTCATATACAAACGTTATTTAATTATTTAAGTATGATCATCGAGTAAAAACTTTCTGCGGGACTATAGCACCACTTCCGTTGTGGTTATGAGGCGTCTCGTGTTTACCCAAGTTTTGTAAATAAATCATTTCCGACGAAAAACGCAAGAAGTTTTAAATATGGAATTATGATAATACTTTTTTTAAATACCGTGTTATGCTTCAAACACAACTTATCATTATCAAAATACATCTCTAGAAACATACGTGAAATACCAAACTAATATAAATATATATATATATATATATATATATATATATACTATACTATACGTCTGACAAAGTGATATTGAACATACTTGGTACCAAGACAATGCTGACTAGATCAGCTTGTTTCTAATACACCGATACCCTAAAATTACATAAACCTCAAATCAAGAGACTAATTTAGTGATGTTTTTCGATCATAGCTTTATTTCACACTTTATTAAATTGGTGTCACCCAATTAAAAATATCTTATCACACGTTTGTAAAAAAGTGAAAGTCTATGTTTGAAAAAGGAGTTTGTGCTGAAACTGTTTTCTATGTTGAACAACTGTGAATTCCTTTCCCTCCTTTTCCCCTCAGTTTATCCTTTGATGTTTCCAACCCATAAACACATACACGCGCTCAGACGCCTTCTAATACGCGCGTATATATTTGCGCGTATTTTATCAACACAGATAATACAACAACAGAAAAATACGTTAAAAATCATTCATGCATACGTATTTTTTTTTGTTCAGTCTCTACCTGTATCATATGAATCTCTTTTAAGATCTGTTTATGGATACGAAACAACCGTAAATGTGATTGTGTTAAAAGCGGATACAAGTGATTGGGGTAAAATATGAGAATGATATCTGACACCTTTTAGCATTGATTTTAGCTTGTTTATTTTTGCGAATATCATCCCTTTTGAGGGTTATTTAACGTCGAAACCTTATACGTTTTGGATATACATTTAAAGATAAACGATCGAACATGGCCAGCTATGTTACGCGACAACAGCATTCTCACACTCCTTGGGTGTTTAATGTCACAGATACCCTCGCAGCCTACGGAATCGGCTACGACGGTTTCAAATTCTATCGGATCTAGTGTGATAATTTTTGCACGAATACTTTTGAGAAATCTATTACATCTTTCCCTCTCCGATATGGATCAGATAGCTACAGCAATACCTATTTGACAGAGTGGTCAGTCTTAAGATATTGACTTGTATTCAACTACAGAATAGCAGATTTGGACTAATGGTAAGCAATTAAACTAATGGGCTGGGGTATTAGGGTTCAGTCTTCGGTCGAGTCATACTATATATTCGAAATATGATACTTGGCGCCTCCTTGATAAACGAATATTATTGTAAGCTGAAGATCATGGGAAAGTGGATCCATCCTCAGAAATAATTTGCAACCGCCCCTACATCTCGTTGTAGTAGTCAATGAAAGTGAAGCCTTTGAGTCGTCCTTAGATATGGTTGTCCACTTTACTTTTTTTAATTTTACATCAGATATTATTTTCGTAATAACAAAACTATACTATTTATTTTTCGTAAAACGGAACCAAACAAAACAGCATCCTCTATAGATCCTTTATTTTATCGTGTAACCTGTTATTCCGAGAACTATTACAAATTAGTATTCAAAAGTTTTTTTTTTTTATCTTCTAGATTCGTTCATCTATTTAGTTAAACAACTAAATCTTAAACGTCTAGTCTCCCCTACTCGTAACCATGGGGAACACTTCATCGATGCATATCTTTCTCAAGGGTATTCGTAAAAAAAGTAAATTGTACAGCCAACACGATACTTGAATTTGACGTAACACGTCCCAAAATCCGTGTCCGTAACTGTTATATTATGCCCACTTCGTTCTTCAAAGCGTTATTGATTATGTCACAAAACTTACCCCAAATTTTTCTAAGACGGTTTTGTATTTAATCGCGTCGTGTTTTAAATAAAAAAAAATATGAACGACATTTCATTGTTGGAGAAGTTGCGATTTTCAAAAAACATAGAAGAATGAAACGCTACATATTTTTTTCTTAGATGTAAAAAGTTTACTTAAAAAATAATTGTTTTAATTCTATTTTTCTAATTATTTTGGGGGTATTAAAAAAACATATGGTTTACGTTAAGGAATATGTCTAACGTACTCCAGAAATATTTATTATTAACAGGTGTCCTACTTTGCGTATTTTAATCTGGGCTTAATAAAGCACATAATTTACATCATATTTTAAGTGTTTCGCACGGTCGGAGCCCATTTTAGCCAACGGGGGAAATGATGGAATGATTTTAATTTTTCAATTTAAAATTAGTCTTTAAGTTTAAAGCAATATAAGTTTTTTTCCTTTCATTTGCATATTTATCAAAACCTGCCGAAAATATTAATTCTATTCTGACAAAAAAAGAAATGAATAAACTCTCTCTCTCTCTCTCTCTCTCTCTCTCTCTCTCTTATATATATATATTAGTGTGTGTTGGTAATTATGCTTAATAAGCAAAAGAGAAAGCAATTTAGAGTTGAAGTTTTTATGTTATTGCATAAGCGTCAATATTATGTATGTGCTAGTTAACATCCTAAACTATTGGAATCATCATTATGGAATATTTATTCTAGGCAACAGGGTGCGTTACGTGGGCGGGCATTCTACTAATATATATTTATATGTGCGTGTGCATATTTTCATATATAAGATAAGTTACACATCTTTAAGAAAACGTTTTGTGAAGGTTATTTATAGAATTTTAAAAAAAAACAAGTCTACATATAAAGCGATTTTTTTCCATCGACTTTTGATATGAAATGATACTTTTTACACTGATAGTTGAAAATCTAATATATTTTATTATGTATATAAATTTGATCTTGGGTCGAACATGAGCCAATCAGATTTATTTTTCTTCTCTATTGAACCAGTTACCTCTCTATCTCTATCGCTCATATATATATATATATATATATATATATATATATATATATATATATATATATATTCCCTCTTCACTCTCTGTTCATTATTTACGCCATTCGCTTTCCTCTTCTAGTATTTTTTCAATCGTCTTTTATTTACCTCATTCACATTTGTTGACGTCATCCAGCGTGCACGATGCATTGTTTTACGTGCTCTACTGACAAGCAATCAGGCCAACAATGAAAGAAGGACATCATATGTTTCGTATATAAAATACAAAATAAAACGACGAAAATACTTCTCGATGGTCCAAACACATCTCTTTAAACGTAGCTTCGGTTACAGACAGAAAGCAAATACACATTATTAAAAAGATCAACTCAAGTTAAACTGGCTTTAATCGCATCGTGAATCGAAAGACTACTGAAGATCTAATGACCAGGAATATGTGATGCGCCAACGAGTTGCCCCGGGCACGTCTCTACACCACATCGAACACCCTTGGGAAAGGTGTCCGCCTCGCCTCACCTATACCCCAGCCCACCTCACTAATATCCATCTTTTCCAGCTCTATCTTTCTGCTGCCTTATCTATCTTCTACCCCTGTAAAATAACGCTCTCCCCACAATCCTCCTGAGTATGACACTGAACTCTATCCAGCGGTGAGGCCTCAATTTGAGAGCTTTGGAGAAGTGTAAAGTTACCATTACACATGGGCCTAGTCATACTCTCGAGTGGTAGTATGTGTTAGATCCCCATCTATGAGTTAGATATAAACTATGGTTCACACACTATTTGTTTATCAAATATAAGCTCACAAAACCTATTAATCTCAAACCAACCGTATATAAAACATATGTACGCTTTCCACACAAAATCAACCAAAGATCGTTGGCATGCCGTAAAATCTAACAATCAACCAGCAACGACCTTTATGTTGCACGTTTTTCTCTTTTGATATTAATACAGATTGGGGACAATATATTTAGATACAAGCTCAGTTTTTACTGTGGAAAAATCCAGCTTCCTAAAAGGGGGCACTCGTGAGTGGAACAAAATAAATATTGCCTCATTCTATTAGTCCTTTCCTTCACTGACAGAGGACAGAATAGACTGTGTAGCTTCAGAACAGATACTACACATTGTTCCTACCCAAAAGGCTAGATATTGTTATTCATGAGGTACAAAGCTAAATTTAATACATATATTTTCGGAGCCTAATTACATAGAAATGTTGTTTCCCAGACCATTGTTATTATGAGTTCAATCCGAACTAAATACTAAAAAATCGTTTTTGCTGGACTCCATGTTAAACCTTCCATTGTGCACTTATCTTTGATCGTTGTATTTCCCTTTGTTGATTTTTTGCTTACATTTGGGCAGCCATTGTGGAAGTCTTTCAAGATAGATCTACTTTGACAAGGAAAACGCCCTGCTGTGAATGTGGCGCCACCTATCCAAGATATTTGCTATAACGTTAAATAACTGTCGCAGCCAATCATCTCGGCATCGTTCAATAGGATATTTGCAAATGACGCCATTCGATCGAAAACGACTGAACAATTATTTTTGTTGATCTCCCTCCCCCAAACAATATATAAGTATGAACAATGGTTGAGTATTTTTATTCTGTTCACAGTATCTACTCATTTTGAAATATATGTTCCCAGAATTATGTAGTGTGGACGTCTGTTGGCTAGAGTCTTTCTCCCTTGCTTCCTACTTGCAGAAAGGTTAGCATGAAGTCAGATCCATGTTTTGGAATATCCAGCTCACATGAAGAAGTACTCTGAAAAGGTACAAAATAGCCAAGAACAGACCCGTTAGAAATCCTTAGAACAGGCGCACGGCAATAAATAAGCTCCCACCCAAAAGAGGAGTTGATATCTTGGAGTATAGTCTCCGAACGCTATCTTATTAAGACCCTATAATTTGAATAGGCTAATGCCCTTCCAGGTTGGTCTATCGACTGTATGTTGCTTTCAAATAGCGGTTGTTCTAATATAATCATTGTAAATATACAGGGCACAACATATTCAATATGCATAAAAGGGAGATACAATTATCAAGAAAATAATGATTATATTTCCTAAAAGTTCATAAACCCTTGTTCAGCATTAATGCTTTTAAAAAGTTAATATAAGTAAAATGGCGGACGTTGCTAGCAATAGATTTGAGTTGTTTCAGAAATTCTTCATTAGTCTCCGTGTCATTTCAGGTGTTGAATTTGTCTTTCTCCCTTTTCCTTCCTTTAAGAGTGAATGACAATGTCTGGGAACCTTTTTCGTTCAATAACCAAAATAGTAAATGTGAGCAGTGCTAACATCTTGGGGTGATGCTAGTCAGATCTTAACGAGGTGAAATACGTTAAGAAACGTTTTCTTCAGTACTTCATTATTAGTTATGAATAAAATTACCCTGATTAAATGATAAATAATGATAATTATATAGCCTTGCTTTTCGATTGAAACTGACCTTGTTTCTCTACAATCATTTCAGCAGGGGCGGGTAACCTTTTTAGAGTGAAGACCATATGAGACTTTTATAAGGAGATCGAGGGCCGGAGAGAAAAAGAAATCTCAGATTTACTATATTTTGTTTACATGAATAAATTGTACAAAATTGCATTGAACACTACAAATCTGATAATTTTTCTCAAGAGACTTCTGTATGTGATGTTATAAAAGGCGCCGACGAAAGGCCATTTTGGAATAATAAAAAAAATAATGACGGTGGAAGTAGCAAGTTGATCCAGCGTTCGTTTTGACACACATCACATAAGTTCTCTGATTCATGCCCTTTCCTCGTCTCTCATTTCCTCTTTGCCTCTCACTTTCTCTTTTTCTATTTTTATCTCAGACCAAGGATTTGAAATTAATAGTTAAAGAAAAATTAAATATACATCCATCATCGCGCGCTGATATTCATACGTTATTATCCCACTGTAAATTGAAACCTACTTTTACGTCTATGTAACAAAATGATATGAGTTTTACTGGAAGGTCCGCGGGCCGGATTGCAATAATAAAGCATAACGGGGTGGCAGGCCGGACGCTAAGCCTTCGCGGGTCGGAGATTGCCCGCCCCTGAATTACAGCCTGCATAGTGCCAACTCAAAATGTGTGAAGAACGTTATGCTCAACCCTATATATATATATATATATATATATATATATATATATATATATATAATGGGGGATACTGTACACTAATCGAGCATTTTGATGAATATTTGTAAGATGTTGTATTTCATAAGAATATATATTCTCAAAATAGGCCGTAACAATTGTTTGTCAAAGTGTTTCTAAAAGAAATATGAAATGTTTCTCTTTGTGTGTTTTTGAAGCATGTGGTCATACAAACTTGTCCAACTTTTTTTATGCAGCCCTTTGCAGTATTGTTGTACTTTGCAAGTTCTTTCAAGCTGCACCGGTTGAGCAGTAGATGGTACATAAGGCTGTGTAGCATCGTCTGGTCCAACTTTCCACATTTGTAAATGGTTGCGTCAGTTTTGTAAGCCTATCTCGTCATAACTTTTGATCGCTCCCGTTCTCAGGTGGTTCAGTGTTTTCCACTGGAGCCAGGGTAATTCTGAACCGAGAGGGGGGGGGGGCTCAGAAGGGCGGATTCCCATGTCAGTAGGAGGGGTCAATGTCTAGCCGTCTGGTCCACAACTATAGTCTGGTGTGTTCTTAGGGGTTCGAGATGGCTAGGGTTAGGGTTAGGACATGGCTTAGGAAGCTTCTCTTTTACTTTACTCGCTGGACCGTTTTCTTCGAAAAACTAAGGTTGATATATATATATATATATATATATATATATATATATATATATATATATTTGTGTGTGTGCATTAATTTACATCAGTACAAACAATTTGGTTGAACTACATTTGTGCATATGTTTCAGCTACACTCGTACAAGACTAAACTTTATCAAACCAACTTATTAAAATATGATTTCAGGCGGACGGATCTTCTCATAAGAGGCTTTGACGCATATGAAATAAGATGCGTCTATTTTGCGCGTTCAGCGATAAGAACTGGTATTTTAAATTGAAGTCTCCACAGACATGCAACGTTTAATCTAAAAAAGAAAAACGTTATGCTTTCTCACATATCATAGTAAACGTTACATTTTTAAGGACACCAGTATTTTGCGTTGACGAAGTCTGAATTATATAAACGGATATCAATTAGCTACATTAATGGGGAATAGAAAAATTCCCAGAGAAAAACGAGACGGTTGATCCAATCGCGACTTAATATCCGTTTATATACTACGGAATTTGTCTACACAAATCACGTGTATCCTTCAAATAGCAACGTTCACTCTAAGATGTACTGCAGGATTTTAAATCCATTATTTTATATATATATATATATATATATATATATATATATATATGATGAAAATATATATGATTTATAACTCGTTTTCACATTTTGTCTCCTTCTGTTCCTAATCAACGTCGTTTAAAACTAAAGTGCGCATGTAAATGTTACGCAGGAGCGGTTATTTAATGTACTGGAACTCCTTAGAAAGTTTTCGATTAGGTCATTGCGAGGGTTAAATTAACAATACCCCTCCCTCTTTCCGATGATGATCGACTCTGTTTGGCAATGCATACAGCTTAACATTTTACAACTTAACATGTTTTTCTCGTTAAAAAAGAAACTTTTTGTGTTCTAAGAAACTTTACTGCTTTTTAACACTTTTTGGACAAAGTTCTGCCCTGTAGGCTCTCCGGACAAAAAAGGTTGCCTTGTAAAACTTCCCGGGCAAAAAGTGTTTAATTGTAACGTTTCCCGGACAAAAAGCTGTTCTATTGTAACGCTTTCCGGACAAAAAGCTGTTTTATTGTTACGCTTTCCGGACAAAGGGTGTTTTATTGTTACGCTTTCCGGACAAAGGGTGTTTTATTGTTACGCTTTCCGGACAAAAGGTGTTTTATTGTTACGCTTTCCGGACAAACGGTGTTTTATTGTTACGCTTTCCGGACAAAAGGTGTTTTATTGTTACGCTTTCCGGACAAAAGGTGTTTTATTGTTACGCTTTCCGGACAAAAGGTTTTCTATTGTAACACTTTACGGACAAAAGGTGTTATGTTGTAACGCTTTCCGGACAAAAGGCGTTCTATTTTAACGCTTTCCGGACAAAAAGTGTTCTATTGTAACACTTTCCGGACAAAAGGTGTTCTGTTATAACGCTTTCCGGACAAAAGGTGTTCTATTGTAACGCTTTCCGGACAATTTCCGGACAAAAGGTTTTCTATTGTAACACTTTACGGACAAAAGGTGTTCTGTTGTAAGTCTTTCCGGACAAAAGGCGTTCTATTTTAACGCTTTCCGGACAAAAAGTGTTCTATTGTAACACTTTCCGGACAAAAGGTGTTCGGTTATAACGCTTTCCGGACAAAAGATGTTGCCTTGTGACGCTTTCTGAGACAGGGGCGTTCTATGTTGACAACATTATGCTTATAAATATAACAAGTAATCGAATTATATTTATTAAAAAGTGCATTTTAAAGACTAATATTATATCGAAGATCAATTAACAAATTGATTTACACTTAAGAGTAACTGTCAATATATGACGTTTAGTTAGTGTTCTAATAAGTCACTGTCGATGGAGCCGCCAGAAACGCATCAAAGCACTGTGAATCTCACTGACCTTGTGTCAAACGTTCCCTTCTGAATCATAATCTGTTTGTAATTTTTACCCGAACGTTGTTTGGAAAGTGTGTTGGGACATCTCTTAGTTCGTTCAACTGAAATTGGAAGCAATTATCTCCGTCTTTTCGGATGTTTTTGCTTCTCACGCAGATTCTAATTTTCGTCCGACTAGTCCGGGTTCATCAAGGAATCGACGAGCAACAGGGGTGAAAAAAATCTTGTAACTCTGCCAACTTTCTGCTGCTTATCAGAATCAGATTAAAGCGTACGAAGTGATGATGGCCCGTTTTCGTTAAACAGGTCCACGCTAATAACCCGGAAATGAGTATGAACAGGGCCGTTGCGAAGATGAGCGTAGAGATAGGTCGGGATCCCAATTGGGTTGGATGTAAAAATCTAATTATTGGCTGCATTGAATATGTGCGTGCGTGTACACACGCTTTTAGCTAGTGTTTCATATCGTCTGTTTTTACTTCACTTTCCCTACTAGTCTCCGGACAAACATTTCGTAAACGACGATTCGTATTAACAAGATAAAAGGTATAACAGTCTCAACGTAAGTAATTGAGTTGTGAGGAAAGTATTTATGCTATGCAACCATGAACAGCGTTTGTGTTTTTTGTGCACGTATATGTTAATCATATTTAACCGTCCAGAGCGAAGAGCATCTCTCACTGAAACATTCCCTTTTCGGAATTTATGCAGGATTCTGTAGTTTTTTTCTTTAGTAAAACGTCATCAGATGTCGGTAGGAATCTGCTTGATCTTCTATTTCAAGGCCTGAAATACAAGCAAAAATATAAGTACTCCTCTGCTCAGAAACTTATTACACATTGACGTCAACATACTTGCTACAGCAAATACAGGATTTGAAAAATAGGAATATAAAACGATTTTTAGTAGGCCGGAAAAATGACATTCAGGAAATTAACGAACTTATTGGCCACCCCAATATACAATACTCTAAAGGAAAAACTCATGCCTGATAGGGGGGTCTCATGACAACCGAACAGATACTACACTACCTATCCTAAACACTGTTGATCATCTTTGCCTGGCAGAGCGGGAACATCTCTCACTGAAACATTTCCTTTTCGGAATCTAGCAAACCATTTCTGGCACACCCTTTCTGTAACAGTATTCTCCCCATACACATGCCATATCTTTATGCAGGTTTCTGTAACTTATTACCTTTCCTGTAGTAAAAACCGCATCAGATTTCGGAACTACTCAGCTTAGACTTCCATTACAAGACCTGAAATATAAGCAAAAATGAACGTACTCTTCTACTCGGAGGATTATTAAAAACTAACGTCAATATACACACTATACCAAATACAGGATTTGAAGTATAGGAATATCAAACGATACTTACTCGGCCGGAAAGATGACATTCAGAAAATGAACGAACTTTTTGGCCAACCTAATATAATAGTAGTGATAGTGTTATCATAGAGTTTTGTTCATCTTTTTACATACGCCGTTCAATTTATATTATTACAGATCTAGGTTGAATACTGAAAGTAAATGTTCAAAGATCTTTCACAGCTATATTAAAAAAAAACAGCTATTAAATTACCAATTCTTATAGAAACATTTTTTATCGGGACGATACTGGCTTACATAGCAAGTAACCGTAGTTTTCAAAATATGCCCGTTAAAATGTAACTTTTTGGTGCTTCCTCTTCCGTCGACATTTTATAAATTTTTTTTTTCATCTTTTTTTTATGATTTAGACTCTTGTTCTCTTCCTCCCACCCTCTCCTCTCCACACGAAACCTCCGCCCTTTCGCACATGCCTACTTCAGTTACAGTGAACCAACATCTCCGCCCACCACTTAAGCAATTCTATCTCGGAAATCCCCCATAATTAGACGCATCCATGCAAACCCAATTAACAGACGGCGCGTAAGTACGGAAATACGATGTCGTTGTCGACAGTTGTCTTCACTTATGAAGTGTCCCGCTTTTAATATACCAGCCAAAACGCCTAACTCCTACGGAAGACTAGACGATTGGAGTGGTGGAACTTCACACAATACGTTTAATTCATAACTGTTTTTTTTTATCATTTACTCACTAAGAGTTGTCACACGAGACATTGTCGGTGATTTCTCACTGGTAAAAACAGGTGGTGTTCTCTTATTTGTCCCTATTTAATTGCCTCCCCACGAGCGCAGAGTTAGACACAGGGTCGGTTTTTATGTGCAGAAAATTCAGCTCTTCATAAAGGGGCACTCTGAATTGATACAAAAATTTAAATTAACCCAGTCTAGGTGGATTTCTCTATCATTGACTGAGGACAGCAGATACAACACTCTGATCCCAGCCCGAAGCCTATGAAAGTTTCACAAGTCTCTTCAGATTTCAAGTACTCTTTCCCTAATCACGTTTGCAACTCATTCGGTGTTCTTTCTAATAAGGGCCGATGGATGTTACTGGAAATCTCGTGGCAATATTTCCCCTTAGGATTTCAGTACTTTCCATGCACTTCCAGTCGAGGTCTGGATTGTGCTTTCCTTCTTCGGTCTTTCCATCTCTGCAAACCCACCATGACCACTTTATATGGTAACAAGAGAACATATATAGTGTTTGTTGTATTTGTAGGAGATGGTGCCAGATATTTCTCTCATACCAAAGTAGTTTCAATTCCTTTGGATTAACCTTAGTGCGTTCTATTGTGTTTACAAAAAGTTATTTTATTTCGACTTTTCTGCTCTTGGTCAGTGCCACCCGCCTATGTGGATTCGTGTTCGCACATTAGGATTTTCCTGGATATTTCGGCATCATCAACGTTATTATTTACTAACTAGGAGTTTTCGCACCAGTCATCATCTGGGCTTGCTCACCAGTAATAATATGCGGTGGTCCCTGGAGTCTGAGTACAAGTATCCCCAGATTTCTAGTACACTTTACTTCATTCGATACCCCTTCCAATATGCTTTGTTTATTTTCGTTTGTTTTTTCGATGATAACGACTATTGGTTTTCTCTAGCATATAAGCTATAATAAGCTTTTCCACAAATTCTAGTATTCTCAGTTTGAATGGTGCTTGTCGTCTTCGTCTATACCGTTTTCCGTCCTCTTTGATCCCCCACGTCCATTTCGTGTGTTAGAACCTAGACTGTTGCCATCACCTCTTTTTATAGGGGAAGGAGCTTTTAAATTATGTTATTTCTGGCACTTAAATTCCACATGAATTTGTATAATGTTCTGTCAATTGGTGTTCTTTTGCTATTTCAAGTTACCTTTGGTGAGTCTTCGCTGAATATATCGGTAGGTTTCCGCACTCGATGATTTTTTTAAAAATATTTCAGCTTTATTGTCTATTATAATTTATTTATTTATTTCCATTTCAGTGTACATCTGCTGGGTCTCTCTCAGAGATCTCATGTCAGAAATGATTTCATATCATTTACAATACATTATTCTGTATACCTATTTTCTGTGATCTAAGCCCTTTGTAAAGTGTGAACTCTGTTTATAAAAAATAGTTATTGTATTTTTTAAGAGGTGGACTGCCCGATATATTTGCAATTAGCTTATGAGTCTTTCCTAATGTATTCCAGTGCCCCACATATAACTGGAATTATTATTGCCATCAGCCACATTTTTATATTGTTATTTGAAGATCGTTACATTTGATATCTTTTTGAAAATCTTAGAAGTCACGGTACGCGTTGCAGGAGCGGCCATGTCTATGAGAAAGCACTTTCTGCTTTCATAGATTTTGATGAATTTGTCTGGGCGATGAGGATTGGATATCTGTCTGCAGACAGATATCCAATGCTTCCAAGTGTTACTTATTACTGTTACTTTCGTAAATTGTTATTGTTTTTATTATTTATTTATCATTTTTACTTTTCTCATTGTTATTATTACTTTTCTTGTTGATGGCGGTAGCATCTAAAATACCCCTTTCCGAGGTTGATAGTCAGAAATTGCTAATATATGACATGTTGTGATCGGGAGTCAGGCGGGTTTTAAAAACTGATTTCGGAGTCTGAAATATTTTTCATCATGCTTGAGGTAGATAGTCAGAAATAGGCATGTTTTCTTTTTTCAGAGACACAGTCGGATTTTTTTAACCGACTTCATCCACATCTGATTCGTCGAATGCTGATTAATATAGGCCTTTTGTCAAACTTGCTAAATCCAACCCTAAACATTTTTTTCGTCTTTCACAGGTTCTATGTGAAGTTTTACTTTTAAATCGCTTACATTTTTTTGTTATTTTGTTTAAGTCACCAATGCGTTATCCAAATACCTATCTCTGATAGTAACATAATAGTCCGAATAATATTAGTTTCTTGAAACATTCATCCCTTGGACTCTAAAGAAAAACTGCTGACACTGCGTGAACGGGCCGACATTTTTGTCAGTCGTATTCAAGCCTAATAGACGTTATCTTCTTATCGAATCTCTCGCGAAACGACACGTTGAAAAAGGATACGGATAATAACCTTTTCTTCTTGATACACGACCAATAATTTGATTAAAAATATTAACACAATCACTTCGGTTGTGTCTATTATTTTAATACACGTGTTTGTTTTTTGTTCGGTAATAGTTGAATTCCCTGAATAGCATTTCGCCGTCAGACCATTTCCTGTCATTTGATATGAGCTGTTGAAGCCAAAAAAAAATGTTTCTGACTCAACGCTCCAGTAACTATTTCTTCATCATCTTATACAACCTTTATTTTGTTTTGGATACGACAGAAGCGCCTGCGAAATTAAATGATTTCCTTTATGTTACAACACATGAACCCTACTTGATTTACGGTTTTAATTAAAGCCGGAACTTACTTTCTAATCGACCCATTACAAAGCTTCAACATCATTTTTAGAATAACTTCTAAGAATCCAGAAGTAAACAAACGGTGGATATGTTTACGCTATTAATAAGTGTTAACATTGCTTAACATTTTTAAATACGAAAGTAAGTTTGTAAGCAGTTAAACTGCTGCACATTGTAGTGAAGGTATGAAGGGCATTGTACTAAATTGGTTAAGTTGATAGGATTTGGAGGTAATATACGTATTTACATTAATAAGGATAAGTGGAATCCGCTAAAAAATATTCAGTTTACACTGAATTTATAAATTACTTGTGCTATTATGTTTTATATGATATACGCTTAACACTGGTGTCATATATATACGGAAACAAATTGTAAATATATATATAGAAATTTATTAAATTACGTGTTTTCTTAATCTGTCATGAAAGTGGTTCACACACTGGTCGATCGTCAGACGACCTAAAACAATATGTACATCCTCTGTGTCAAGTACACCAAAAGCATCGACCACTGTATGTAAGTGTAAATCCGAAATTTGGAGCCAGTTTTAGATTATTCTCACAGCTCTCTTTCTCTCTCTCCCTCTCAATCTCTCTCTCTCTCTATTTGTGTTTGTGTGTGTGTGAAATGTAAACACATTGGAAATTTTTATGAGAATATATTATGCACCACGTTAATATTTGATGTCATATATAGTACATAAATATATTCATGGTATAAGTATATTATTACAATACTATTAAGCTCTACCTATATAGTAGGCTATGTGGAGGTACATACTGAAACAAATTATATATATTTATATATTATCTTATGCACATTAAAAACAGACTTTAAACCCATATTTGAAAAGAAGAATGTTGCGCTAATTATGTTATATACGGACTATACATCAAGCTAAACTGAAAGCAAGTACGATTGGTAATTATTAAAAAAAATTATATTAATATTAATAAAAGAGAAAAAAAGAAACTCATTTCACTTTCACTTATGTGTCCGCCTTATTTGGCGTTCAAACCGCTTATATCAGATACACGTAGGCATTAGAATCGCCTCCTATTAACTATCCACACACACACACACGCACACGCACATACACACACCCACATATATATATATATATATATATATATATATATATATATATATATATGGTTATTAAGCTACATAGAGGCTCTCGCGTTTCATCCACAGGGGTAATCTTCAGGCTAAAATGCATGGAGTTAGTTTTGGCGGGTGTTTTCATATACACGACTTGCTAGTTAACCAATCAGATTCTTTGTAATCTCTTAGCCAATCGTTCGGCTTCTCACGAACAAAGATCCGGTTAGGTTTACTTCCTATTTCCTATTCTATTGGTCTGTTTTCTATAGCATTGTCTATCCCTGTTTCTTTGTTATGTCAATATGATGAGTGACCTTATTTAAACACGTGGTTCCTTGTTTTGCTATTTTAGGTTTTAGTTTTAATGTTTTTAGAGTTTAGTTTAGATTTTTTTTTTACTTATTTGTGTATGCATTCATGTATTGTTATGTAAGGTAAATGTTATGATGTGCAGGCAGCTATTTACTATCCCAATTCTACAGTTTAATTTATTTTGGAGGTCTTTAAAGTTTAGGATTTAAAATTTCTCATTCAGACATAATCTACACGGGTCTTCTAAATTTCTACATGTATAGGCCTGTCGTATTATTTTACCATTCCATTATTGGTGAGCGTCCATTTTCAGTTAACTCTCAATAATGGTTTGCTTATGCTGTTTTAATTCGACGTTCTCTGTTTTTAAATATACACACACATATATATATATATATATATATATATATATATATATATATATATATATATAATGTATTCTCCCGTTTCCTTTTACTTGGGTCGAAGTTCTCAGGGGCTAACACGTGATAGCTATATGAGCTACAATGATATTTGAATATTCTATTATAGTTTTCCTTTACTTATCAAACGTTGAGTTAGTTAAGAATTTAAGAACACTACATTTTATCTCCCCGATTGACCAGTTAACTATGTTGTAGTACATCTTTGTTGTGGTCTCTAGGTATTACCGGATTCCAGGACGATAATTCATCTAGTCTGGCGGAGTATTTAATTTAGTGCTGTTATTTGAGGTAACATCACTTGGAGAACGTGCACTATTCCTCGTATGAACAAGTGTATAGTCGTGCTGATGGGATCTTATATGTGCTACGAATACTATGTTATTTCGAATTCTTGGTCAGGTTTACTTGTAGGGTGAATTATACTCATATCAGGTTGTACTGACAGCCCCTTCTACGGAGAGACCGAATACACTCGAGGATAGTGTCTAGTAGGTAATTCAAATAGGTGGGTTTATGTTAATATTTATGTGTATGTATGTATATATATGTGTGTTTATGTGTATACGTATGAATTATCTAAAATATTAATCTGTGTGTGATGTATATACACATCTATATGATAAATGAACACATACATTTTATAAGCGTAGCAGAACGGCGTTAAACCCCTGAATATTTCACGTCTATATTAAATTTGAAAGTTTGTGATTCTCGATTTATTATAGCTTGTCAAGACACTTCATTCAAATCTGACTCAGTGACAACACATTTAAGCAAACGATTCACTACACCGGCTTTGTGCATTCTACTATTTTTTTCCTATTTTTGGAACGGGAAGTGAGGTTATCTGCTTTACCGGAAATTATGAGTAGTTAAATGCTTTATGGTGTGAACATATATGTATATGTGTGCCACATTTTGGTGGTTGAATCTGATCTCTAGGAAAGTATGTAAGGGTGCGTGTGTTTTCAGGCGTGTGATCGTCGCTGTACAAATACAAACAACAATCCATCTTCCCTAGTTGGCAGTGTCGATGAAAATCTGCTTCCCAACCTAAACACTAAACTCGTCTCTAAATGCTTTTATTTACACACACGTCTATATATATATATGTGTGTGTGTGCGCCAGGTTATTTGTATATGCCAGTGTGTTATGTGTGTATAAGTTAGTGTACACACATAGTTTTACTAAACAGATACACATCTCTCTCTCTCTCTCTCTCTCTCTCTCGTTATCTATCTATCTCTCTATATATATTTATTTATTTTGGTGCAGAAAAATTAGTACAACATTCGTCCTGTCGGTTTCAAGCACAGAAAGACATAGCCATCCGGCTCTCTCCAGCTTCTGTTGTCAGCAGATGACAACAGAAGCTGAAGAGAGTCGGGTGACTAAGTTCTTCTTTGCTTGAAACCGACGGTACAAATGTTGTACTAATTTTTCTGTACCAAAATAAATAAATAAATACTACGCTCTTAATTTTTAATGTTTAACTCTCAATTAATCGAGCACTCTGCTGGGACTTGTTCTGCTATATCACAAAGAGTTATATATATATATATATATATATATATATATATATATATATATATATAATTGTTTCCACTTAGCGTAAAAATAATACTTTACTGTGAAATAAATTGAGTACTTTCGGTTATCAGTATTCTAAAAAGTTAATAAATACATATTTTTTAATATCACTTCTCTAACACGTCTCCGTTACTGGCCGCCATCTTTATTAAGCTAGAAGACAACAACACCATCTTATGATTTTAATCGGATCGCATAGCGTGAACTATAGTATAAAAACGCCACTTAACTGTACCCTTTAATTTCCCCGAGCCGATATGTAGAGCCATGACTGTTTAGAATAAACTTTGACTTAAGATCGGTTCCTTAAGACAGCTAAGTGACTTCACGGCTATACGAAAACTAACATCTCGTTTCTCCATTAAATAACATTAGCAATGATAACTGCTTAATGTGATGTGATTTGAACAAACATCGCGATTTTGGCCATAATATTTGTGCGTGAATTGTCATACTATAAATAAAGGATTTGACCATGATGGTATCATTGAAGCCAAACACGCACCACATCTAAATAGAAGTCAAGTAGAAGCTTCACTCTTTTCTCAATAAGTTTATGATTACATTCTGATAAAGTGTACTACTTTACACTTATATAGCATTGAAACGCATGTGCTTGTGTGATGACCTAGGCTGTGAACGCATGTTCCAAGAGAAGTGAAGAGAGGAGAGTCCAACAGTGGAAGCAGAGGAGAGAGCATAGACGGCAGAGGGCTGCAACAGAGCTCTCGCAACCAGACACAACATACATCTGTGGCAACTGAAACGGAGACTGCCGATCCATGATAGGCATGCACAGTCACAACAGACGCTGCAATTCAACAACATACAAAATTGAGGCGAAGAACTTTATTGTATCCTGAAATACACAGATGTAAATCAACCAACCTAAGTTAAGCAACGTTGAGTCTGATCATTACTTAGATGAATGACCATGTGGGAATAGCAGGTGTCGTAAGTTAGAAGTGAAAGCGTCTCTAAACTAACGTTAACTAATACTTTGGGGCAAATAATGCATCCATCTTTTTTTATCCCTAGCAATAAGCGAAATAGTAAGGTAGACTGTATTTCCACTCCTTGGTAGGAAAAATAGTCAAAGAGATGGAAACTCTGAAATATCATCAGTCCTTCTTTGCTTATACCAGTTTAGCTTTCCGACGTCATCGGTTTAATGTATGTCCATAACATTAGTTACGCTTTTACTATATAATTTTTAGTGAACACACAAAACGTGAATTCATAATAACACAGTGATTGATAGTTATAGGATACACTACTTGTGTTTTAATGTTATTTTTAACAACACTTCATCTACTAAGTGAAGACTGGTTTCTTTTCATATATTTAATCACAACACGCATTTGAAATAGAGGCATGGGCTAAGGCAACATTGCTGGGATGCTCCTGAATTTGTAACAATTTCTAGAATCGTAGATGTACGTCACAACACTCGTATTATATTGGTATATGAAGACGTGGGGCATTCGATGCTCTTTCTATTTAGATTACAGAACAGAAGGATTTAATGACGAAAAGCACTCCATGGAGATATATATATATATATATATATATATATTATATATAGATATACACACAAGCATATCAACACACAACACATATACACAAATTAAAATATATATATATTTATATATATATATATATATATATATATATATATGAGTGTATGTGTATACATATGTGTATTGATATGATTATATGTGTTTATCTTCATATGTATTTATGTGTATATATTCATATATATGTGTGTGTATGTCTATATATATATATATATATATATATATACGCATACCAAACACAACACAGATACACAGATTAATACATATATATATATATATATATATATATATATATATACATGCACACAAATATATTATAAATATATACACATACATACAGAAACATGAATACATATGAAGATAAACACATATATCATATCAATACACATATATGTATACACATACACTCATATATATATATATATATATATATATATATATATATATATATATATAAAGTCGTATGTGTATATACTCGCAAAGTGAAGGCGCTGATACTGAATTTCTTCGTCACGCCTACAGATTTGGGCCATCGGCACTGGGACAAGTGGGTTTCCCCGTCTGAAATACAAATCCCATGTTTTATTTTATTTATTTATTTTTTTCAAAATCTCATCTCTCCCCCACCGCCACAGTCTCTCACTCCTTCTTTTTCATAAGTACCCTGACGAAAATCTGACATCTGCTTCCACATTTTGTGTTTTTGTTTGTCTACGTTTTTTTGTTGTTATCCTCGTTCTCATTATTTTTTTGTTCTTCTCGTTTTCAAAATGTAAGCGGCTTGCACTAATTATACACCGGCCATTCGACTACTTCTTCACTGCTACTATACCATTTCTATTCACCAAAGCCACCAATATATATATATATATATATATATATTGCTTAAACCCTGCGAGGATTCCTATTAATTATCCTTTAATTATAAAAAAAAAATATCCTGATTATTGAAATATATATACATCTCTCTCTCTCCCTCTCTCTCTCTCTCTCTCTCTCTCTCTCTCTCTCTCTCTCTCTCTCTCTCTCTCTCTCTATATATATATATATATATATATATATATATATATATATATATATATATATATATATATAGCAATAATATTTTCTAGAGGCTTATCTCATTCAATAGTTTATATAGCTCTATCTGAAATGATGTCAAGCATTAAGTGAGTGTAATATATACTATTTGATTCGGATCTCTTCCGATTTCAAGAAATTAACTTTTCTTTATATATATATATATATATATATATATATTATATAAATAACAGAACATCAGATAACCATATATATGTACATTTACATTCAAATCTGTAAGAAATCCCTTTTTTACGTTAACTACAAAGATCTACCATCACCTTCCAAAATATAACTGCTCGATATGTCATCGCATATTGAGATAGATCTAAGTACTTCAATGTCTAGTGCTGTTATAGTCCCACCTATACTCTGTCGTATATTACATTACATCTCCTATTTCCTTATTATTCTGTTTTCTTTTCTCCCATGAGAGTTTTTATAATTTTTCTGTCTTCCACAAAAATTATAGTTGTCCATACCTTCCTCTATACTCTTCCTCTTACCCTGCACATTCTCTTGCAAGATGGTTTCTTAAAAAGCCTCTGTAAAAAAAAACTTGATCATCTTCAACCTTTATTTTCTTATTTCATTTCTATTTTTTCGGTTTTTATTTTAATTTTAATTTTTATTTCATTTTTTATTTCTATTTTTAATTTATTTTTGTAAACATTTTAATTTTTTTTTGCATTATTTTGATTTCTATTTCTATTTTTATTTTTTTATTGTTTTCGCTACCCCTCTGACGAAATAAATTTTAATTTTAATTAATTCTTTACGGAAATTTGAAAGGGTAAATATTTGGAAAGTTTTGTTGGTCCCCCGATTTATAAAATCGGGGGACTTATGTTTTGAGGCATGTCCGTCCGGATTTTTCTCCGCAACCATCAATTGAATTTCTCTGAAATTGTGCATGAAGTTGTAACTTTAGTCAGGTTAGAAAGTGTAGAGGCAATTGTTCTGGATATAAAATTAGCATCCTTGTCATCAGAAAAATTCTGGTTCGCGCCCCCAGGGGGTCAAAGGTGGATCAAAAATGCCCACAATTGGCCAAATTTATTGCATTTTACACTCGCCACATCGAGTCACATACAGAGGGGGACCACGCACGCGCGGCTTGTTATTTTTATGTTTTATTTTTTCATTTTATATGTACTGGTGATTTGTTTATAGGTATCATTGTGTTTTTCCTCCTCCTATGCTATCAACCTATCCACTTGTGATTTTTTCTGCTAGTAAATGTTTCTCTAGAACGATTTTTTTTTTATTATCTGTAAAACGTGTTTCTATAGGCGCTGATGAAGTTTCGTTTTGGACTAACTTTATAAAATTATAAAATAAAATAAAGTATTTCCGAACTGTTTCGGAAACGATCGCACGCCATAATTGATGTTCTAATTCTTGGAACAATAGTAATTTTTTGATTCATTAAATGTTATATATATATATATATATATATATAACATTAGTATTGTGTAGTATGTGAGATAGATTAAGCTGAATAGTCAACAGCATCTTTAGACCACATTTAAAAAGTATAAGATTAAACGAATATCTATATGGAATAAAAACGAACAAAAAATTCATATTTCGCCTTATATTTATTAAAGCTTTTGCAGAATAAAAGTCATGTTACAATAAAAAAAACAAATTATACGTAAGTATGGGTATAATATATATGTTGTTATTCTCTTAATCTTTATTTCAATGAATCACTATATATCAAGATCAAACACCACTCGAGGATAAGATATTATGAGAGTGTTAAACACTATAAATGGAATAAGTAAAATTTGATTACTCATGAGGACGGTCTATGACAAGTGTTTATTTACATTGGATGGAATTAATCTGGATATTAAAGTAGCCTGTCACCTGTTCCAGGACAATTCCGTACAATTAGTACGTCGTGGTCACTCTACGCGTGCAGTAAGTGATAATTAAATTTGGGCAGTATAATAATTTTAGTTTTTTTAATTTAGTATTTTTCGTTTGAAGATATCATTCATTCTCTTGTGTGATGGTTCGTTATTTTTCCACATCTTGTTGAATAATGCCACTAAAGAACAAAAAGATTTAATCGAGATTATTATAGTTGTATAAATGTTAATTTGCTCTTAAATTCTAGTGTTTTCCTTCGATGGATACTTGTTTCATAACCTTTGAAGGCGACACATTTACTAATAAAGAACCTACTTTTATTAGCTATTCTAAAATTGTTTACGTATCAACATTTATTCAAAACTAAAATTACACGAGATGATGATGTCAATACTAATTATTTTGTTAGTAAACTATACATGTTTGAATAAAATATAAGATTTGACTTGTATATTTATTTTTAAAAATGAACAATACATGAAACAATTTACAAAACTTCAATATTGTATATAATATTTCTAGTGAAAGTAATATTTCGACGACTAAACCTTACTTTGTAAATGCTTTAGATTAAATTAAATTTACCTCCAATTCATGAATAGCATACAAAGATTCGGAAGGTCGTTGCTTTTGATGTAAGCGTGAAACACAAAATAACACCAACGCTATCGTATTAATACGTGTCTTCCCAGTCGTCCCCTCCCTACCCCCCCCCCTTTGATGTAGAAAGTCTTACAGGTTGGTTGGGATCGAACTATAAACCAGTCGAGCCTACGTCAAAATCCTACGTCACTTATAGGTATGCCAAATGGAAATAATCAAATATTACGAAAATTAGGTGATTTGAATGCTTTTCAAAATCTAGGTGCGGCACGCTTTTGATTTAAGCGTGACAAACGTACACACAAGATATCGTATTAATACATAGATAATACAATTATTTACTTTTACTCGTAGGTGCTATATTACCAAAGTGTTTATATTGATTTTTTTGTGAGTTTCTATTATATAACATAAGAGCCGGTATCATATCTTTGTGATAATCTGTATTTTTACCTGCTCTTAAAGAGTAAGCCTAAAAGGCACATTAGCTAAATTATGAATATACTACGCCGCCTAGATCAATATAACAAAGTTTTAAGTAAATTTAACCAAATGTATTTTTGCGACTTTTATCGACATTGCCATCGCCCAAACGAAAACATTGAAGATCTAAATAACCTCCATAGCCAACGTTGTCCATATATATATATATATATATATATATATATATATGTGTGTGTGTATGTTTAATACTGTTGATTAGTTATGCTACTGATGGCGGTGATTATGATAATTATTACGCAGTTTAGTATATTTTATAAAGAATTAGAATACCCGTCACAGGACTGTTAAAATTAATTCTTCGAATAGCACCGTTTTGCACAAATGTTATGTGCCCTTTATATATTAAAATCAAATACAAATTCTACTTAAACCTATATCTAGAATCCCTATTCTAAGTTTCATCAACATTCATTACTTGATTTTAATTCTGGAAAGTATCTAAAATTTAAGGCTTATGTTTAAAGAGTCGTGAAAAGAAATTAAAATTCAGAGAATCTTGCTCAATTGGTAATCTAATCATTATGAATCCAATGTAATGCAATATTTAGAGCTTAAATGAGAGGCTGTTCCTATGTTATACCCCCTAAATACGAATTAAAATACTCGAAAAAAAAAAAAAATTGGGGAGAATATTCTAATACCTACTTTAAACATTTAAAAAAACTCAGAGTATCTTAATGTTCACGAAAGTCTTCCACTCCCTCTTTACACCGTTTCATAAAAGAAAAGTAAACTAAATATAGCCCGCATTACCAACATTTACGCTTAGCTGTGTTGCAAAATTCATAATGATCGGTGAATTAGTTTAGTAGAAAATCATTTACACACAAATATATACACATATACGTATACCTAACTTAATGTAAACAGAGATTGTAAAAAATATAATTTTTAGAGTATTGTTATAATCCCTTACCCGCCATAGACGATTTCTTCACAAAGTCGAATGAAATGTAAGTCAAGACCCTTTATTCTTGACAATGATTTAGCAATTTCCATCTTCTCATATCCTTGTTTACTAACGTCATTTGAGTGACTGGCTAACCTTTGTATTATAATCCACATAATTAAAAGCTTAGAACTGTTGTTTGTCAAGAAATTACATTTTAATCAGTAAAACGATATTCTAAAACCATACTGAATTAGAAGCAGACATCTCTAGCGAGAGAGAGAGAAAGTTCATCAGTATAGGATTAAAAACGAGCGTCCCCTTTCTAAAGCCGTCTCACTGATACTGTTCTTCGAATGGTTTTGAAAGGAAAGATATAATGTTTACTCATGTGTTTACCTTATAATATTTAAATTGTTTCCATGTTCATGAAGTGGAGGATATATATATATATATATATATATATATATATATATATGTAATAATATAAAAAATTATAAGGCTCTACCAAGCATTGAGCACTATTGGATTTAAGTTCATTTTATAAATACATTTGAACTTATATATATATATATATATATATATATATATATATATATATATATATACACGTGTGTGTGGAGATAGATAGAGGCAATAGATAGAAAAATGAAAAAAATAACTATTGGTATAAGGTGTTTTTAGTAATGTGTTTATTTCATAAACAATCATACAGATTACCAGTTAAGTTCGCCTGGTAATCATTTTTAGAACCTAGGGAATTTCTCACTGGTAACCAGACCCTCTGTTCTACCTGGAGTGTACCCTCCGTGGCATTATATCTATATTCAGAGTTGACGGACCTATTGTCGATCGTCTGAGGAGTTCCTACTGGGGAATGCCGACGAATATCTGCTCAGATATGTTTGTATCCGACCATGGTGCCCACTTGACGTAACTGGTTTTCACCACCTTTCGGTAGGAAGCAAGTAAATTCTCACCATAGAACTAAATCCCCATCCTTTATTAATGTTTTGAAAAACTGTTAGGCTAGTGTCATATTCAGTGAAAGTGGCTGTGGTATCCGAGGCGAAACTTTACATCCGCCCTCCACGGAATTATTTGTAAAAAATCAGTTTTTTTTTCAATTAAGGATACTCCGAATAGCCTGTATCTTTCTCCATCTGTCCTGAACCCTATACTGGTTTATAAACACTGAAACTGTACTGGTAAAATACGCATATAATGTAACACGTAGAGTAAAATAAATGACACTGAGAGAATGACACCTAAAGTCGTTAAACAAAAAAATGAACAGGTGTCTACGAAGAGAAACGGAAGAAAGAACAAAGACAGTACGAAAAGCAACGAGTGAAAAAGACGAACATCTGATATTAAGTCTACGTGCATATCATTGCCACTACTGATTTAATATTATTAGAAACGGCTAGTACATGGAAGATCTGGAGAAATATTTAATTCGGACGTTTTGTAACGAAAACAGAACGGAGATACTTCAGATCTGTCTATTAGATTTTTCCTTTCAGAAAAAGCCTGTTATGTAGACTCGTAGGCGCATCTAAAAGTGTATCTAATATATAAAATACAGTAATTTGGATTTTGTACTTTATACAAAAATAACATTGCTTCTGACAGACTGATATTTGATTATGATTAGTGATTTCATCGTGTTATATGCAAGCATAGTTTGTATTTCACTAAAATTTATTTAAAATATACTTATTCTTGCTCAGCAGATAGATAAAATGGGGACATTTTCTATAATGCACTAAAAATCATCAGTGATCTATATTATTGTTAGAAATTAATAGGCTAATATTTATTGCATATTTTTTTTCTTTTTCAAATAAATATTAGCGTATTGATCTCACAGGAAATGTTCGTAAATATGCCTAGTGTTTCATAAATAAATGCTGTCAGGGTTTTGACTATATTCCAGTCAACGCTTTGTGTAATCCACTAGGATTCGTGTACACGTTTAGAACACTAGTGTGAAATATGACAATACGAACAAATCCTTAATCCCGGGAAAAATGATCCAGTATATCCATATAATAAACTTGGTACAATCAAGAGTCAGCCTCTAATTAAATCTAATGATAAATATCTTATATTAAAGACACTTTATGTCAGCAATAAATAACTCTCCAGCAATCAGTATGAAAGAGAATAACAATTCACCGACATCTTCACGCGCAGACGTTGGAAGGCGAAAACCCGTTTATGTATAAAAACATTTAACTGAAGCGTTGACTTTTATCGCTCGAAATTTATGAAGCAATGCGTAATTACTTGCCGAGACTCAAAAGATACGATCGCGGTTTATTAATAGTTTATTGCTGATAAAGTGCAAGACTTATTGACTTTCAATACTGTTTTTGTCATAATTAGTCTCTCACGAAACACGCCTACTATCACATAATTGCGTTTTTATGAATTCACGTAACAACGTGAGTTTATACAACTGTATTTGCTCACGATAGTGTGTGAATTTATTTCTTAGATAGTTGATAAAACGACACGTTTCCCGTTATAGAACACACACACATTTTTATTTTTTTGTAATTTGTCAGTATTTTCATTATAATAATGATCCGAAATGTCTCCAAAACTGTGATCTTTAATCAAGTTGATGTAGAAGGTTGGAAGAATAAAAAATTAAGTCTACATTAGCAAAATCACAATTTATGAATATATGTTTGAATTCGAAACAACCGATTCGGATTTTCCCGTTGTCGGTTCGATAAACGTATTTTTTTAAAACAAAAAGGGAGTTGAATTTTTTGCAACCGCCTACTTCACATCTAACATCAAGAGTCGAGATTTGTTTACAGGAATCTGAAGTCGGCTCGGATGTTTGAAAACCGAGTGGTATTTTAATAGGAAGGTTTATCTCAGCTAGTGGCATATGCCGCGTCTTACAACATCAGATGCCAGCTATGAAAATGCAACTGCGGTCCAGCGCAATCACAATTGCACTTACTCGATGCAATACGTCAACGGGCACATTCAGTGCGACAACGTATTTGTAAACCGTAATATAGCTACAAAAAATATTTACTTTAATAAGTACACTTATTGTTAACAGATGTTGTGCAATTAATAATTCACCAACTTGATGTTTTTCGGTTACTGCATACCGCCATTTCATGCCCCATTTCAATTAAATGTTCAGGAAACGTGTAGGTCATCGCTACGATTGATTTAACCAATGTGTAGAGGGTGTCGTCCCGTATAGCTAAGAAGGTACAATTTCGGGTTCGATTCTAACCTAACTTTTGGGAATTGTTTGGATAATCCCTGAGAAAGCTATTTTCCACCAAGATTATATCATTTTATTTCCACCAATTAATACATTTATATAAACAAATAAGAATCGTTTTTTTAAATTTTTATTATGACAGTCAACGTACGGTATCAAAAGAGATGATATTGATTGTCGACAGTTTTCTTAACACTTGATAGAAAAGAAAATATTCATCTATTTCGATTATATTCATTATTATTTCACATCCCTATGATATCCCTTGGTGCTACCAGATAAGGTTGTCTGCAGATACCGGCGTCTTGACTTAAAATTCACCAAATATTGATGTTATTGCTTTATTTTCCTTTTCCTCTGCACAACTCAGTCATGTTCTGCAAAGCTAAAAACAACCATTTTCTACTACAAAGCCAAACCAAACCAAACTCCATGAATAAATATTTGAAGCATAAATATTTTACGAAAATGATCTGATTCGGCATTAAATAATCCCAAAAAGCTGATATGCCGTAAAAAAGAGTTATCAAACCCTATTATATCAGTTGGTAAAGCTTTTGTCGTATTTCACTACGTTTGGAGTTAACTAATATATTTATCCTACGACTTTTATAAAATCGTATAGAAAAGGCTTTATATTTTACAGTAATATATAGCTTACGTATTAATCTATGTTATAAATGGGGTGTTTGTCTCTCTGCTCGAAGATACAATTTAAAAAAAAAAAGCATTATATCACATTTTCTCGAGTAAAAGCATTAGGTGGTTGCAATAATTGCGACTGATCTGCGTTTGTGCTCGATATCATAACACACCAAAAACAGCGTTTTAGGATCTACAAAAATAGAATATGGGATTCAGAGCTGGGAGCTGGAGTACACGGGGTTTCACGTGTATCTCGTTTCGTGCTGTATGCATAGTGCGGCATTCACTCTGTTAGGATTGAGTCAACTATTTTTAATTACCCACTTTTTTATCAGCGACAATCGTATTGTAAACTGAGTAATCGTTCGCATCGTTATGATGGCAAGATTAGAGGCATACATAAACGAAATTTCAGAGTTCTGATTACATAAACTATACTTATTTTATATCCGTAGTATTAGGAATCTATAAAACCAAAATGACTGAATCCCAATGTAACAGATTTCTCTATTAAATGTACCACGTAGCCCAATGTTTGTATTTAAAAAAAATGTTTTTCCAGGGAATGTTGACTAACATTTCCAACAAATTGAAGTTGTTTAAATGTTGCTTAAAAGTTGAGACATTCCGTATACACACACACGCACGCACACACACACACACACACACACACACACACACACACACACGTCGTTATTTCTGCTGTTAGGGGAGGAAACTCCCCATTGCTCAGGGCAGCAAATATCACCAGTAGTACAACTATAGCTAAACACAATAACAACAAAAATAACGACTTAAATTTATAAACAATAACTTATCACGTAATTAAAGGCAGACTCTTGTAGCGTAAGGGTAAGCGCAGTCAGTCACAGCTATATTCCCAGTGATTGCGTGTTCGTACCCTGTCATAGTCAGCGACGCTGATGAGCTTCAGTAACGGCGAAACACGTGCCCATGGATGTCTATTTTATCAAAGTATATATATATATATATATATATATATATATATATAAAGTAGAGACGATTTTCCCCTGTACCTTCTCGGAGTATAGGAAAAAAAACACATGCATCACAGGCTACTAAACTCACCGCTATACTACACTTATTCACTCGAGCGTGTTTTAGTAAATTTGTTATTATTTTCATCTACCTAACACTTAATATTACATTTAGCACACCATCAACGTCTCTCCGAAAAACCAACTCCATATAGGTGGTAGCAAAAACTTTTCCCCCCTAACAATTGTGTACTGTGACTACACTCATCGACACCGGGAAGTAATAAACACAGTTTAATTTTCACAAAACACCGGTTGTCATTCATTATTTGCCCGGTATTAATTTAACACGCATGCCAATAATGAAAGTTAGGTTAATTGGTCTATTCACACATGAATTTGTGGGCAGAAACCTTAGCGCAGGCGGTAAAAAGGTAGATTTCATAATCGCGAATTTTACCGTTCGATCCCAGTCTACTCTTCCACTATTATCTTTTTTTTTTTAATTTAAAACATTCGCCAACACGGTAGACGGGAGGGGGGTTAGAAAAATAAAATGCCATTTCTGTTTTTGTTCGACGTCATGCAATAGGTAGTACTTTCTTCCGTGCAACGGCGGGCGACGGGTTCCGCTAGTATATATATATATATATATATATATATATATATATATATATAAACATATCATACCGTAGAAATAATATGGCTAAGAAGTGTAGAATAAGTTAAACTTTCTTTACTGTAAGCTACTTTAGCTACTATAAATTAAGGTGTAAAAAAGAAATCGACTCTAAAAGGGCATGTGAACTGGTAGTGGAAACCTAAAAAAATAGTCGATTGGCTTTTCTACGTAAATAAAGATGCTATGCAATAAAAGTGCAAAAAATAATAGATGTAGGAGTTTAGGATGTAAAACCTATATTTTAGAATCGATAGGAGGAAACAAATGTAAGAAAAGCTTCGAAAGATTCCTCACTATATTTTCAGCAAACATCAGAAGAAGCGAAATTTAAAGAATGTGTCATGTTATTATTACAACGACTGCACGGTTACACTTTAAGAGTATATGATATTTAATGAAAATATTATTTGTTTAACCTTGTTAAACAATGTGCATCTAACAATTCGTGGAAACCGGTAAAATTTTATTAGCTGTTGGGAAATAATAGGGATTAGGAGCTAATTGAGTTTTTGTATAGCCAATAACAGTAAATAGTGGAGAATGTTGTTTTTCGGCCATAGGTTTCCTCCTTCAATCATATGTCTAGGCATCGTTGACTGTCAGAAGACTGGAGTTACACTCATTATGAGGAGCAACTTGTTATTCATGAAGCAGACCTTCCTCCGTTTGTTCTATGCGTCGCATGAATGTTCCATTCCGAACGAAAACGTACCAGTTCCAGTGCAGGAATTTTCAGAACATTGCTGTATACAGCATCAGATTGCCTTGGAAACTCCAGAAACATTATGTATGAGTAGGTATTCCGTAACTCAGCGAAGGTTTGAAATCAGTTTTCCTTCTCTTAAATGAGTTTTCTTAGCCCATCCGCCAGAGAACAGGTAACCCGCATCCACTCCTTTTCCTGACAGTAGTAGCAGTTCAACTGAGCTTATATCTAAGTCACGCGAGCAGGCTATGAGCTGGGCAGTTGTCAGGTGCCATTCAAGATGCGCATCTGACAGGCATTTTATAGACAGTTGCAGTTTGTCTCCATTGCCGCTCCTCGGATACACACACACACACACACACATACACACATATATATATTAGTAGAATAAATATGAAACTAAAAGTAAGCTTTTAGTAAATAGAACCTAGGTTTAAGCTCATTATACGAGATAGAGCAATTATAAAGATAGATGAACGAAAAGTGATACACATGTACGAATGTCCAGATTTATTTCAAACTTCGATTGTTCAATGCAAGGTGTATTCTGTAATAACACTATGGTTATTATTCGTTCCTTAAACCAATGTTCAGCTGGGCATCTGCACATAACATTGTATGTATATATATTAGAGATGGGCGGTTTTACCGAAAAACCGCGGTTTTTCGGTTTCGTCTCCATACCGAATACCGAATCGGGTTTTTTTTTTAAACCGTAACCGTTCGGTATTGTGTTTTTACTACAGTAAGCCACCATATACAAGGAAACACGGTTGAAAAGATTTTCCGATTTGAATAAAATTGAATATTACCAAAAAAGGTTATATTAGTAAGAGGACAGATTGAACAAATATATTACTGCAATTACTGCTATAAACACGAGGCGATTTTTGTTTATTTTCATTCTAGAACGAATTTTAAACATTTTAAAATATGAATATAGAAAATGTTGTTACATTTTTCGTACCCAACTAGTAAATAAATTAATCTTTCATCTTTTTTTATGCATTAAAATTATAATTGTACGTTGTTTTGTCTTTCGGTAATAGTAATTTTAAATTATCTTATCCTAAGAAATATTGTCCTTTTTTTTGAGCGAAAGTCAACAATGGCTACTAGTATTGCTGATATAACAATCAATCAGCAGCAGCGTCTTGTAAAGCTTTGTAAAATTCGTTTAAAAATACTTTTTGTGCTTAAAAAAGTTAATCCTATTTGGTTCTTTTATAAAAAATACTTCAAAAAATACTGGTTTTCACTCAACTTTCGAACTTCTAGTAGTAATGAATTTCTAGTCGCCAATTTAAAAAAAAAAATTAAGATTCTACTTTTTTAGGCGATTACGTCTTAAAGTCTTGGCGAAAAAAAGAAAAAACAAAACAACAAAAAATAGTTAGAATTTAGAGTGGGGGATCAGTTTCGCATATAAATTTAATGTAAAATGATCACCGATTTCCCGGGCATTCTTGCCTTTTAGTGAAATTTATAAAATAAATAATTACTCTACCATTAACTCTAGGTACGACTAACAAGCCCACCTCCTAAAAATGCCATCTTGAACGTATCGTACCATTAACCTTAAATATGAGTGGCAAGCCACTCCTAAAAAACTCCCTTAACCCTAACACTAAGTCCGAATGGCAACCTCCATCCAAAACAAAACCCCTTCCTTAACCTTATCACTAACCCTAAGTCCGAGTAGGAAGCCCTAATCCTACAAAAAAGCACATAAAAACCACACATAATCGTCTAAAAAAAAAAAAAAGCAGACGCTCATAAAAAAAACGCACAGGATTTATTTGCCATAGAAAAAAAATGATTAATGCCCTAAAACGCTAGAATGGCCCGGAAATGGTGAATTATTCTGCATTAAATATATGTGAAACTAATCCCCCACTCGAAATTCTAAATGAATTGTTTTTTTTTCTTTCTGCTAAGTTTTCAGGGTGTTCACACTTAATTGCCCCTAGCCCTACCACTAACCTGAAGTTTAAGTGGTAAGCCCCCCTCCTCCCACAAAAACCCTTATAATCGTCTAAAAAAAAAACAAGAAAAATGCACAGGATTTATCTCCCATAGAAAAAATAATTAACTGTCCTAAAACGCTAGAATGGCCTTGAAATGGGGGATTATTTTATGTGAAACTGATCCCCACTTTAAATTCTAAAATAATTGTTTTTGTTTCTTTCTGCCAAGTTTTTCAGGGTGTTAACATGTAATTGCCTAAATAAAAAAAGTAGAATCTCATATTTTGGGGAGGTAAGGGGGTGAGTTAGCAGAAGGTGTAAATCTACAATAATGCTAAAGAAATCTTGCAATATATTCATTTTTAAACAGTCCTAGTATTAGATTTTAGTTTCTTGTACATAAAATGTATTACAATTCAACTTTGAGTTTTCTAACTTCTTTCTTTTAATGGATTCATGGTATTTTTAAGGTATTGCAGCATATTTTTGTGCACTTAGTGCAGATTACTTGGAAACCATTAATTTCTGGAGATTTTCAGTGGCATATTCTGATTTCTTGTACAAAAATACACTTATATGGTAAATTTCATTGCTTAATCTTGTGTTTTAACAAAGATATAACATTTTTACTGAAAAATTAGTGTAAAAAATGTGACGAAACGCATATGGTATTAAAGAGGGGAAAATATCCAATTGTGCGAGGCACAAAAATAGTCATAACTTTCTTATTTTTAGTCAGATTTAAAAAATTTAAAAAGATTCTTTCTTAGATCATCAAGCTCTTTCTATATATGCCATTATTGAGATATTTTAAGCAATTTAAATTTTTTCATGTGTATTGCTACTTGTAGGAAGAAATCTTTGTTTACAGTTTGTTTATCATTAACATTTTGAATTTTCAAATGAAAAAAAGAGAAATACGACAGACAACATGACATCGTATTTTTAGCATAAACTATTTTCAAATGAAAAAGAAAAAATCAAACGCGTTCCGTATGATGGCGAAAATCTATTTGATTCAACTCAAAATTGTAAAATAATTATTTGTTTGTTTCAGAGTTATCTAAAAAAATAAGTTATTAAAATGAAATTAAAAAAAAATACTTGTAAAAGTAAATAAACGAAAAGTAGTGAGTAAGTATAAACATTTAAAAAGAAAAAAAGTAGTTGCCAATGCTAGTGTCACTTTATTCGGATTTTTAAAATTATTTTAAACATTAGGCATTTCATTGTTTACTTTTGAAAAGCCACTTCATACATAAATTGTAATTTCTAGAGAACTATCTCTCAACTATACCGTTTTCTCTCCCAAAAATGGGTTATTCAAAAAGTAGACTATGCAACGATTTATATTTTACTAAATTGTTAATATGATATTTATTTAGAGTTGACAATTTCTTCGAAAGTTTAATTATTAAACTTTAATCCAAGTCATGAATTCTATGACTAAAATTACCTTAAAGCTTAAAAAATGACTTTAGGTGAATTAATAATCTCTACTTTTTTTTAACCATCCTTCCTTTTCCCTTGGCGCGGTTTTCGGGTGTATTACTAGTCTTTTACGCATGTCTATAAAGTTTTATTACCCTGTCTTAAAAACAAATATTAACCCCAACACGCACCAGTTGACAGAACTTCGAGCACACAAAATGACAGACATCCCAACAGTCAACACCGGCAATTCGAGAAGTATATGGTGTGTTTATTTTACGCGACAAGACACAGCGTCTTGCAAACATTTTCACCTATTAAAAAATTAAAATTTTTATCTGTCAAATAATTTTGACAATATTTCATTTTCATCATCATTTTTGCTTAATTTTATTTGTAAAATTATTTTGTTTGTTTAAATAAATTTTCGTTTTTTAATTTCTTGCATTTCTGAGTTATATTTTAGCTTCTGGTGGGTTAAAGAATTAGATAGAATGTATATTCAAACTCAGTTTAATTCTTCAGAAATCTTTCATGAATCTTTGGTCACTGTTTTAACGAGTTAACTGTTAAAAAGGTATCAGAACTTTGATTACAACAGTCAACACCTTAAAACTTATATGATTCATATCATGGAGAATGATTCAGTCACAAAATTATCGAAACAGTGGCATAATTCAACTAAACGTTGAATAATAACTAATCATCACACAAGAGAATGAATAGCTTCCATAGTAAAAAAATTAAAAAAAAAAAAAACGAAAAACCGAACCGTAAACCGAGGTTTTAAGGGAAAAAAACCGAAACCGATACCGAAACCAAAATTTCAAAACCGCCCAACTCTAATATATATATATATATATATATATATATATATATATATATATATATATATATATATATATATATATATATACAATGTTATGTGCATATGTCCAGCTGAACATAGGTAGCCATTGCGTCGAACAGTGAAAGTAGAATATCAAAATAGCTCCTTATTTATTTATCAACCGTATAGAATAGTTGCTCAACGTTGACGTGTTGCTGAGTCATTTAATGACAATGGCGCATACGATGCTCAATCAATAGTCAAAATTTGAAAAAATACATGCTGATGAAATTGCTAAATAGATAATAAATGATATTCTATAAAAATATATTGTCAATTCAATAACATGTCTGTGTGGCAATCAGTAAATAAATAAATATATTATACTTGATTATTTACTATTTTTTACAAATAGCATTACTATTACTTTAACAGATTGAACACATCGTGTGTAGTAGGCTGACATTGAAATAAGCATATTATCTTTCAAAATCCCTTATGTATATAAATGTGAATGCTCATAACTCACGTTTAATTTCACTGTTTTATGGCATGTCAGAAGGTGTAGGTTCTTTAATGAAACATTACAATTGTAAACGTTTCAGTGGATCTTTTGGCTAAGATCAAAGTGTAGTATCTGTTCCGATGGATACTGCACGCCTGTCCTGTGCAGTTCTAGGAGGTCCACCCTCCCAGGCTTTGCCTCCCCTCTTTGGGGGGGGGGGGGAGTAAGTTTATTGCTTACTGCCTGAGGCGCCCCTACCGGGGAATGCCGACGGGGCTGCCCAGGCAATTTTTAAATGGCCAGAGTGCTCACATCTCGAGCGCTGGCTTTTCAAACCCCACTTTCCGACCCGACCTTGGGTCACATCTTACTTGTGGGAGTAGGATAAAACTGGCCTTGTGCCTAACTCCTGGAGAGGAGTAAATAATACAGTTACTTGAAACAATTGGGCTGTTTTACGTATAGCTTCGATGCATTGTTCGTCAGGGATAACATGATTCCAAAAGGGTCGATATGATGTAAAACTTCCAAGATAAAAATAATAGAAATATTTAAAAAACACTACACATAAGCATTATATTACGGACATTTTTAGATGATAACTGATAATTTGTAATATCTGGATCATTCGAATTACTGTTCTCATCTTGGATGTCATTCAGACAACGTTTCCACCAACGTAACCTCCGATCTTTTTCTACCCGGTCATAGCAGACAGAACAAGAACAAGCTACCCCCGTTGATTAAATAAAGGGTTCTGTTCGAAATTCCGTACAGATTCCTGAGTTCGACAAGATGAATCTGAAGAAGGTCGGGTGTTACATCGGCCGAAACGTTGTGAGAATAACATCCAAGATGAGTTTAATAATCAAAATAATACACATTATTCATTTGCTTCGAAATAATCCGAAATCGAAGTAGGGCATTTGTACTATCACGAGAGCAGACTCTTCTCGTTTCGCAATTTTTGGATATTGCGTAGCATCTGAATTGTTTTCTTAGGAATCCCGTTGAAAGCAACCCATGTGTGTTTCTGTATTTATGAGTGAGTGAGATTTTTGTGCTCGGATATCTGTGCGTTTTAGCGAGTGTTATTGAATATTTAGATTTATAGAGTGTGTGTAGCGAGAGTGAATGAGATAATTTCGATAGTCGCCATTGTCCCAATCGCCCGCTGCGACCAACCCTGTAACATGCTGGTGCACTCGACATAATAAACAGATTCGAACAAGCAGTGTCGTGTCTCTAGTTTCTACATAAAATATTCTCCCTCTCTAAATCCCTCCCTCTCTCTCTCTCTCTTCTTCTTCTCATCCCGAACTTCTTTTGACTAACCCAGTTCTTTAATTATGCGCCGAGAGTCGAAACTTTCATCGAAAAAAAAAAGAAAAGAAAGAAAAAAAAACGAACTTAATGGATTTTTAATAGGAACTTGTTGTGCGCATGTGTCATTTATAAAGGAACTGCGCGGACGGGGTGGGGACTGAGTTGCGGGAGTAACTTTAAAAAGACTGGGGATAAAGAAGGATAAGATAACTGAAAGAGAAAGAAAGGGGCACTTGTTTTGATGATGGGTCTAGTAAGAAAAAGGACGGGAGACTAGAACTATGCGTGAATGGTAGAACAAAAGAGATGTGTGATAAGGAAAGTTAAAGAACGAATAGCTACGATGCGTGTCTGAGAAGTAAGGACTTGTACGTTGTGTGCACCATTAGCGAAATATTGTGCTATCTTCTAACAGGATATCTCCAGGGTATATAACTATTAACTAAAATTTTAACAGACATTGGATCTTTTATATGCTTTCGGTTACACCGCATCCTCTTCTCCACAACAATGCACCTGCTCATAACACCATGAGCATCCGGTAGTTCGATAACAATATTTTTGAAACTGAACTTGTTCTGTGGGACATTTTTTCTATTCCTCAATCTGATCAGGATAATGTGAGGGACCCGTTTTGAATGCGTGTAGATCACTAAGAGAGTCGCAACGACGAAGCGGATTTAAATATCTGAAAAACATTCCACTAGTTTATAGGAGTGTGACAGACACAAATTGGAAGCTTCATAGAACATCGAAAGAGAAAACATGTACTTTGATGTTTGGAATTGAAGTGCATTGTTTTCGATATAAGTCTTGTTACTTTTCAGACACGTATCGCCTGTTGATGTCATGTGTTTAAGATTAATGTTTTTGTCCGTAAACCGGAAACTGGCTACAGCTAACGCTTGATTTTACGCACAGCAGCGGAAATGAAGGTGTTCACAAGAAAGCGTTACACTGTTAGCTTGACAGTTGCTTAAGAAAAAATAACATTTTCTCATCTTGTGGTTAAAGAAGTCCAGGTTAGAATTACAAACTACTATATATTATAACTCTTTTAATGCATACGATGTGTTGAAAATCATACTTAATCATGTAAATTACAAGTCGGTTATTATGCATTTGTAATTTTATTTCCCTGTATTATATATTTGCATTTTTATGGAAGAGCATGATTTATTTATAGCCAGGTATGATGTATTCCTAATTTTATATATTTTTTATGGCCCGATATGATGATTTTATAATTGTAGTACCTGATATGATGAATTTCTAATTTTATTACCTAATATGATGGATTTCTAGTTTTATGTCCATTTTAAATTTTTTTGCCCGGTATGGACTATTTTTATTTTATTGCCCGGTATAGTCCATTTTTAATTTTATTGCCCGGTATGGTCTATTTTTAATTGTATTGTCAGGTATTGTCTATTTTTAATTTTATTGTCAGGTATGGTCTATTTTAAATTTTATTGCCCGGTATGGTCTATTTTAAATTTTATTGCCCGGTATGATCTATTTTAAATTTTATTGCCCGGTATGGTCTATTTTTAATTTTATTGTCAGGTATGGTCTATTTTTAATTTTATTGCCCGGTATGGTCTATTTTAAATTTTATTGTCAGGTATGATCTATTTTAAATTTTATTGCCCGGTATGGTCTATTTTTAATTTCATTGTCAGGTATGGTCTATTTTTAATTGTATTGCCCGGTATGATTAATTACTAATCTTATACTCAGTATGGTGCATTTCTAATGTCATTGTATTTAGTTTCCTACCTGTAGGATTGGTTCTTTTTATTCAAACTAACCTTTTTTAGTTATTTAATGCAGAAATCTTTCCTATTCTAAACGCTTAATTTCATTCGATAAATGGAACACAAGTCACACAGTATTAGCGTATAAATTACCAAAATATATCTGCAAATGTTTGAACATTGTTGGAAATAAAATTCCGCTGCCCGACTCCATGCATGTAAGCAACTGGTTTGTCCAACATTTTATGAGAAACACATTAGAAAGAGCGTATTACACTTTGTGTATGCATTCATAAAACAGTGAATGGTGCCTCCAGTATATTTTATAGTATTTTAAATTATTATTCGACCTTTTTTATTAACATTTATCTTAATGTTATACTTACACACTTCTGTCGGATATATCGATGATTGTTAGGTTTTGAGCCTATTAAGAAAATGACTGTAAACCGACGCTAACATTTATCAAGAAGAAGCCGACTGAAGAAAGAACGAAGAGAAATACAATGCGAAACTGAACACATGATGAAGACTAGGACTAGCTCAATCCCAAAATTACCATCTGGCCATTTTCACCCTTAATTAGAAAAGAGATCAACTGGCTATTTACCAAAAAAAAGCTCAAGTCACAATTAAAAAAAGCTCGAACCCACATTTAAAAAAAAAGCTCGAACCCAAATTTAAAAAAAAAAGCTTGAACCCAAATTTTAAAAAAAAGCTCGAACCCACATTTAAAAAAAAAGCTCGAACCCACATTTAAAAAAAAGCTCGAACCCACATTTTAAAAAAAAAGCTCGAACCCAAATTTAAAAAAATAAAGCTCGAACCCAATTTAAAAAAAGCTCGAACCCAAATGAAAAAAAGTCTCATAGTAAATACTAATAGCATTTCAATGTTAAATTTATCATCTTTTCATTGGAAATTAGGTTTTACATTGTCAGTTAACGTTTACACTTTTTTAACCTCAAATTAAAAATAACTTTTCTAGTAAGCAAACTAACCAAAATAGACCAACTCGGATCTTACTCGCCTTGAGAAAACACGGTCTATTGAGTAATAAATATATGATTATGAAACCTGCGAAGCGTGAAAGTGCTTACCTTTCACTCTTCAAGTTTCGAATTTGACGCATCGTTATTCAAAAACTATAAACCTATCAAGCTTTGGGAAGGAAGTCGTGAGATCGATTGTCTCAAAATATTTACTCTAAACAAATCGTCTCGAAATTAGTCTCGTTTGACTTCAGACCAAAAAGATTATTCTAGCCCAAACATGGTGATAAATCCCGCGGCAACTACCCTGTTCTGAATGAGGAAGTTTCTAGAGAATATAAAATTAGCAAGCAGGATTAAGTCGCATTGGTCAGGAGAGATACAGACGTTGTTTTTTGTAGTTTTTATGGTTTTCTTGACAAGGGGCTGTAAACACGAACAACGCCTGGTATTCGCCAATACTCACCCATTTGGTACTGGCCAGACTCAACTTCGCTTAACTTCGGTGATCTAACGATAACCACTGGGTCAACATGATTATGCCGAAATAGAAAGAAGCTTTTAGTACATATTAGATTTATTTTGTTCACGACATGTTGGCGGTTAAAACGGCTACTAGATTGAAATATGGTTGGCATATCAAAATATATATATTTCTGGCAGGAGTTCAAGTTGTCTATTGCTCAGAGCTACATTAAAATGTGGACGTATGATTAAAGGTTTAGCATAATTCCACATCAAATTTCATCGCTAAATAATTAAAGGTATATGATATAACTATCGGACACCATTCTCAATATTGATATCAATTATTTTCGGAAAGCCAATTATTGACTTTATCATTAGACGTGGAAGCTAGTAAATCTCACTAGACCATCTCCGCAGAGCCACTCACCTTTGGCTTTTTTTTATTATTATTAATATGCCCTTAGTGGTCACACCGCTTATCAAGGTCAAAAGGTCACTCGAGAAACAAGGATTAATAAGTTTGTATAGTGGAGGGTGAACAAACACCCTAAGTATTGGTAATGATGATTGAAACTGGGCAGAATTCGATTATTAAAGAAGCCGGCTCAACCATAACCTGTTTACATTGGACTTGAAAACGACAGTTACAGTAAGAGGGGTTTGATTGGCACATACGGTTATTGTTAAAAGGGATACACCATAGGCGAAATACACTTTTCTCGATTGGGAAAAATGTGTGTTTTGTCCCATGCAGCGCACCTTATTGACGAACTGGACAACTCCTACATTTAAAACCGAACGTGTGTCTAACATTTTCCTTGTGGGGATACAAGAAAAACGTTCTCATCTCTACGAAGTTTTAAAATATGAAACACAATCTAATTTAGACATCTTGTCTTTATAATGAGCCTCTTTCCCAAGCATCACATTCAAAAGGATCGTTTATATAATAAACTTAGTAATACTGTTGACACTCCTTACCTATGATACCCTCGTGGAATTCTTTACTACTAGTATGTTTAATAATTCATGATAAATAATTTGCTGATTTTGATAACGAATTCTATCATCAACTCGGCGTATTTAGCTAAACGTCTGGTAAGAAACGATTCAGATTCCCTGGCAGCTGTCAACTTTCTTCTCCTCTGCTCACCAGGCGAAATGTTTTTTTATACTTTCTCTGCGCATCCACCACACCCTTGCCTCCATCATCCACCACACCCTTGCCCCCATCATCCACCCGGCTCTAATCATCACTCAACTCTGACTCTGAGACCGTACTGCCTCTTCCTAACTAATACAAAACCATTTTTGCACTCATTTACAATCGTCTCGCCTTTGCGGCTTTAAAACGACAAATGCCAAGAAATTAATACAAATGCCATCTCTTTACTCCTATTGTATGAACATAAAATACATATTTCTGCAAAATCGTGGCTTCTCACGACTCATGCTTAGGACACTGTCATTGCTTTACATAAGATTAATCCGAACTACGATCGTGGTTTTTGACACACACGGATACGAAAGTTTGAACCCTACTAGACACGATCCTTGAGTGTAATTGGTCTCTATATGCAGGGGTTTGACAGGCAACCTGAGGTAAGAATACTTCACCCTCCTAGTAAACCCTGACCAAATATTCAAAATAAGATAGTATTTGAAACCCACCCTAGATCCCTTCGACACAGCTATACACTGACCTATACTAAGAATGGTGCATCGTTTCCTATTGATGTTAAGTCAAGTTACAGAACTTAGCTGGATATTCCATTCGACGAGATGAATTCTGATCCTTGAATATGGAAAAACCAACAAAAAAAGATCACAATAATAAATATAACATAGTTAAGTGGTAAATTGGGGAGAGGAAAATTAGTTTTCTTAACTGCTTTACTAACCCAACGTTTGAGAAGTAGAGGAGTATCTTAATTGAACATTCGGATATCTATGTATCTCATTTAGAAAGCAAGTATTAGCTCCTTGATTTTTGATAGCTAACTGTAATATATATATATATATATATATATATATATATATATATATATATATATATATATATATATATATATATATATATATTTCTACATGTTTTCATTCATCATTATTCGTCAAGAAATCGAAAGTACTCGTGATATATTTTGAACATTTATTAGGCTCTTCGATTATGAAACTAGAATTATTATCAGAAAAATTTAAATGATTAAGGAAGGTAGAGTTTATCAGAAGAATTGCATGATGCTTAACAATTCCCCCCCCCCTCTCTCTTATATATATATATATATATATATATATATATATATATACATTTACAAATAACATAATGTAACAATGTTATTCGTTGCGTTGTCTAGAATATATATTAAAATATTTCATAATAATCCATTCATTAGCTTAGGAGAGTACCTGGTACATTATATATATATATATATATATATATATATATATATATATATATATATATGAGAGATTAGCGTTATTTCATATTGTAATTTAGTGTCAAACAAAAAAATCTTACACATTAAATGTTACGTCATTTCTATTGATTTCTAAAAAATTTCGGATTTTTAAATGACTTTTTGATATCCGCGTTTTTTTCTAAAGATTTCACGTTCAATTTTTTTACTTTTAATTTTTTGTTTAAATTACCTTTATATCGCCATTGACGATTCGAATACTTACCTAAAAGTATTTTCACCTGCTTTTACACCTGGGTGTTATTAACTTGGCAATCATCTCTGAAGACTGGGGATGGTCATATGATGACATGGATTTTGTTCATGTATGCTGTGGATTTTGTTAAAATGTGCTGTGGATTTTGTTAAAGTATACTGTGAATTTTCATCAGAAACATGTATTTTTTTTTAAATCGTAGTATGATGTTGCTTGATCTTTCATTTATTTATGAATAGCTCTATAGTATTTTTTTTTAATATATAAATAACTTTTTATGGTTTGAATCTTGAAATTAATTTTTCTTTGAAAATGTATTCTCTTAGGAATCTATCTGAACTATATAAAAAAATTGTGTTCTTTATATAATAACATACTCATATACATATTTTTATAATGAGAGAGAGAGCGCGCGGTAAAGAGACGATGATGATTATAAGTATACAAGATAGCAGGAAATATATTTTCATGAGAAAGACAAGAGATCTACTATCATTTCCTTCCAGATACATTTTTCTCGTATTCGCTTCTCTGTCCACGTTCCATAACTTTTTATCTATATTGTATCTGTTACTTCGTTGTTTATTGTTAATTTTCCTCACCATGAATTGAACCCACCACCATTAAATATAATTTACTTGAAAATATCGCTTAACAAATCCTTCCATGAAGTTCAGAATAAACAATTAACACAATGTCTGAAAAAACGAAACATATTTCAGTTCAAAATTCTACAAAATAAAGCTGAAGAAAGCCTGAAAGTGTAACGTCCGAAACGTTGTCCTCTTTAAATGGTGACGACTGTTCTTACCATTTATTTTTATCTAAGTGAACAGGTGCGACATTTGATTCCATCTCTCGCACTAACGGAAAGATCAAAACGCCTTATTTCAAGTTAATTCATCTTCATATAATAGACGAACCTTTTTGTATATACTGCTTATGTATCTTCGATATGAGTCGAACGTTAAACTCATTAGCATATTGGCTTTGAGATAGGACATTTTATTAATTAACTATATATATATATTTTTTAATTCAATGATATTTTTGATTCGAATATAACATTTAAATGTTGTTTTATTTCCTCGACACATACTTAGTATTTGTGTTCGATTTTCTACAAGTTGAAATCTATTTTTAAATTGCAAGTGAAAAGGTAAATTGATGTCTTGCTTCTCCTTTCTCATATTTACGACTTTAACACATTTGTACAGAAATTATCAAAATGTTAATGTTCATCTATATTAAGAAATAAGATTTCGTTGATGTTTACAAGAAGGTTATGAATTAAATGTTTATTATAAATTAATGTTTCGAGTATTTCAAGTAGCTAACCTTGCGAATGGATAGCAAGATGGTAAAGTCAGCTAGTATAATCTAATATGAATAACAATTGCATATGCTGATTTTCAATTAATTTACTCTTTTTTTTCTCTCTTTACTATCAGGTTTGAATTCATCACGGGACGTTATACCAAGGCAGAATATACGTAAGTCGGATATTTTATACATCTCACGACAAGATACTAAAAGTATTTCTTTTTTTTATATTACGAAGTTGTTCGATAGTATTATGTTGTTGTGGGAGAGATGATATTACCAACAATTAAAATTAATATATATATATATATATATATATATATATATATATATATATATATATATATATATCATGGCATGAACTGACTATTTTTATTTTTACTAAGCATGATGAATAAAGAATGAAAAGAAAATAGCTCACTGGTTTGAAACTTCGCTTAATAGAGCTAAATGGAGATTTAATTAAGAGAAAAAAATACAATGCTATGAAGATTACAACAAAGGAAAGACGGCGTCGAATAGAAACTACATCAAGTCCGAGAAGATGTTCTCTTTGCTTACAAAGAGATAGTTGCAAAAACCTTGAAGATGAAATTGTGTGTGACTTGCATAGAATGGAGAATAAGTCGACAGCAAGATTAGAGGCACAAGTGCAGCTATTAATTAGGTGCTCATATATAGAGTAATAGTAATAGACTGACACCTTGTAAAATGTCTGTGACTTGGTGAATAAATTGCAAATTACGGCTGATTACAACCATTAAAATGGATTGTTTCGAAAACAGAATTTAATTCCCAAACCGAAGTATATTTTAGCATATAAATTTGGTGATATTAAAATATATAGGCGAAAAAGCTTAACAGTGTATTAACTCATCTTTAGGGTAATAATAGAAATAGTCACCCTTAAATGCTTAATTTTTTATATTGGTTTGACATCGAAGATACTGATTACCCATTTAGCTGGTGTTCTAATGCAGCATCATACTAATACGTACTCACACTTGCCAACAAGCTCGTTTTTAGATGTAAAACAAGTTGCAGTTTGACACTTTTTCGTTGAATATTATATTAAATAGCCATCTTGTTGGAATATGTTATATTTGTAACATTTAAGTGTTACGTTTGGGTTGTGACTTTAAAACACCCATTGCATAATGACGTAACGTGAGCACTGACTGATTGAACTATTGATAGCAGTTAAGGAAAGGTACACCTGAATCAATCCAATATGTCAATAGTAATATATTTCAGGCTGATTTAATCACTTTCTGCTTTGGTTTGATTCTGTTCAATTTTCATTTTCATGCTAACTGGATTTATTTAGTGCTCACTACAGTAGTAGTCTTAACACCTTCAATGTCTTCAAAAATACAATCATGTGTCGATCATAGATAAAATCGTAGCATATACTACATGGAATAGTGCGAGATATTTGATCGGAATTAATTATATATATATACAGTGTTTCAATTTATATATATTTTTACATATATACATATTTATATATACATGTTAGGTTCAAGATTACGGACATGTTTCGGCGTACGGCAAGTGTGTAGACGAAGAGATTCGACACTCAAACCACGGATCGCTTACAACTGATCAGCAGCGTCAGGAATCTTCCTCCTACGCTACAGCTCTCAGTACCGAGAGTAACATAAATTATAGCACTGATACGTATATATGTGAGCATATATATATATATATATATATATATATAAATTTAGATTTTTCACTTAGAAGATAGATGAGTCAGTGAAGACCGGGAGTATGCCAATAAAAACAAGCTCGATCATACTCCATTACAGAGTACAGAGCATTTAAATGTGATTTGTTGAAGGCTTACCAAAGCATTCCGTTCAGGAGACTAATCATCACCACAACATACTTTTCCTTTCAAAGATTATTTATTCATCATACATATTCAAATTAAAGAGTTTTTTCCTACACGTGTTTCACTACCAAGAAGGTCCTTGCGTGGCAGATATATATATATATATATATATATATATATATATATATATATATATATATATATTCTCTGAAGCTTGCAATAAAACATCATTGAGCTTGCAATTTGAAACATTTTCAAGTATTATAGGTATTATAAGGAGTATATACTTAAATATATATTTTGTTATAAGTACTTACAAATATATATGCATATATATATATATGTATATATCAATATTTTATCCACGACAGTTGTTACGCCGTATCACGTCTCCCTAGTGTTGCTAGACGTAGGAAGAGTCGAAACCCGAATTAACTTCAAGGTCTCAGTTACACGTGTAAGGTCTATATTTATTTATGCATTTGCTATACAGTAATGTCTAGGTTTTTTACAATTGACTTCAGAGCAGGGAGATAATCTGTCAGTTGGTGTTTTTATTCTATGCTTTCCTCGTGAAGATGAGTAGACAGGTAATTTGTCTATTCGCTCCGAAACCAATGGTAACGAACTCCGGCACAATTGTATATAGAAAAATATATGTCTAAATACATTGAAAAAAAAAAACCCAACCTCATTCGTCGTGTTTGTTTGCTTCTCTATATTCTTTACCCAGTGACTTTACCATTGATTTTATTTCCCTTCTTTTTCTGCCCGTGAGTTTTGTTTTGACAGTCAGTTTATCCCAGTTTGAATTGATGGATTACATTTCCAACTCAAGACCAACTTTTTCCCCTCATTTCTGTTTTAACGTTTTCCCCTTCTGTGTCTTACCGCCATTTAATTTTAATATTACTCACCTAATTCCAAGCATTTTTTCTGGTAATTCATCGAAGATTACGTCGCTATTTTTGTTGTATTTGTTTTATTATCCTGCGTGTTTTTTTTCGTTCATAGTTTGTAAGAAAGGAAACTTAAGTATACATGATATTTACATAGATAACAAAAATGTCGCATATTATACATAACATATATGCATATATTATACATACATATGTATATATTATTTATATATTTATAACACATAATATATATATATATATATATATATATATATATAATATATTTTTTAATATTTTTTATGTTATAAAATATTAATATATTTACAGGTATTTAAATCATATATGAATATATATATATATCATGTACTTAAATATACATAACATAATATATTTATTGATAAATACATATCTATAATTGACGTATATATATATATATATATATATATATATATATATGTGTATATATTATATATAAGTATCATATTTTTCATATTATAACATATTGATAGATGGATCGGTATTTACATCATATATTAATATATATACATCATGCATTTACATATACATAATATTTTACAATTTATTTGAATATAGAAAATATATTAATATGTATACATACTGTGTTGTATATACATATATAATTGATATTCTATACGCAATATATAGTTGATATATTTATATATTATGATTGATTATTTATTCATATGCATCTCAATTAAATATTGTATGTATTTAAAATATATCACGTATAAATAATGAATGCAAATAGAGATAACATAATATATTTATATGTTGTCATGATATTTTAAAGTATATATATATATATATATATATATATTAGAACATGATATAGTTATATACAATTGCATAACCTATGCTCATATGTATGTATACAGGTATACATTATACGTGACGTGTATTATATATGGCGTATGTATTATACATGTTGTATATATATGTAATACACGTCATGTATACATATTAAAAATAGTTTATGGGAATATATAGTACATAATTAATGTATATATATATATATATATATATATATATATATATATATAAAAAATAATGTACAGGCGTATGACATAATCGAATGCATATATTATGCATATTTTCGAAAAATGTGTATACATAAATATTCCTAGAATCAAAATCATGTAATAGATTTGATCAAAATTTGAATAAGGATTATAGACATAAGGTTTGGACATTCATCATAAATCTTAAGGAACATAGAAGTGGTGCAAATACGTTCTGTCGTGGCAATTATCTATGACCGTCTTGTAACCTGTATTCATGTAGTTTTTCATAAGAATAGTACAACGGTGTGTACGCATGTTATCTTAGCAGAAAAAAGGAGGCAGGCAAACAAAAGATAGTATGCTAAACAAAGAATCATCGATCTAACAAAGATTACTAATAGTTTTCAATTTGTCTTGGCAAATATCTTAGCTTTGGGCGTTTGCTTACCTCAATTAATCTCCAAGTTAAATTTAAATATTTAAAATATTTCCTCGGAGATATTATAACACGTTCATACTGAAGAAAAATCCTTAAAAATAAGTGGATTTTTTGTCAACTTTGAAAATAAATGTTTTTTATCCATGAAAAGGAGTTTTTTCATTTTGTAATTTAATCACTCTTATAACCGTTTTTTGTTCTCCTTAAAAAATGGTTGTTTTATTATTTAATTCTTTTATCAAAAAAGTTGATGTTATTTTAGTAACGTTTTTAATAATTTCTTAAACTCCATTTTCATTAAAAGATAATGGTGATCGTTTTTTATCCCTATTTGATTTGGTAATACTTAAAAAGGTGTATGTGCGTGTATGTTCATCTTTTAAGAGGGAATTTTTTTCCTTAAAAAGAATAATTGTTATCTTAGGATATTTCTTACAAAAATTAATGTTTTTGTTACATTTTAGCATTAAAGGTTTCATTCTTTAAAGAAAACTACAACGAACAAGGATTTTTATTTTCTCAACTAATTTGGTTCTTTTTTTTAATAAAATTAACATTATCTACAAAATTAACATTATCTACAAAATTAACATCATCTACAAAATTAACATCATCTACAAAATTAACATCATCTACAAAATTAATATCATCTACAAAATTAACATCATCTACAAAATTAACATTATCTACAAAATTAACATCATCTACAAAATTAACATCATCTACAAAATTAACATCATCTACAAAATTAACATTATCTACAAAATTAACATCATCTACAAAATTAACATCATCTACAAAATTAACATCATCTACAAAATTAACATCATCTACAAAATTAACATCATCTACAAAATTAACATCATCTACAAAATTAACATCATCTACAAAATTAACATCATCTAATTTGTTACTATTGCTTGTTGTTTGCATTATTTGAAATATTCAAATCCTGGTTGTTATTTTAACAATGTTTCGGCTGATATAACATCCGACGTTCTTCAGGTGCATATTTCGAACCCTGGAATGTACACAGAATAACGAACAGAACCCTTTATTTAATCCACGGGGGAAATCTTCTGGTTTCGTAAGCCATAACCGGCTAAAAAGGGTAATTATTATCGGCTGTACTGTAATAAGGATTGAACAATCAATATCCAGACGACTGCAACTTCAAACTGATTGCAAATCAACGCCTTTTACAGTTGCGAAGAGAGTTCATGTTGTAGTTATTGTTAGAACATATTTGAACGCGATGCGTTCGAAAGTAAATAATGCATTTATTAGGATGATTTTCAATCATCAGATATCCGTTTAACCTCTTCCCTATTACCGTTGATAAATTACTCGTCTAAAAGCAGAGATCATTTCTTTGCTGTAGAGTCCCTTTATATAATAGATTAAGTTTATTTGAGGAAGGTTTTAAATTAAATTATCGATATGTTGGATGGTATATGAGTTTGTAATTTATCCTGTGGTAATTATTCTAAGTATTTTCGATTTAGAGAATCTCTCCCTCTCTCTCTCTCTCTCTCTCTCACATACATACATACATACATACATACATACATACATACATACATACATACACACATACACACATACACACATACATACATACATACATACATATCTCTCTTTGGTTTACGATAGACACAATAACCTCAACCCGCAGTTCAATATACCAAATGAGACCGATTCATCAGCTGATGTGTTGATAGCGAGACATACAACGGTAATAATTTGTCCATATACATGCTCCATCACAAGATATTGAGTCTACTTGTTATTTCTCCTTTAACATTGAATTACACCTCGCTCTCTCTCTCTCTCTCTTATATATATATATATATATATATATAAATATATGTAATTGTATAATCTAAGGAGAGAGGGAGCGAATTGACAAAAAATTAAAATCTAAGTTTTTTTTTTTATTCGTAATTTTGCCAAAACTGTTTCATTTAAATTTTCAAACCATTAGTTTTATAAAGTGGATGTTTACTTTCAAATGAAATCATTTACATTAATTAATAAGAACAACATTCACTTGTGTGGTATAGTTACTATGAAAAATAGTCACTTGTATTTTGAAAATAGCACTTGTAGTGTGCTTTAGTTAATAACAAAAATAGTCACTTGTATTTTGAAAATAGCACTTGTTGTGTGGTATAGTTAATAAAAAAAATAGTCACTTGTATTTTGAAAATAGCACTTGTTGTGTGGTATAGTTAATAAAAAAAATAGTCACTTGTATTTTGAAAATAGCACTTGTAGTGTGCTTTAGTTAATAAAAAAAATAGTCACTTGTATTTTGAAAATAGCACTTGTTGTGTGGTATAGTTAATAAAAAAATAGTCACTTGTATTTTTAAAATAGCACTTGTAGTGTGCTTTAGTTAATAAAAAAATAGTCACTTGTATTTTGAAAATAGCACTTGTAGTGTGCATTAGTTAATAAAAAAAATAGTCACTTGTATTTTGAAAATAGCACTTGTTGTGTGGTATAGTTACTATGAAAAATAGTCACTTGTATTTTGAAAACAGCACTTGTAGTGTGCTTTAGTTAATAAAAAAATAGTCACTTGTATTTTG
>OY744524.1:34468921-34476421 GCA_963556195.1 Sepiola atlantica
TTAATCGTAAATAAATAAAAAATATGATAATGTGTACGTCCAGTAGATGCGTGAAACAGATAGGCACATAAAGAGTGTTCATACAATTTTTAACGATGGACATTATATTCATATCATATCATTATATATAGATGAAATATTATACAGGATAATTAAATTCGGTTCATGTAATTAGATAAATCTAGATTGCGATACGGCTATATCCACGAAGACACACTGGTCCCCGTTAATTTTCTGACAAAAACCGACGTTGATTCTGATCAGTACTAGCTGGGTGCCCATTTTGTAATAATAGGTGATGTATGTAAATCTTGTCAGAATTCAGGCAACAGATGGCGGGATATCAGTCTGAGCATATCCAATAATAGTTAAGATCAAAGTGTAGTATCTGTTCCGATGGATACTGCACCCCATAGACTGGTATTGTCTTGGCCTTCGGGGCTTGATTTACGCCGGTCTGTGGGACGATCCTGTGCAGTTCTAGACGGTCTACCCTCCCAGACTTTGCCTCCCCTCTTTGAGGAGGGGTAAGTTTATTGCTTACTGCCAGAGGCGCCCCTACCGGGGAATGCTGACGGGGCTGCCCAGGCAATGTTTAATGGCCAGAGTGCTCACCTTATCGGGCGCTGGCTTTTCAAATCCCACTTTCCCGACCTTGTGTCACATCTTACCTTGTGGGACGAAGATAAATGAAATAGTTACCAACATATACTGTGTTTCCGCATTTAATAAATGAAAAAGGGTTGACTTTTCTACCCCCCCCCCCCAAAAAAAAAAGATAATATTTAGACATGAGCCACTTTCGTTTTATTTATATTATATATGGTATGTTTCTCTAAATGTATATATTATACTTTGGTACTTCTACAGAATTTGAAACGAACTGAGTTTTTTTTTGTAACGAGAACTTAAACTTAATCCTAAACTAATCCTAACCCAATTATTTAGGTTTAGTTCGGTAAAAGTCGGTTTGGTTCGGTAAACATTCTGAAGAAGCATCTATACTCTTCTGTATTTGTAAGTCATTTTGAATGTTGCCAATCTTGTGCCTCGCAGGTTTATTACAAACGTCTTTCAATATTTAAATTTCATTTCATTTTCTCACAGTAATTTAGCATTATTTTTTATGTTCTTGTTATAAAGGACACATGCGGGACAGAAGCTGGAAATTCGGTGACAGAACGAGTTTAAAAATCAATCTGTCTCTATTATGCTAATATATTCATCGTTGACAAACTCTTGTCGATCATTTGACCTTTCAAGGCGGAAGCATTCACTCCTGCAAAACATTTTCTTTTTTCTTCTTCTAGGGTGGGACTCCTCGTGCTGGCCACACAAAGAACGGCCACTGGTGGACAAGATCTCTATTTGTAATAACATAAAAAAGGCAAAAAGGACCATGACCTATACTGCGTACATTTTACAAGCATTTTGACCTGGTTTCTAAAGGACTTAAAACGTCCGTTTCTCATTCTATGGGTCGTGTTAATTAGTTCTTTTACTTCAACCTAAGGTCCTCTTCTAAATCTCGCTAAATCTCATCAATTATAAAATGGCATAAATATAAATCTGGAATTGGCCGATCCCCTTTTGATATAGACTGATATATGGAGTCACTGATATTATTTATGTATTTGTTTAATTCTGAACTCATTTTTAGTACAATTTATATATATATATATATATATATATATATATATATATATATATATATATATATATATATATATATATATACATATATATATATAATATTAGAATAAAAGTATACTTTTAGATAATTGAACGTATAGTGAAATGATTTAAGCTGCATTTATCGTATCTATCTATCTATATATATATATATGTATATTTCGGCAGCAAGTCGTTTATTAGACATGTGTCGTTGAAGACCACGGAGTTCTCCCTCTTTATGATCTTTCTGGTCAGTTTCTCGACTCGGCGAGCGATTCGTCGGGTTTCTGGTATCAATTGATGGATCATGGCGCCTAATGTTGTCTTGGGCCATTTCTTGATCGCTCTTACAAACAACAACACAAACTCCTGAAGACGGTCGCGACACCGAAAGCGCTAGAGAAATTGATACCAGAAACCCGACGAATCGCTCGCCGAGTAGAGAAACTGACCAGAAAGATCATAAAGAGGGAGAACTCCGTGGTTTTCAACGACACATGTATAATATATATATATATATATATATATAATGTGTGTGTGTATATATAATATATATATATATATATATATATATATATATATAATGTGTGTGTGTATATAGATACATTTTAAAACAAATGTTAATAATATTGACGAAGTATTACTGAGTAAGGAGACCTTTATTACCGAAGCAAACATAATTGCAAGTAGGTGATCATGAATCTGCTTTTTCTCTTGTTTATTTTTTAATTTTTTACTATAGGAACATGGTTTAAAGAAAATAAGTCTATACACGGAGGAGAAAAGAATAGTATTGCTACGTAGACTATTTAGGCTTCACCATTTGGCAAGGTAGTCTTCGACGATATAATAGGAGTGAAAATACGAATAAAAGAGTGATAAAAAAACATAAAAACAATTGGCGAATGAGGGTTTAAATAATATATATGTATTAATATTTATACGGTTGATATATATATATATAATTTTTTGACGCAGTTTACCCCAAACAAGGCAAGTTGCCACTGTAGACATAATGACTACTGACAATTAGGGTGAAAGTCTAGGCGGTCATTCTGAATTGGAAGCTGTGCAGCGAGATGCTTGTTCACATTACTTTTACATTTCTGCATATCGATACAGTCGGGGAAACAGGGAGCAGGGTGGTAGTCCCAACGGCCGGCAGTTCCAGGAAAGAAGCTATTGGACTTGAAGGCTCTCTGGCATCTTGGGACGTCCACAATAAATGTATGGGATTTAACTGATTGAGTGTATGCACGTCGAGGGAGCACCAGAACAGCAAGTTCATCGGAGCACATTCTGTTGAAGTACTTGTAAAAAGCACAAGGATGCAACATTGCGGCGATGGGACAGTGGCTGAAGCTTGGTAGATAGTGAGGGCCCTATTAGATTAGATACTTTTTTTTAACTTTTTCTAAAAGGAGCAACAAGTGGGTGCTGCACCAGCCCAAATGTGACAACAATACTCTGTTCATGGGCGGATGGTGGCTTTGTGGAGATATAGGATACTGTCAGGTGTGAGAAGTTTTCTAGCATTATACAGGGAGCCCACCTTCTTTGCAGCAGCCTTGATTAATATTTATTCATAAATAGTATTATATATATATATATATATATATATATATATATATATATATATATATATATATATATACATACGGATATTATGCTAGTGTGTATATATGTCTCTCATGCTATCTAAGGTTATGTTTTATTATATCTTCCTGAACTCTCAATAGTAGATACAGAACAGAAGCTATACAAGACAGTTGAAACAATATCAGAACCCTATCAAAATAAAATAGAAGGGCATTCAAAAAAGATTACCACTTAAACATCAGAGATAAAATATTAACACGCAACACTTTTTTCTTTTTTTCTTTTGATAAGTGAAAGGAAAATCTATAAATTATTTTCCTCTCGCATCACACCTCTCAAGTAAATTGCGAACACTCACACGGGTACACGCGCTTATCATCAACTCCCGCCTTTAAACAAAACCCCCAAAATCTACTGTGACCACGGAAGTTCTTAAGTGATTCTTGATTGCACTAACATATAATGCGAACAATCAGACCAAACGCCTAAACATAAACGGGGGAAAAATAACCATACAACAGTTTTCTTTATATTTTTTCACTTTTCTTCCAAACATTAATTCTGTATGAAAAAAAAATAACAATAAGGATGGTGAAAATCATCTCGGTCCAAAGACTAATTGTTCTGATAATCTTTTCTTTTGTTCGATGGATCGCCATTGACCGACTATTCACCCATCTCTATACATTATGACATTTACTTCGTTGTCTTTTCTTTTCATTTTTTTCCTATCCAAGTCGGCCACCCTGCGTCCCATAACAAAGGTGTATATCACGTCAGGTTCACAATTATGTCCCTATTACCATTATTTATTACGAGCGGGGATACCCAGCGTTGTTCGGGAGAAATTTATTCATTGTTGGTTTATTAATTATTCACTGAAGAGAAGGGGTTTCCACCACTTTTATGTCCCATGTCGGAGACTAAAATTCAGATATATAAATAAGCCTTATGTGTAGAATCCCCATTCCAATTTTGATCAAACGGTTTTAAAATACTCAAAAGGGACTAAAATTCTGGTAATATTTCGAATTAGTCTCTAATACCGATGTTTAAAATTTCATTAACATAAAAAAAAAATTTGATTTTTTAAGAGTGGTGGTGTTACAAACACGTTCGTTTATTTGAAACAATAATACGTTTTTTTGCCTTATATATATATATATATATATAAATTACTTCATATATCCACATAGAAAATTTATAAGGAGATATAATATATTGTGTATCGATTTTTAGTATTCATTTTAACAGTGCTCAATACATGAGTAGAGCTAGGTAGTACGTTGTTTAGCCTGAAGATTCCCCACGGGGATCAAACGCGGGCGCCTCTTTGTAAATTAATCGCCATAAATATATTTTCATAACTTAAAACGGGGATCGTCGGATTCCGTTCGTCGAATAGTCTTCATTTCGTGAGTTGCTGAAGATTAGAAATGTGTTGCTAGGACATTTTCTAAACTGTTATGGTCTACTCATGTCAATGAAACTTTGGCACTCTTGAAAACATGTAATGTATCGTTTTACAATAAATCATTAATTTGTACTTTAGCTTTTGTATCCTTACGATCGAGCAATTTATTGATTTCTTTTAACCATACCCCGACACTCCTCGGAGGTATATATATATATATATATATATATATATATATATATATATATATATATATATATAGATACTGTATATTACATATTTCAGCAATGTACCGCGGGTTCTTCCAAAAGGGCAGATTTAGACATCTTTAGTAAATCTCCGTGCCCAGTGGAATCATCGGCAAGCTGAAATGATTGTAGTCACGCCCGACGTGACTACTCTCATAATAAATATTTTATCCGAGAAGAAATATTTAATTCAAAATGTCAACCAAAGTCATTAATGTCAGTAGGTCTTTTGAAATTTCAATTAAATCACACTCTTTCACTAGTAAATTGTCAATATTTCCCTATAAATATTCGTTGTATACCTCACAAACTCAATACTACATTCGAATTTCTACGACAATACACTATTGCACTTCTATACATTGGGGCCAATGATTGAGGGCAATAATCTACATGAGGCCTCACTTCGAACTCTATATATCTTAGGGGCAACCTGTGGCTTTTTCTGTACTAATGGCACTTCTTATCAAGGCCGAGGCCACTCAAGGACTGAGGTTAATGAGTGTATTCTTTGGTACGTGAGAGAACACCTTTAAGATTGGTAAACGATCGTTGAGACTTGGCAGAGTTTGATGATTTAAGAGGACGGCTCAACAAGAGTTTAACATCGGACTTCAACACCACCATGTTAAAATCAATTGGGAAACAGCATCGTAGTATTGTGTTCCACAGACGGGTAGTTATTGGAGAGCGTTGAAATAATATTTCAAATAATCCAGTAAATAATTGTATTTGCCGTTAATACAATAGACAGCAATTATTAACTTTAAATGTATCATAAAAACTAATTCCTAAGTTGTATTCTTTATTGATTTATTTTTTATATGTTTTTGTTCTTTAAGACATATTCTAATTCTGTATTCTTTGATGCAATCTGTAATACTTTATATTTGTTCCGAATAAGATTCGTTTGCATAATAGATTGTGAGATTTATTAACTGATGGTGGAATTGATTTTAATACATTTTTATTTATTATGGGTAGAATTTTTTGTGGGTTAGCCTGTTCTATAAATCTTGAATATTCTTGATTCAGAGATAAGAAAATAAAAATAATTGCCAAAATGAAAGGGTAGCTCACTTCTTCGTCTTTCGTGTGAATCAGATGATTCTGGTGTTGGCATTAGTTCCCTCGCTGTTTTTCCAGTTAGAAATCTTTCTGGAAAGACATCGGGTACTTACGGAAAGGACCACGAGAAGGTTGCTAACATCCTTAGGTTGATGGTTTTGCGGGCGAGTATTACAGCTTGGGAATATTTAAGTTATACTTTATTAAATGGGACCGACTGGATTCGAACTTGAAATACCCAGGTCTTCAGTCCGTGTCGATATCCACTTAACCACCGTCACCTCACATGGCTAGCCCACTGATTTGATATTATTTTCTTAATACTTTAAAATTTATTTTAAACACAATATACACATGTTAATACGATAAATATATGCTGTTTTTTGTAAATTGAAACAATTTAAGCTCATAAAAACTAGGAATATGAAATATGGTACGATTGATTACCTAACTATTAATATCTTAAAATGTTTGGTCATGAGCCGGGTTTCCATATTTCCAGTGTGCTTCGCTGTTTAAAAGGAACAAATGTGTATGTAAGAATAAAACAACGATATCTATTTTTATTAGATTTCGAATGAAATAAAACTCAGGAAGTCTCAGGAGTGACGCCGAAATAATCCTTTCCGGGGCCCCTAGCAGGCTGGGGTTCGGACGCAGTTAGCTCCTACTCTTCTTAAATAGTACTTTCTCCATTCAGGTTGATGTGTTTGCGCGCGAGTATTACAGCTTGGGAATATTTAAGTTATAAAAGTATTTCCTTAAATCCCACCCCTCTTACCGATAATGAAAATGTTAAGCTTGACAACAATGATAAGCCTATATATAAAGGTCATAAAACTTTCTGAAGCTCCCAGCTATATCACACCCCTTCTCGATATATATATATATATATATATATATATCTATATATATATATATATATATATATATATATATATATATATATATATATATATCCCAACTGTTCCTTCCGGGTCTTTACGATTAATTCATCCTCCCGCTTTTGAACCTTCCTGCGTTATATGCACGCTGTCAGTGCGTATGGTAATTCTTTCCCCTCCCATCCGACGTGTGCACCATTCGTCTTCAAATATCGAATCTCACGCACAGAAAACCCTAACCCTAAATAGAACTATGAACACTGTTTATTGCTAAGTAGGGGCGCGTAACCTTTGCACTTTTCAAGGAGTCAAAGAAGCTGGGAATTCCTTTAAATCGTAATTCTGTCATACGTCCCGCGGCTTGACATGATGGATGAATATTCTACAGGTGTTAAATTAAGTTAATTTCTGATTGTTATTGGTTACTAGATAAAATATGACCCGTTGGCTCATCCATTGCTTGTGCTAAATTGTTTAAATCGAGAAAAAGTGAGTTTGCAAACAAGAAAAATATAAAAATAAAGACAGATTTAGAAATCTGTCTTTATTAAGCTCTCTCTCTTTCTCTCTCTATCCGACGGATTTAATGTAGTAACCTCTTCTATTGTTTATA
>OY744524.1:34488921-34531421 GCA_963556195.1 Sepiola atlantica
TCAGTTGATATGCATTAAGACAAGTTAATAAAAACTATAATCTTTTTTATTTAGGCAATGGGTAAACTAATATTGCCATGCACATTTCCAGCGAAAAGGACAAAGGTCCCACATGAATTAACCCACTTTTCCTAAAAAAAACAGTGTGAGGGAGGCGTCTAAGAGTGTTGATACATGTAATTATCTGCCCTTGAAATATCTAGTTCGTGTAAAGGTCGGATATTGTATGAGAATTTACATAGGTACAAATACACTCTAACATAAGTATATTCGGAAATATATAGTTCATGTGATCGGACTATCATTAATTTATACAACCCCGTATAGAAATTGCGCGCGCGTGTGTGTGTGTATGTGTAGATCTTATATACATACTAGTGTACACCCTTCGTCAAAAATGAGCGAAAATAATTACGCATCGCCAGTGTTCGCACTCGCGATTTATATGTTACTAAAATACTCATAGAAAAAAATAAAATTACGTCAGTAATTTTATTCTTAATATATAAATTATCATTATAATTTCTGATACAACTAAAGAAAGCTGAACCTTCACCGCTGAGTTTTTATAATACAATTAGAGAGGTTTGTCTGACTTTTTATTTGCTTTCTCGCTTCCTCTCACCACTAAAAATGTTTTGTCTGGATTTAGTCGCTAACGTTTACGTGGCGAACTATCAGTGTGCACACACGCATATATATATATATATATATATATATATATATATATATATATATTTCAGAGGAAACGGGTGGGAATAAAAAAAAAATGTTTTTTCCTTAAACCCTTATTGTCTGACCCTTTAAAAGAAAACGAACTATCATCTCAATATTATTGAGGCGTTAGTTAGTAACAATTCTCGGCCTAGCCTGTGTAGACAAAATATTTTGAAACATCAGTTTGAGATTCTCCATGATGCAAATCCCCCATAACGTTGAGAGATGTACCCCTTTTTTCTCACTGAATTCGTTTCTCCAACTGAAACGCTTTTCTTACTAATTTCATATATATATATATATATATATATATATATATATATATATATATATATATATATATATATTTCCAAGGTTATTACTATAGTGAGGAATGTTGAGGATATGCTCTCGTCTACTATTTAAATATCTCAAAGTGTAAACATATAAAAGGGACTCCGATAAGCAAATCTAGCTCCTAGGATTCTTGTAGCTGAAATGTTTATGACAGCCAAGGGAATGGGTGAAACGTGGGTCACTGGTGCCTTGAACTAATTTTTCTAGATTACTGCCTGCCTCTGAGAAATATCACTTTGATTTCAATAACAATGTCGATGGGGATCCTTAGTCTTGTCTATAGCAACCCATTTTGGAGATGGTAACTCTGATATAAAAATGGAGCTAAAGTGATTACCTGTTATTTTGCATTGTCAAGTCATCGGGTTATAATCATGAAGGCACAGAGAGTTGTACTCGTGTTTGTCAATATAATTGAATGATCTCATCTGTCATGAAAACATATGGAGGCGTGGAAAGAGTTAGGAAATTTCCTGACAGGGCCTGGTGGTAGTACACAGGCATAATTCTACAAATAGGGGCCACACATATTATCGCAACATCACTGTTTCGTCTTCATTTTTACAGAAGCCATCTGCCGTTGAAGTTCTTGCAACTAAACATCCCGATTAAGAAGAGCACTGTTCACCTAGTTGTCTGGGAGATTGTTAGAACCTTTTTGGTGCATCTTCTTATCACAAAGATACCGGTTAGCTAATTGCGGCTAACCGTATTTAACTAAACAAAGAAGAATACAGATAATATTAAAAATAATGGTAATAACGTAAAACATGAATTATATGCAAGCTAATGGGTCACACTAAAGATTTGATGTTGGAACGTTAGAACACTCTTGGACAGAAGGTCAGCTGAACGTCTAGAGCGTGGAACGGCAGTCGTGACAAAAGAACTTCAACGTTTGAACATTGACATGGCAAATCTATTAGAAATACGCCTAGCAGTAGATGATCGGATAGCCGAAGTAGAATCTGGTTAGAAACTTTTTAGAGTAGGTTAACTAAAATCTGATCGGAGAAAGCGTAGGGTAGCCTTTGCCATCAGAATATTACTTCTGCACAGCATGGAGTGTCGTTCTGGCGTCATGGAATCCCCTTTCCACTTTGCACATTGTCGATATGTGGTGATCCTTGTTATCAACGCATTTAGCCTGCCTGTGAATGAGAAAGTATTCGATTCAGTATAATATATATATATATATATATATATATATATATATGTCTCTGTGTGTGCGTTTGTCAGTGATGAAAGTTTTTCTGTATTTCTAAACTTTTGCATATGTAAGATATAATCGATGGCCTTAGATTGAAAGAGAAACTAATCTAAGGAAAGTAGAAGAGCGAAAGTTCAAAGAGACGTCAACAAATCAACTAAAATAAAAATTAGGCAAATAGCACAAAAGATGAAAAAGGAAATAACGAAGCTTAAAACTGTCAGAAATATACTCGTGTGTGAAACACGAAGTAAAGTTGCATATTTTCCAAAAAATACATTTAACAAGTATTTTTTAAAAATATTTTATTTTAAATCTTTTTGAAGTAATTTTAGTGTTTCAACATTGATCATTATATTACATATGTCCTTCATCATTAGCTTGTTATATCTAAACTTATTTTTTTAAAATAGTTATGTTAATAATACAAATGTTTCTTCTTATTGAAATTTATGTAAATTTTTAATGTCCGATATCGACGTACTACAGTCTTTGTCATTTTTTGCATCATGGTCCCGGACCAACGACTTAAGGTTTCACATAAACACCACTTGAATATCAATAAAAAATATTGTCAGTTTTTCTTTTTAATTGTCAAATTTGATATATAAGTATTATATATATATATATATATATATATATATATATATATATTTTTATAAATATTAATTATTTATTACTTACAGACATCGTTGTTTAATGCTTATGCAATCTTCAGTGCAGGAAGTTAATTTCCGGTAGGCGCGAACTCCGATCACACATCGCCACTGATTCGCAATCAAGAGCGTTTCCCGTTGGCCACCACACATTATCTTAGAATTAAGGAGGAATTTAACGGTGTAAATACTAAGTCGGCGGGTATTTTACAACGAGCAGCGAATAGTGATCTACAACATCAAACTGTGTTGGATCTCGCAATGAAGCTAGTAGTACTGCTTGTTATTAAACTCACTCAGAGTGCATGGCCTTTGTAAAGGTTTTTTTAATATATATATATATATATATATATATATATATATATATATATATATATATATATATATTTCGGGCCTTTTAACGACCTACCTATATATATATATATATATATATATATATATATATATATATATATATATATATATGACATTAGACGTTCTTTCTTGCCGAAAACGCACTCTGATGATTTGTGTCTATTCGCCGGGTTACAATTTGACCAGTTGATAATGGTTAGGAGACAGATGATGGCCACCATTTGTAAAATGATAACTAAAAGACAAGAAAAATGATATCTTCGGCAACTTATTCGTTTTCAAAATGCCGGAGATGGTGTTTTCGCGTGGAACAAATACGAAGCTGACTGACAACCAAGCGGGCAAAACGCTGAACAAATTATACGTACATTGTCGTTAGGCCGACGCATTCCATTGTTGCCCTCTTAAATATGTACTTCTTTTTGAAACCGTATACTTATTATGTGTGCTGGGTGGATGCTTAACTACCGTGTGTGTGTGTGTGTGTGTGCGTATTATCTGATGGGTTAAAGTTTCTAGTCTTATTATTTTAGAATAAACATTCGCTTACATTGAACAGCAAAGTTGAACTCGAATAAATAAACTAGTGTTTACTTCTATTTCTGGATAACTTGATGAAAAGTTGAATAATGTGTATCACTGTATATGTAAGCCATCAATAATTGTGAATTTTAAATTCGATCTGTAATCGCCGGCCAGTCTGGAGTCGGCGCAGATCACTACGACCAGCTAAGGACTGTGGGTTACGTTCGTTGTATTTGTAGATTGGTATCGGTTCTCTGCTTGTAAAGAAACTAGGACTGAGTTTTACATACAAAAACAGGTGTTCGCAAATCACCATTCATCTACCTACAATCAAAACGAAAAAATAACAAGTTTGTATATGATTTACGTAAAGGTATGCCAGATCTGTTTTTGATTGGGGGGGGGGGAAAGAAATAAAGTATGATGTTAGTCGTCTTTATCGACTCTTCGTTCGCTGGTTTATGTTCTTTTCAAAAACGTACGCTTTCGCAATAAGTACTTTATGAGTCATAGGGTGTCCGGCTCTCTTGTTTCGGCATTTACATAACATTCTCCCTTATCGCATTTTCACTTTCTCTCTCGTATTCCTCCCCTTTCCCTCCATATATATATATATATATATGTATATATATATGGCTGACATATCATTATTAATTCTCATACTTAAGGAGTTCTCACGCGAGTAATTACCAGTGATTCCTCACTGGCAACAACAGGTGGTATTCCTGGAGTCCGAGTGACAACAAGTCTCACCAGATTAACTATTTACTTCTTTTAATTACCATTGCAAATCACCTTGAATTCATGTACCATTGAATTATCGTTGATAACGGTCAGTGGTTTTCTCTGGACTTTGGGTTACAATAAGCGTATTCCATGCCCTTCCAGTAGAGGTCTGGATAATGTTTTCCCTTCTCGAACTTTCCATCCTCTCAGAGCATTCATGAACATTTTGCGGGGTATAAACGAATGCTTGTGACACTACTCTCTTTTTGAGGGAGGTGGTGGGGTTAGATCATGGGGATTTTTCTTCCTTACCCTTTCAGTTACAATTCCATTGAATTCATGTAATGTTCGTTCTACATTTTGTTCTATTTCCATTCCAACATATATCTGCTTTATGTCGGTGTTGCCTGATTATATGTGGATTTGTTCCGATATTGGAAGATTCCCATTAATATTTCAGCTGTTTTGTTCTCATCTGTAACGTACATTGTATTAATTTTCATCCTGTTATCTGCTTGGACGACGACATTTTTTTTCTTTTTAATTGTTATAACTTCCGCTCTCCTCGCATTTACTTTGCCCGTTTGTATTTCTATGTCTTAGAATATATTAGGATGTTTCTTATTAATTACTTGTTCCGGTTGTTGGCTGTACTATTTGACTTCATGTTTAAACTGCAGACGTTTGCATAATTGCCTGTCAACTGCCTTTGCGATGCAGTTATGTCTGGTTGCATGTTCCTGTTGTGCTAATTTTTATACATTATGTTTAATGTTTTGTGTATAGACTCACAGCCGACATTCACTGTTTTGCTGGGTCTTATCTATATTGGCTCTGTAGGTCGTTGTTTATTGTGACTATTGCTAGCGATTCCTTTTCCATGTTCACATTACTGTTGCGTAGCCATGTATATGTGTTTTAACTCGTCCATATATATTTAGATGCATGTCGTCCCATCTCTTTTCTTCTCGCTATTTGTTTCCTGTTCCGAGGCTCTTCGTATTGTTTACCGTCGCGATGTTTTTGGAAGCAGCTATCAGCCTTCCTTATTACGTCTGATGTATTTTTCTAGTTATTTTATTTAATTATTCACGCAATCTTCAATACTTTCCAATCTTCTCACCCTTTTTAACATAGAGTCGGTCGGTATCCTTCGGTGCAGTGCATTGTAGAAAGTAATAAGTTTCTGGGTTCTTTAATCCAGGTACCCAGGTTTTTGTTTTACCTACTTCATGCAGCGTCCAGATTATCTTATGAGAGCTATTGCACAACTATTTATTTCTCAAATTAGGTTTCTGCCATATAATTTTATTTCAAATATTTCTTTGTTTATATGTTGTTGTTTTTTTTTACCTAACTCTATCATCTCTATTGACTTGAGTGTGTCCGCTTCCAGGATGCCTAGGTATTTATAAGTCTCGCATTCACAGTCTCATCATATCTGGAATGGTGAATGATATGTCTTTCGCTGCTTTAAGTGTTCCTTTATCTTAAGCAGAGCACATTTTTTCCATTTCGAACTGCATTTCTATATCCTCGTTAAAGATCCCAATTTAAAAAAATGAGATTTTCTGTTGGTGATTGGTGATTTATTTAATGTCGATAAGGTAAAACATTCCTACTTTACCAATTGTTAAATTAAATGTTGAAAAATCAAATTATGTCTTCCGTATATTAAAACGGTACAATGTTAAATGAATACATTTCAAAACGTGATATTTGTTTCATTGATTTGAAGGATATTTAACTGACAATTATGCTTACAAAGACAGAAAAAGGTATTTAAAAAGGAATTAAATGTGTACAATTTGAAATGAATAAAGACAGAAATAATAAATATATTAGTTTTTTTTTATTTGAAGAATATTTAGCTGCTAATGTCATTATTTTGTCGGAATGAAAAATAGGCCTTTTATTAATAGTATTGAACCTGAAAGATATTTATTACTTCAAAATAAACTACTATGTTTAACAGTAAATTATACAGATTGATGTAGAAAGCAACGTGAAATGTACATGGTATCTCGCTTGCTATTATTATGATTTATTATATATTCATTGGGTAGTTTACAACCCAGTAAAAATGATTAAGCCTATTCTATTCTCTTCTTGTGCCATTCAGTCATTGTTGTCGAAACATTAACGAAGTTCGTACGCCATGATGCTCGCTCACTTATTGCGGCCAGAAATCTCCAACCACCTTGATACATGAATCGTGTTCAAAAGGGGTCTTAAAGAACCGTGCTATATTACAAGTCAGGGATAGATCAGTAATTGATTCTTACTTGTATCTTTTTTTTTTGGGGGGGCGGGGTTCATACCCTGAAAAAGAAATTGTTTTGTAAGGTAAAAACTTAACAGTTTAGCGTTTGACACCCTCATCTCGTCCTATTAGAACGTACTCCACCTCAAATAAACCACAGTAAAAACAAAACCAACAAACAATAATAATAAAAAGAATGTGTGGCAAAAGTCGCGTTACAAGGTGAAAGTGGGTGTTTTATTGCGTGCGTATATTGTCTATAGAAGACAATAACAACAGAAAAAAAAACATAAACACAACTAAAACAGAAAAAAAACAAACAACCTAAAGTGTCAACGCGCCTCTTTACTTTTTAAATAGAGATGTGTTTCTATTATGATGACAAATAGTGACAGCAATTTTCGCTGACAACAACGGGACACAACAATTTTCTCTGACTGGCTTATCATTATTATCATTATTATCATCATTATTATTATTATTATTATTATTATTATTATTATTGGTATGTAAGTCGTCCGTAGGAAACGTCACTGCAGTTGGTCTAATAAAAAAATAGGAAAAAGAAAAACAACAAACGCTGATGACACTGTGTCGTAGCGATTGACACCGCAGTGCCCGTGATCTGTTTTTTTTATTATTATTTGACAATGGCTTTTCTTGTTTATCCACGGATCATAGTACGTACCTGGGCAACAACACCACACTCACTAATTGAAAAATAGTTATCTCAATATTTACTGGTTTCTTACAGGTGCTAAATATCACAAATAAATTACTTTTACACACAATTCCTTTATAACGAAATAGGGAGACCCGTGTTCTAGCGTCGTCCGGGAAAATTAAGAAACCCAAGAAACTCATGCCCTCGTACCTTAAGCTTATATAAGTATTATGTATATTTAGTATGTATATAATGAATATTGAAACGACCGGGTGTATATATGTTTACATTGTATGTTTTATTATATGAATTCACGTAATGGTACTTATTTATTTTTAAAGAAAGTTTATGCACTTTTTCAAGTAATTGTATACGCTTACTTGTCAATAAGAAAAAAATGAAAAGTAATATTTAGGGCGTTATAACGTAATTATAAATATATGTGAACATTTTGTGGATAAAAGCAGAGGAAAAATATTGCCCGTACGGTACAGGTTCAAATTCATAATGTGTATCCCTACAAGTATAGACTTTATCGTTAAGCTTTAAAACTGACTTATATCTCTCGTTCGAATATTACGGTAACTCCGTGGTTATGATGGGACTGACATATTAAAAATTATCGTCGACACTTCTTCTTTCGCGTGAATCAGATGATTCTGGTGTTGGCATTAGTTTCCCTGATGTTTTTCTAGTTAGAAATCTTTCTGGAAAGACATCGTGTACTTACGGAAAAGACCACGAGAAGGTTGCAACATCCCTAAGTGAAAGTGGTACTGTGAAACCGACTGGATTCGAACTCGGAACACCCAGGTCTTCAGTCCGTGTCGTTATCCACTTAACCACCGTCACCTCCCACTGATGCTTTATTTCTCCTTCCCTCTCTCTCCCCCCCTCTCTCCCCCCTCTCTCCCCCTCTCTCCCCCCTCTCTCCCCCCTCTCTCCCCCCTCTCCCCATCTCTCTCCCCCTCTCTCTCTCCCCTTCTCTCTCTCCCCTTCTCTTTCTCCCCCTCTCTCTCCCCTTCTCTTTCTCCCCCTCTCTCTCCCCCTCTCCCCCCCTCTCTCCCCCTCCCTCTCTCCCCACTCTCCCACTCCCTCTCTCCCCACTCTTCCACCCTCTCTCTCCCCCTCTCTCTCCCTCTTCTCTGTCTCTCTCTATCTCTACCTATTATCTCTACCTACTTATCTATGCCTGATCTGCGAGTAGTACGCGCGTACTGAATCTTTTTAAGTGGTCTAGCCATTATTGTACAATAAATTAGACGTTATAGCATTTTTTTTCTGCAGCGAACGAATTAAAAGATGCCATGCAGGCAGAGACTGAGTTCATAGTTACCAGGCAAAGAGTGAAAATACCGCCATATTTTTTTGTTGAAAATTTGTAAGCAAAACGAATTCAGGCATGACTAAAACTTACAATTGTTAGATATGATTGAAAATAATATTATTCTTGTTAACGAGGAATCAATTGAAGACGAACATGACTGACGAAAACAAAATGATGTAGCTTTTGGTTATGAAGCTATATCGGTAAACCGTACAGGGAAACAAGTAAATCGGACTTATATATTAGATAACATGAAGTTTTGCGTATTTTCACAATGGCATATAATCATATAGTGCAGATTTGAGTATATGTATATATATATATATATATATATATATATATATATATATATATACGCTGACGTTCTCGTACGTATATACAGACGTGATTATACGTATAAGGAGGCCCGTGTAAGTGTATAGATGCATGTCTGTTGGTATACGTATTGTATATAATTATGTATGTCCTGTATATATTAAAATCCTTTTGCATTTTACTTCAGTTAGTTCTCAGAAATCAAGGGGGCACTTCCTAGGTCGAACATTTGATTTCTATGAGATACATTACTATCATAGTGTTGCACTAAGCTTCTCCTCGACTGTCTCAACATGCAGTAAATTAAATGTAATGTGAACAAACCTCTTGCTAGTACCCACTTTGGATGCTCTCTATAAATCTGGCCACTAATTATAGTAGCCCCTAATGTCTGAGTAGAAATAGTTTTTGATTTTTGCACCTATTTAATTGTATATTATTATGAATCCACCCTGAGGCGAGTACTTCAGTTATTATATGTATTTTCTCAGCCTTTGTAAAGGTTAATATAGTAGGTGTGTCTGAACAGTTAAGGGACCGGTGTCATAAATAATTTGGCAAGTCAAACAAACTACATGTAACTTCTTTATAATAAGACTTATCGAGTCTTATGCGCTGGTTCATTCTTCTCACCCACGCTTATATGGGATGTGTTAACGATTCTTCTGGAAAGACCCTCAGATTCCTCATTACCATACTTTAAATGAAGCCCACGCCTTGAAATGGAGTTTTCTTGACGAAAAACAAACGTCACAATTCAATAGTACAGTAATATTATTTTTATACGTTGCTTGGTGTTTATTGTTGCTTCCTCAGTGCAAATAGTTCAACGTAATGAAGACATGTTTATACACAAATGATAAATGATTGTAAGAAAGTACATTCATAATATACAAGACGGGCCACTTAAAAGTAGCCCAATCTCACTTAGATAGTATCCACCTTCCACCCACCGAAAGAAAAATGTAGCACAAGGATCGAAACTGGGGATGCAAAGGCCAGCGAGCAAGAGGTAGTGCACATAGGCCCTAAAAAAGCGCATGAGAAAACCCATCGGCATCCCCCAGTAGGGGCGCCTTAGGCGATTAGCAATAAACTACCCCCTGTTAAAAGAAGATTGACGAAGAGAGTGTGGTATATTTACACTGATGTTCACTCAGATTTCAGAGAAATATGCTTGCTCTTATGAGTGAGAAATCACCGATAACGGCTGGGATGAAAATACATTAGATTACAAAATAATGAATGGGACGAATAGTACTGGGAACACTTGCCGTCTGAAACTTGTAGCAGTGGCATGACTGACATCTACTTTATTTTATATTTACAAGCAATCTGTGTTTCTCTGTTGGCTAAAACCGGCATATCAAAACTCGTGTAGAAATACATCGGGATATTCGAATACTTCTGCGCATGCCCAGTTTTCCGTTTCCGCCCAGTCTGAGTTTGGCGCGCTAATTTATTAGTTGCAGCCAAGATGCCTACGTAAAAAGACGTTATATTTCTTGGCTCGTCTCGCCGTTACGTAGACGGAAAACGAGCCCCAAGGCCGAGAGCAAGATCGGGGCTCAATTATATTTATATAATACACGCCTGCCGAACAGACTTGCGTTACATTCCTGTGTTCCTATGTTAACGAAACAACTCAATGCAGTTGATTTAATCGTAGAGTTTTTATATGGAACTCTTTCTTTTGAGGCAGCTCAGATCAATGCAGATACATCTGCTGCTACACAATGGGTATCTTCAATCTCCGGTAAGCATCTCATCACATCAACTCTCACTCTGGAGACTCTAGTAAAAGTCACCGGCTTTAATGGCGAAAACCCAACCCATCCGTCAAGAGAGAAGGTAAAGCCTGGGAGGGTGGACCAACTAGCATTTATCAGAATAATACAGAGCTGGACAGCTAGGGCCACAGCTGTCTGACACATCGGAGTGATTGTCGAGGACGTATTTTAGACTGGTATGAAGTGTCAGAACGAATTTTTGCACACATCATGGTAGATCAAAATAGTATATGTTTATTCTTTCCTTTATAACTCACACAGCACGTCCATGGCTTTTTGGCCAAGATCAAAGTGTAGTATCTGTTCCGATGGATACTGCATCCCAAAGACAGGTCTTGTCTTGGCCTTCGGGGCTTGAGTTACGCCTGTCTATGGGTTTGTCCTGTGCAGTTCTAGGAAGTCCACTCTCCCAGGCTTTGCCTCTCCTCTTTGGGGAGGCGTAGGTGTATTGCTTACTGTCTGAGGCGCCCCTACTAGGGGATGCCGACGAGGCTGCCCAGGCAATTTTTAAAGGTAATAGGTGCTCTTCCTTAGAGTGCTGACTTATCAAACCCCCACTTTCCGACCTTGTGTCACCTTTTACTCTGTGGGGAGGAGATAAATACCTACTTTTAAGAACTACCTCATATTTGACGTTGCAATACACTTTCTTTCTTTTTTTTCCCCAGTTGTCATGTAACGTGGGAAAAGTAGAAGCCTTTAAATTTGAGCTAATACTTTGAAAACAAAGAGATCACACTGTTCTTTTTTATGAAGGTTAACAGCGGGGCGCACACGTATTTTTGACACGCGCTTCCACAAAATCATCTGTCGTGGAATTTTAAACAATAAAATTCAACAATAACGGGCTATGAACAAAAGAAAAAAATAATTGTTATTTTGAGGGGTAAAGGTACTTGCTATGTTAATAAACGCGTCAGATGAATTTCGGTTTTAAGTTCAAAGCATTGTTCCGATTTTCTTATAGAATTAACCAGACAATTAACTGAATGTGAACTGCTCGTTTTAAAAGCAGCTATTTTTTCTATATAGCGTTCAATATTTTTGTTTTCAAAAATTGTTAATATAAATTGTTCTTTTCTACTTTAACTTATTCAGCTATATACTTTTATCCACTATATATATAAATATACGTATTGTTGTACGTCTTTATATAAATATACTCGTTTTCTAAACGCTTTTATGTATATTTTAATGTATTATATAACCGTACGCATATTTTCGCATTATATATATATATATATATATATATATATATATATATATATATGAATATACACATATCTTTATACATGTATATGCATATATATATATATGAATATACACATATCTTTATACATGTATATGCATATATATATATATGAATATATATACACATATTGTATACATATATATGCATATAGATATATATATATATATATATATATGCATATATATATTAATATATATATATATGCATATATACACCCATATTGTATGTGTATGCATATATATATGCATATTTTTGCATCTATATATTAATATATATATGCATATATACACCCATATTGTATGTGTATGCATATATATATATATATATATATATGCATATGTGTATGCATATATATATATATATATATATATATATATATATGCATATGTGTATGCATATATATATATATATATATATGCATATGTGTATGCATATATATATATATATATATATGCATATGTGTATGCATATATATATATATATATATATATGCATATGTGTATGCATATATATATATAATATATATATATATATATATGCATATATACACCCATATTGTATATGTGTATGCATATATATATATATATATATATATATATATATATATATGCATATATACACCCATATTGTATATATGTAAATATTTGTTATTGTTTATTTTTTATCTATGGACGTATACGTTTCGTCTCTTTTCAATCGAGACTCATCATCATAGAAGTACGACTATTCACAACCGGTCACACGATTCGAAACCCTGGACTACAAGTATTTTTCAACCCCAGTCCAACGTCGCTAGGCCAGTTCTGAACAGCTTATAAACAATGATAATTTTAAAACATTAACGGCGGCGAAGCGTACAGGCATTCAAACTTCTATAAGTGAAGGAAGGATGCATATAAAGCAAGTGACGCTACGCTGTGTTACTACTACCATTTTACAGTGCTCTACTTTTTAACGAGGAGCTTCAAATATAAATATTTGTTATTGTTTCTTTTTTATCTATGGACGTAAACGTTTCGTCTCTTTTGAATCGACTCATCAGCATAGAAGTACGACTACTCACCACCGGTCACACGATTCGAAACCCTGGACTACAAGTATTTTTCAACCCCAGTCCAACGTCGCTAACCGCTAGGCCAGTTCTGATGCATATATACACCCATAGTGTATATGTGTATGCATATATATATATATATATATGCATATATATACCCATATTGTACATGGGTATGCATATATATATATGCATATATATACCCATATTGTACATGTGTATGCATATATATATATATGCATATATATACACATATTGTACATGTGTATGCATATATATATATGCATATATATATATGCATATATATACCAATATTGTATAGGTCTATGCATATATATATATATATACATGCATATATATACACATATTGTATATGTGTATGCATATATATATATACATGCATATATATACACATATTGTATATGTGTATGCATATATATATATATATATATATATACTTGCATATATATACACATATGTGTCTGCATATATATATATATATATATACTTGCATATATATACACATATTGTATATGTGTATGCATATATATATATACTTGCATATATATACACATATTGTATATGTGTATGCATATATATATATGCATATATATACACATATTGTGTATGCATATATATATATGCATATATATACACATATTGTATATGTATATATATATATATATATGCATATATAAACACATATTGTATATGTGTATGCATATATATATATAAATATTGTGTGTGTGCATATATATACACATATTGTATATATATATATACATATATATACACATATTGTGTATGCATATATATATATATGCATATATATACACATATTGTATATGTATATATATATATATATATATGCATATATAAACACATATTGTATATGTGTATGCATATATATATATATAAATATTGTGTGTGTGCATATATATACACATATTGTATATATATACACACAATACGTATATATATATATACACATATTGTATATATATATATACACACAATACGTATATATATATACACACAATACGTATATATATATATACACAATACGTATATATGTACATATATGCATATATATATACAATATGCATATATGTATACATATTGTATCTATATATGCATATATGTATACATATATGCATATATATATGCATATGTATACATATTGTATCTATGTATGCATATATATATGCATATATATATACGTATTGTGTGTATATATGTATACGTATTGTGTATATATATACGTATTGTGTGTATATATGTATACGTATTGTGTGTATATATATACGTATTGTGTGTATATATGTATACGTATTGTGTGTATATATGTATACGTATTGTGTGTATATATGTATACGTATTGTGTGTATATATGTATACGTATTGTGTGTGTGTATATATATACGTATTGTGTGTATATATATACGTATTGTGTGTATATATATATATATACGTATTGTGTGTATATATATATATACGTATTGTGTGTATATATATATATATACGTATTGTGTGTATATATATATATACGTATTGTGTGTATATATATATATACGTATTGTGTGTATATATATATATACGTATTGTGTATATATATATACACGTATTGTGTATATATATACGTATTGTGTGTATATATATATATTGTGTGTATATATTTATATACAGATATTGTGTGTATATATATACATATTGTGTGTGTATATATATACATATTGTGTGTGTATATATATACATATTGTGTATATATATATACGTATACATAGTGTATATATATATACACATATTGTGTATATATATATTTATACACACATATTGTGTGTGCGTATATATATATATATATATATATATATATATATATATATGTATATACTAGGAGAATACTCGTCCCAAGACGGCTTTAATTTATTCCTTTAATATAGCAGTTTTGCACCATTTTATGCCCATTTACGAAGAGTATAATCAATATTTAATGCCACTGAAATTGTTTTGTCAAAACCATTTGATCCTAGAAAATGTATAAATAAAAGGCTTAAGCTAAAATAGTCTTAACAAACTTTAAATTTAGGTAATCTTGCCTTATTGGTGTCAAATTATTATGGACAAAATTCAATATAAATCTGAAAGATTGTAATTATTAAAAAAGGATACCCATATTACACTTCGTAAAATACTCTTAAATCACTGAACCGTGGGGAATATTTATGAAGGGATTTCTAATGGCTGGCCACTGTATTTCACAGAAATCTGAAGTATTTGAATGTGTCTTCCTTTGCCTAGAACTAAAGTAAATTCAATATTCCCCACCTCACAACATCTTTACACATAGCAGCTGCGTCTTAAAATACATACGGAACAGTTAATTAGTTCTAAGAATTATTCCTGTACATGCAAATATATATATATATATATATATATATATATATATATATATATATATATATATATATATACCTATTTTTCCTTTTGTATACATAAGTATGGGTGTTTTTGAACGCTTGTATGTAGATATGCATATAATCACACGCTTTTATATTAAATGTACATACATTATTAAACGGCTTTAAATATACAATATTTCGCACGCCTGTATCTGAATATACGAATTTTTAGGATGTCTGTATGTAGATGATTTAGTTTGAATGTCTGCATTGAGACAGTTATAATGCACTTATTCTGCATATATTGTATACGCGCGTGCACGCACGCATACACATGCGCACACACACATATATCCACACACGCACACATGTGTGCACGCGCGTATAAAATAAGCCAGGGCATACACACACATATATATATATATATATATATATATATATATATATATATGTGTGTGTGTGTATTTGTAAAAGTATATAGATACACTAAAACGTGTAAATCATATAAATAATTCAGAAAAAGAAATATATGATGTACACGTTGTTGTATATCTATATACTTTTACAGATACACACATGCATATCATTTAATGACACACGAACACATATTTGAATTACCTACTAGACACTGTCCTCAAGTGTCTTCGGTCTCTCCGTGCAAGGGTTTGTCAGGACAACCTGGCATAAGGATACTTCACTCTACAAGTAAACCCTGACCAAATATTCAAAATAACATAGTATTCGAAGCCCAAATAAGATCCCCTCGATACGGCTATACACTGGCTCATACAAGGAATAGTTCACATTTCCCTAGTGATGTTACCTCAAGTAACAGCACATATCTGGATACTCCACAAGACTAGATGACTTCTGTCCTGGAATCCGGTAAGACCAAGAGACCACAAGAAATATATAGCATAACATAGTAAGCTGGTCAATTGGGGACAGAAAAATTAATGTTATCGACTTGTGTGCGAATTCATGGTTTGACAGGTAAAGAGAACGATTTTAATGGAATATTCGAATAGCTATGTATCTCATATAGAGATCAAATGTTAGCCCCAGGAAGAGGGCTCTTGATTTCTGAGAACTTCGACTGAAGGAAAAATGAAACAAAACGTGGATATAGTACACATTTATATCATACACAGATAAGCTAGATTTTAATGTGTAGTAATATATGTGTACGGTTATTCATATATATATATATATATATATATATATATATATTCACAAGTGTATATTTCTGTCATATATCTGCTATATATGCGCCCGAAGTGTCCAGTGGGGAACATTCTTGGATTAACAGACGGCGCCATTCCGATGATGGCCAGATGAAGCAAGGGTTCCGCTTGTGGTCTCGCGGCCTCATCATCCACCCATCCATCAGTTGCATGTCTTGTGCCAAATGTCGACTGGCAGAAGAGTGAACAAAAAAAAATGGTGGAGAGTGCGGAACAGGAAGTAAAAACGGGAAGGAGGGTAAAAGTCAGCCAATGTGAGAGAAGTGTGCGTGGCACCACAGTGACTCCAAATGAAACTCGGTAGAAGAGAGGGGAGGACGCAGAAAATTGAGGAAGCTTCCCTGTCTTATTTGACACAAACCGACCTGCCATTGGTGTCTAGCGTTTTTTATTCCCTGCCATCAAGCAACGTCATATTTTTAGAGGAAACCTTACCAACACACCAAGTTGTCAATCAACCTCACACCAAAAACGCACACACACTATATTTTTTTAAATAATAATCATAATAATAATAATAATAATAATAATACGCATTGTCTTCGTTTCAATATATATATATATATATATATATATACATATGATCTATATTTATAAGTTGAATTCTCTGAAAATAAGTTTCCACTCAGCGTAAAGCAATAACCTTCTGTGAATAATGATTCATCAGATTACCGATAGTGTGGTAAGTATACATAAATGGAGAGTACATGTGGCGCTCAAATTTCTTCTACTGTCAGGGGCGAAGTTTATTGGCGTACTGGATTAGTTACTTGAGTTCTGATTGCATTAGGATGTGACCGCATGTCCGTGTTTCGAATCTCTATTTGGATACACTTGCCACGTCTAGCCACAATGATGAGCCTTACACGAGGAAACAACTTTCTATGAATTACTATATTATATATATATATAACATAAAGATAGAGGCAAAATGCCTTCATAAAAAAACATGTTAGATGCAGATATTTTTAATAAAATAAAAATAAAAATCAGAACGTGTTTTTTTTTCTTCATCTTGATATTTTTATCTAATATTTCTCTTGATATAACAAGCCTCGACAGAGCTTTAGACTAATAAAAGGTATTAACCATATTTTTTTTTCATAATAATCCTTCCTGGTCTTGTAGAAGTGGCGTCCGATGTTGTGGACTAACGGTGCAAATGTATGTTTTAAATTGAACTTCAATCGCGTGTATATATATATATATATATATATATATATATATTTATTTATTTATTAATTTCAGTAAATATTAAATTATTTTTACCTACATACGCCGGCGTTTTAGGCATTTGCTATCATCATCATAGGAGATGATAATTTTAGACGGTCGCAAAATTTGAACCAAGTTACAGAATCACCCTAGACGCCATAAGCCACGAGAAACTACCACGAAAATAAAGTAAATTAAGTTCTATTCATGTCTAAACAAAGGGGGGCAAACAGTAAACTTATCGAGAGAGTGTTCCACGAACGTTGTCGTAACATGACATATTGCTACTTGGCGGTCTAGTTTTAACTCCCCGAACAGGGCTATATTCAATTTCTTAAAGGAGACTTTAACAACATGGATTTAAGTAAATATTAAATAATGTTACCTACATACGACGGCGTTTTAAGCTTTTTATATCATCAGATGAGTATATATATATATATATATATATATATATATATATATATATATATATATATATATATAGTCTAAAGAAGCGTTGATCATTTTAAACAAAAGAAAAAAAAGGAAAATGCAGTTTAAATTCCTAGAGAAACTAACTAAATCCAAGATATCACAGACTTAGCATTCGTTGGAAAATTCATGAATAGAAAGGGGATTCAAGTATCTAACAGTGAAACAAAAGACAGGGGACCTAAACTTAAGCGTGAAATATTAAAACGGGGATCATCAGCTGTTTACCATGTAACTGTTTCGGAGATTTAAATATATATATATATGTATATATATATATATATATATATATATATATATATATATATATATATATATATTTTGGTCTGATAACCAAAGCTAATGTAAGTTGCAACCGTACATTAACCTACATTAATAGAGGAGAAGAACACATTTACAAAATTACTACATTTGTATTTAAATTACCAAAATGTTATTACTTATCTAAATGAAGAAATGAGAGAGATTTATTTCGTGTTTACAATAAAATTATAAATGAAAGTAATCGATTGTTAAAGTATTTAAAGTAGTGCAGTGAACTTAGCAAAGTGATAGCGAGCCAGCGAAACCAGCTATATATATATGTATGTGTAATATATATATATGTATGTGTAATATATATATATATGTATGTGTAATATATATATATATGTATGTGTAATATATATATATGTATGTGTAATATATATATATGTATGTGTAATATATATATATATGTATGTGTAATATATATATATATGTATGTGTAATATATATATATATATGTGTAATATATATATATATATATGTGTAATATATATATATGTATGTGTAATATATATATATGTATGTGTAATATATATATATATGTATGTGTAATATATATATATATGTATGTGTAATATATATATATATATGTATGTGTAATATATATATATATGTATGTGTAATATATATATATATGTATGTGTAATATATATATATATGTATGTGTAATATATATATATATGTATGTGTAATATATATATATGTATGTGTAATATATATATATATATATGTATGTGTAATATATATATATATATATGTATGTGTAATATATATATATATATATATATATGTATGTGAAATATGTATGTGTAATATATATATATATATATGTATGTGTAATATGTATGTGTAATATATATATATATATATGTATGTGTAATATGTATGTGTAATATATATATATATATATGTATGTGTAATATGTATGTGTAATATATATATATATATATATGTATGTGTAATATGTATGTGTAATATATATATATATATATATATGTATGTGTAATATGTATGTGTAATATATATATATATATATATATATATGTGTAATATGTATGTGTAATATATATATATATATATATGTATGTGTAATATGTATGTGTAATATATATATATATATATATATATATATGTATGTGTAATATGTATGTGTAATATATATATATATGTATGTGTAATATGTATGTGTAATATATATATATATGTATGTGTAATATATATATATATATATATATATATGTGTGTGTATTTATCAGAAATACAATACATCTTTTTACAAAGGCTGACAGTCTGAGAGCTGAAGATTGGATTAGATACATGACCATGATTAGATGCCAAAAAGGGTTCATCACAATCCCTGAGCCGATGGAAGCATAGCAATTTCCTCTTTTACTTTGGGATTGCTATCCCACACACTACACCCGGATACAATCACCAGTGGCAAAATGTTGGCCTCTCTTCACCTTCATACATCACTTAGTCTGAATAGAATTTCCCAAACTCTACCTGTATAAGAGTCAGATACGTCCGAATATGGAGTACAGCTGCCACATCTGGGGAGGTGCTGCTCAGAGCACTCTTTCTTGCCATTGATAGAATACAAAATCGACTTAGCAATCTAATGGTGGATGATCTCTTCTCTGCAGCCCATTTCTCACAGAAAAGACGTAACTAGTCTTTCTCTACTCTATGGCTATCTCCATCAAAGGTGTTCGACTGAGCCTTAATCTCTGGTTCCCACTTGTAAAACAGAAACTCGTCTAGTTACAACCACTGCCAATAACTTTGCAAAGTGATAGCGAGCAACGAAGCCAGCTAATATGTGTGTATATATATATACACATATATACACACACATATATATATATATATATATATAAGTTGCTCGACTTACATATACATATCGATTATATTATTACATTTTGCTGGTTTTCATTTTTGTGTTATTATATAAGTGTTTCATATTTATAGTCCTCTTGGACATATAAAGTAATCGTTTTTAAATAAATTGACGCGACGTAAGTTATTATATGACTTATAACACGGTACAACAAGAACAAATAAAAGTTGATTAGTCAGACGCGAAGTTTTATTTGTCAGCTAAAATGTTATTTGAGTCGTACATTGAAAATCCGGCCAGATAATGTTATATGTTAGTTAAAATTATTTTAAATATTTCTGCTCACAAAAAGGGTTGAGTTTTCGTAAGACAAACACATCAAATCAAAACGCGCCATTGGCAATTCATCAGAATTCGTACAGATCTTTCAAAGAAAAAAAAAACAGTCGTTATTTCATCGCGCCTGGTTTCACAAATATTTCCTCTTTCTAGAATTTCCTCCCATTTGTCTGTTTCAGTCAAGTACGGTCACGCTCTGTTATGTCGCTGATTTCGTAGATAAATAGTAAAACACAACCACGAGAAGAAATACATGAATCATCGGTCACCGTCTTTTCTTTTTAGTGGGGGGGGGGGTTGAAGAAGAAGCCATATGAGAAATCGACTGACGAATCGTCCTCGATTTTGTTTCCGTTGTTAATAAACGGTTGTTAATTGCATTATTCTCGTCCAATCAGATTGAAATCTAATCGATATCTAGTCAATCAATGGCGAACGACAACCATTGCATTCAATTAATGACACATTGAGAATTGACTCTTTATTAGCGGCGGTGCAGATGGAAATTGAGGGCAATAGGGATGAAAGCAACGAATAAAGGGAACCCATTCTTTGGCTTCGTTCAAAATGTATCATAGTCTCTCTCTCTCTCTCTCTCTTTCTCTCTCTCTCCCTCTCTCTTTCTCTCTCTCCCTCCCTCTCTCTTTCTCTCTCTACCTCCCTCTCTCTTTCTCTCTGTCCCTCCCTCTCTTTCTCTCTCTCCCCCTCTCTATTTCTCTCATGCCCCTCTTTCTCTCTCTCTCTCGCCCCTCTTTCTCTCTCTCTCGCCCCTTTTTCTCTCTCTCGCCCCTCTTTCTCTCTCTCTCCCCTCTTTCTCTCTCTCTCTCTCTCGCCCCTCTTTCTCTCTCTCTCTCTCTCTCGCCCCTCTTTCTCTCTCTCTCGCCTCTCTTTCTCTCTCTCTCGCCCCTCTTTCTCTCTCTCTCGCCCCTCTTTCTCTCTCTCTCGCCCCTCTTTCTCTCTCTCTCTCGCACCTCTTTCTCTCTCTCTCTCTCTCTCGCCCCTCTTTCTCTCTCTCTCTCGCCCCTCTTTCTCTCTCTCTCGCCCCTCTTTCTCTCTCACTCGCCCCTCTTTCTCTCTCACTCGCCCCTCTTCCTCTCTCACTCGCCCCTCTTCCTCTCTCACTCGCCCCTCTTCCTCTCTCACTCGCCCCTCTTTCTCTCCCTCTCCCCTCTTTCTCTCTCTCTCTCCCCTCTTTCTCTCTCTCTCTCTCGCCCCTCTTTCTCTCTCTCTCTCGCCCCTCTTTCTCTCTCTCTCTCGCCCCTCTTTCTCTCTCTCTCTCGCCCCTCTTTCTCTCTCTCTCTCTCTCGCCCCTCTTTCTCTCTCTCTCGCTCCTCTTTCTCTCTCTCTCTCTCGCCCCTCTTTCTCTCTCTCTCTCTCTCGCCCCTCTTTCTCTCTCTCTCTCGTATCCTTTGCTCTCTCTCTCGTCCCCTTTGCTCTCTCTCTCGTCCCCTTTGCTCTCTCTCTCGCCCCCTTTGCTCTCTCTCTCGCCCCCTTTGCTCTCTCTCTCGTCCCCTTTGCTCTCTCTCGTCCCCTTTTTCTCTCTCTCTCTCTCGTCCCCTTTTTCTCTCTCTCTCTCGTCCCCTTTGCTCTCTCTCTCTCTCTCGTCTCCTTTGCTCTCTCTCTCTCGTCCCCTTTGCTCTCTCTCTCTCGTCCCCTTTGCTCTCTCTCTCGTCCCCTTTGCTCTCTCTCTCGTCCCCTTTGCTCTCTCTCTCTCTCTCGTCCCCTTTGCTCTCTCTCTCTCTCTCTCGTCTCCTTTGCTCTCTCTCTCTCGTCCCTCTTGCTTTCTCTCTCTTTCGTCCCTCTTGCTCTCTCTCTCGTCTCTCTATCTCGTCTTTCTTGCTCTCTCTCTCGTCCCTCTCGATCTCTCTCTCTCTCGTACCTCTCGCTCTCTCTCTCTCGTACCTCTCGCTCTCTCTCTCGTCTCTCTTGCTCTCTCTCTCGTCCCTCTTGCTCTCTCTCTCTCGTCCCTCTTGCTCTCTCTCTCTCGTCCCTCTTGCTCTCTCTCTCTCGTCCCTCTTGCACTCTCTCTCTCGTCGATCTTGCTCTCTCTCTCTCGTCCCCTTTGCTCTCTCTCTCTCGTCCCCTTTGCTCTCTCTCTCTCTCGTCCCCTTTGCTCTCTCTCTCTCTCTCGTCCCCTTTGCTCTCTCTCTCTCGTCCCCTTTGCTCTCTCTCTCTCGTCCCCTTTGCTCTCTCTCTCTCGTCCCCTTTGTTCTCTCTCTCTCGTCCCCTTTGCTCTCTGTCTCGTCCCCTTTGCTCTCTGTCTCGTCCCCTTTGCTCTCTGTCTCGTCCCCTTTGCTCTCTGTCTCGTCTCCTTTGCTCTCTCTGTCTCGTCCCCTTTGCTCTCTCTCTCTCCTTTGCTCTCTCTCTCTCTCGTCCCCTTTGCTCTCTCTCTCTCTCGTTCTCTTTGCTCTTTCTCTGTCGTCTCCTTTGCTCTCTCTCTCGTCTCTTTTGCTCTCTCTCCCTCCCTCCTCTTTTGCTCTCTCTCGTCTCCTTTGCTCTCTCTCTCGTCTCCTTTGCTCTCTCTCTCGTCCCCTTTGCTCTCTCTCTCTCTCGTCCCCTTTGCTCTCTCTCTCTCTCGTCCCCTTTGCTCTCTCTCTCTCGTCCCCTTTGCTCTCTCTCTCTCGTCCCCTTTGCTCTCTCTCTCTCGTCCCCTTTGCTCTCTCTCTCTCGCCCCCTTTGCTCTCTCTCTCTTCCCATTTGCTCTCTCTCTGTCTCTCGTCCCCTTTGCTCTCTCTCTCGTCCCCTTTGCTCTCTCTCTCGTCCCCTTTGCTCTCTCTCTCTCGTCCCCTTTGCTCTCTCTCTCGTCCCCTTTGCTCTCTCTCTCGTCCCCTTTGTTCTCTCTCTCTCGTCCCCTTTGTTCTCACTCTCTCGTCCCTCTTGCTTTCTCTCTCTTTCGTCCCTCTTGCTCTCTCTCGTCTCTCTCTATCTCGTCCCCCTCGCTCTCTCTCTCTCTCGTCCATCTTGCTCTCTCTCTCTCGTCCCTCTTGCTCTCTCTCTCTCGTCCCTCTTGCTCTCTCTCTCGTCCCTCTTGCTCTCTCGCTCTCTCGTCCCTCTTGCTCACTCTCTCTCGTCCCTCTGGCTCTCTTTCTCTCTCTCTCTCTCGTCCCTCTAGCTCTCTTTCTCTCTCTCGTCCCTCTGGCTCTCTTTCTCTCTCTCGTACCTCTGGCTCTGTTTCTCTCTCTCGTCCCTCTTGCTCTCTTTCTCTCTCTCGTCCCTCCTGCTCTCTTTCTCTCTCTCGTCCCTCTTGCTCTCTCTCTCTCGTCCCTCTTGCTCTCTCTCTCTCTCTCCCTCTTGCTCTCTCTCTCTCGTCCCTCTTGCTCTCTCTCTCTCGTCCCTCTTGCTCTCTCTCTCTCTCGTCCCTCTTGCTCTCTCTCTCTCTCTCTCTTGTCCCTCTTGCTCTCTCTCTCGTCCCTCTGGCTCTCTCTCTCTCTCGTCCCTCTGGCTCTCTCTCTCTCTCGTCCCTCTGGCTCTCTTTCTCTCTTGTCCCTCTTTCTCTCTCGTCCATCTTGCTCTCTCTTCTTTGCCCCTTCTGCTCTCTCTCTTTCGCACCTCTTGCTCTCTTTATCTATTTCGTCTCTCTTCCCCTGACTCACCTCTATTTCTCTCTCCTCCCTCTTACCCTCTTTCTCCCCTGCACAATAACTCTTCTCGCCGCTTTTATTTTAAAAAAAATTTCTCATTCAGAATTATAAGCTATTTTAAGATCTGTCACAGTGACACACAAATCAATATTTTACAAATTCTGAAACATTGTAAAAAGCGCATTTTAACTTCCGTAGAGGACAGAGAAGATCAAACACTACAATCGATATTTTAAAAATTCGACTGTTTTTATGAATTTAGAACCAAAAAGTGATAGTCATATTTTACACCAATCGCGTGTTTAAACACACAAGACTTTTGGCCCATTTTAAACCGCAACTTTATCTGAAAAGGGTTACTGTTCAATTAATGTCCTGTATTTTCAAAACAGCGTCTCTAAACGAAAACATAAACAGATAACGTAAAGAAACTTAATAAAAAACGCTATTTTTTTAAAGTTAAACATGAAACTTTATAATTGTTTGATTAGATACTTTATTTTTCCACAGTATAAGCAGAACAAAAACATATTCAAATTTAACTCTAACGTCTCATTCATTATTGCTAACTGTTATATATATATATATATATATATATATATATATATATATATATATATATATATATGCTGTATATTCCATCATCTTTACGAATCCTGATTATATTGACCGTCTATAAACGATGGCTCTCCATTCATGAGAAAATAGTTTCTAATGGCTGGGTAATCTACATATGTTGGGAAGGGAGTTTACGCCATTATTTATCAGGACTTTACACGACGTATGTAGCCCCTTTTTCAAATTCTGGCAGCAACTCATTTTAATTTCAATTATCTGGTACTTCACGTGTCTGCAATCAGCAATCTACTTTTTTGAATTCGGTGATAGCTGACCTCAATGTCATCCTCCGTCAAATATACATAATAATCAATTGCATGTGAATATTATTTCTAGACTTAGATTTAAAATTGTTATTGTCACGAAATATTCGATGTTTACTGTTTTTGTATAGTTTTGCATAAGGCCACCATTGAGAAGCCTCCTGTTAAATAGTTTTCTTACTTAATAGTGTGCTGGCATCTGTTATAATCAAATTACTGATAGAGTAACATAAACGGGCTTTTTGCGATGTTTTTACTTAAAGTATCAATATGTGTCTACAGTTTAAGAAACTAAAAGTGACTAACAGGATTTACCAGCATTTTGAATAAGTGTCACATATCCATTTCCAGATTTTTTTTTCTGCGAAGGTCCTTATAGGAAATGTCTGGGTTTTGTTTTTGTGTTTCATGGCATATTTTTTGGTTTTGATTCTTTCAAACAATCCTTAAGTAAGGGCGACAATTCATGCATGTATCTAGTGGAGTATGAGATTGGGGTAAATAACGCAGAAACAAAATGAATAAAATAAACAAACGTATCCGGAAAATAATTGTATGGAAGAGTGACTAAGATAAAAAAAAATATATTACATAATTACAAAAGAAAAGAAAAAAGAAATCCAGAGCAATTAAAGTAAACACAAGATATACGAAGAAAAAAAAGCGAAATACTTAGTATAATGAACATTTCAGGTATTTGAAAGCAAAAGTCGGACTATTATTTAAAATGGATATGAAGTTAAATAACACCGTATATTATCTTTATATATCGGTGTAGATGAATATAATAAACGGTGTTATAAGCGAAGAGTCTAGCCGACATGTATGCGCAGTCTGATGTATGGAAGTGAAACTTGACAAGAGAGGGTTGAGTATATGCTTTGCATGGAGAGAAATGATATGGCAATGATACGATGGATGTGTAATATGAGTCTTAAAGACAGGCTTAGTTCTGATAAACTCAGAGTAAGATTAAATCTGGACAGTGTAGGGATATGTGTTGAGAAGAGTAGACTTCGATAGTATTGCGATGTGGAAATAATGGATAAGAACTCTTGGGTTAGTAAATGTAGAACAGTTGAGTTAGCAGGTTCAGTTCACAGGGAAAGGACAAGGAAATATGGGAGGAAGTTATAAAACTGGACGTGGCAGAAAGAGGGATAAAAATACCACAACTTTGGATTATGTATTAAAGCTGTACAACCCATGCCAGCATGTAAAACGCGTGATCTCTTTTATTAAAAAAAATATTTCGATTCATGCTTAATAATATACACAAAGCTAATTACCATTATGTAAAAAATAACGAGAACCATAGAACATGTATTCTGTATTAAACGTACCACGTAGTGAAACGTTTATCTGAAAAGTTATTTTTTGTTACGGAATTGCTGGTCACTGTTTGTTAAAACATAGATTTACTCTGACATTTTAAGAAAAATGTTTGAGAGATATATCCAATGTGTTAGTTTTGAGGGAAGTTTTTCAATCCACTTCTTGTAAGACTATCCTACTTCGTTCCCCACTCGACCTGTTTAAATACAGTCCTTCGTAAGCAGGCTCGTCTGACTGCCCATGAAGAAATCCCCACCGCCCAAATATGTGGTCTCAAAGACCACTTTCGATTTATTAATGTTCTGGTTAACTTGGTCAACAAGTTTATTTATCTGCCCATCTGATGACCCTCAGCTAAGTCCCTCTTTGCCTCTAGTCCATCTTGCAAAAGGAATTGTATTGATATTTCTCGACTTTGTTTTGATATCTATGATTACTACCCTATCAAAATAAACAAGCGTCTAATTATTTCCGTTAAATTTATCTTTATATCTCTGATGACCTTCGTGTCACGGCAAAAGGAGAAGTGTTTTTTTTTTTCGTTCTCGACTTTGTTTTAATACGTACGAATGTTATTCTTAGGTTGACTGGTGATACCAGATCAGGCTGCCCTGTGGCTCCCTGAGACGAAATTCACCTACATTGACGTTTTTTTTTTTTTGTTTTTTTTTTTGTAAAACTTAATTATGTTCTACAAAACCAAAACCAAAAACAACAGCCCCTCTCCCTTTCTCCCTCCCCTTTTTTATTTTATTTTTAGAACTTGAAGCATAAAATCTTTTACTATAATGACCAGATTCGGCATTAAATAACCCAAAAAGGGTTGATATGCCGTAAAACAAAACTACCAAACCAAAAACGATGATTAAACATTTGAAGATATAAAGAACTTGAAGCATAAAAACTTTCACTATAATGACCAGATTCGGCATTAAATAACCAAAAAAGGGTTGATATGCCGTAAATCAAAACTACCAAACCATACCTATTCTTAGGTTGAAGTTTCAATCCACGATACAGGCAATAACAAATAAGAATACAATGTCACTTTACTTTACACTTAGATCCGCTCACAACTGACGGAAAGTGAATAATCCAAATTCGTAGATTAAATATAGAGTACAGTTTCAAATTTCATATAGGTTCCTAAGTTCAATATAAAGTTTCTAGATTTAGAAAATTTACGCTTGAAAAGGGTCGGAGGTTACATCGGCCGAAAAAAAAAAACAGACAAAAATAATAGACTGAATTATCTTAATGTTTTAAATATTTTTATGAGAAAATAAAAATATTTCTAAGACGATTGTTGTCGATTTCTACAATTTTTTTAAAACGTGAAAACGTTTAACTGCTATTATCTTGATTTTGTGAATACATCATTTAGTCGTAATGGATAGAATTATTGCGGAAATTTCATCAATAATGTTGTGAAATTTTACTCAAGAAAGTATTATTTTTTATCTTGGTGTAGAGCGTTGTTTTCACTCATACGACCTATACAGCACTCATAGCAAATATATATGTAGATTATTTTTTGATAGGGCATATATATATACTGTGACTCAAACAATTTTTATTATTTATATATATAAATATATAACTAACAAAATAGGAATTTTCCTTCCAAATTACTACATAGTTACATTGAAATTTGCTGGAAAATGGCTGGAATCTCGATCCCTGACGAAATCTCCTCCATTTGAACTAAAAAAAGAATCCTTTTTTTTAATTTTCGATATGATTGTTCCAAGGCAACGCCGATTAAAAATATGCAAGATTTATGAGTGTTTTCTGTGTACTTTTAGCTTACACACGTACGACTCTCTTTTATGTAATCGATACATTTATACTTTAAACTTTCGGTGTTAGCTTCCATTTCTAAGGTTGTAGATACGAGTTCGAATCCCGAAAGATTAAAATAAAAATAAGGAAATGTTTTTTTTAGTAAAGCAATTTTCATAGTTAGTTGGCTTAAAGACTGGCGTAGGGAACTACGTAGTAACAGCTATTAATATGTAAACGCATGTCACCGAAACTAGAATATATTGGTTTGGTTTTTCTGTTTTACGACGTATCAATTGTTGCTGCTCTTTCAATAGGTGATCTACCGAATGGTGTTAGCTATCGAGTTTTTTTTTCAAATTCCAATATGTGATCTACCGAATGGTTTCTAATCTAATATGTTATCTACCGAGTTGTTAGGGTTAGTCAGTTGGTTAGTGCTAATGGGTAGACAACATATTTGAATATGAACAACACGGTGGATTACATATTGGAAGAGCACACAATTGCTACTATCATCGATTAATCGTATAAAATTAGCCGAACACAACTTATTATTTTACCCATACTCTGTGGTAGAATATGATGTTTAATGTTATGCATTTTGCAATAGTGATTGTATCCAAATAAACAAAATATATCGGATAAGAATTAAACTCAACATAGTCGATTCTATCATCTGCGATAGTTCCCATTATATTTTCAGAGATATGAGTTCTTCGCTTGTAACTTTGTCCTCTCTCCACACACACAGGAGGTCGTGGTGTCCAGGTTGGGAAATTCATCTCTATTTCAGCTTTCTCGTCCCTGTTGGCCTTTTGTCTAAGATCAAAGTGTAGTATCTGTTCCGATGGATACTGCACCCCATAGACTGGTATTGTCTTGGCCTTCGGGGCTTGATTTACGCCTGTCTATGGGTCTGTCCTGTGCAGTTCTAGGAGGTCCACCCTCCCAGGCCTCGCCTCCCCTTTTTGGGGAGGAGTAAGTGTATTGCTTACTGCTTGAGGCGCCCCTACTGAGGAATGCCGACGGGGCTGCCCAGGCAATTTTTAATGGCCAGAGTGTTCACCTCTCGGGTGCTGGCTTTTCAAACCCCACTTTCCCGACCCGACCTTGGGTCACAACTTACTTGTGGGAGTAAGATAAAAACTGACCTTGTGCCTAACTCCCGGAGAGGAGTAAATGAATACTCACATCCCGACCTAATGCACTTCAGTTATTTTTTTAGTGAAAAAAAAATTAACCTTGTTGACCTTGATTTTGCAGCGTTTGCCAATTCTTTAGGCCTATACCCTTTTCTCACTATTTAATGCCAGGGACATGCTTGCAATCAACTATGATTGATTGTAATATATTACCTGAACAAAATTATTTTTTTTACGAATATCTTGGAAAAAAACTAACTAGATGAGATCCAATACGATTCAAATCCGCCACAGCCGATTCCATAGTTCCCGACCGTACCCATTTGGCAAAATGATTCCAAGTCGACAAACAAAATAATCTAAAGATATATAAATCATAGATTTTCAGATGATGCTTACTTTAATGTAATGTGAACAAACATCTTGCTGTAAAACTACCCAATTTTGATTGTCACTATAAAGCTGGTCCCTAATCACAATGGCAATATACCTTGTTTGTGGTGAAATAAAGTTTTCAAAAAGACAATGTTGGTCTGTTACGTTTAAGTTCGATATAGCACTTATGTTGATTAATCAAGCGTAGTGTTGAACTATCATTTACTTTGATCTATTAGGCTTAAGTATGAAATAGAATTCACATTGATTTAAATGCTTAGATTTGAAATAACATTTAAATTGATCTATACTATTTAGTTTTAAAATGGAATTCACGTTGATTTAGAAGGCTTATATTTGGCATATAATTTAGGTTGAGTATACGACCTATGTTTGAAATAGCATTCACCTTGATCTATAAGGCTTTGGTTGAAATAACATTCACGCCGATTTAAATGCTTATATTTGAAATAGCATTTATGTTGATCTATACGGCTTAGTTTTGAAATGGCATTAACGTTGATCTATAGGCTGAGGTTTGAGATGGCATTACCGTTGATTTAAATTCTTACATTTGAAATAGCATTTATGTTGGTTTGAAATAGCATTCACGTTTATCTATAAGGCTTAGGTTTGAAATAGCATTTACGTTGAGTTATAAGGCTTATGTTTAGAATAGAATTCATGTTGATCTGCGGCTTAGTTTTGAAATGCCATTAACGTTGATTTAAATGCTTACATTTGGCAAAGCATTTACGTTGACTATCAAGCTTATGTTTGAAATAGTATTCACGTTGATCTATAAGGCTTAAGTTAAAAATAGCATTCACGTTGATATATAAGGCTTAGGTTTAAAATAGCATTCACGTTGATCTATAAGGTTTAGGTTTGAAATAGAATTCACGTTGATCTATAAGGTTTAGGTTTGAAATAGCATTCACGTTGATCTATAAGGTTTAGGTTTGAAATGGCATTCACGTTGATCTATAAGGTTTAGGTTTGAAATAGCATTCACGTTGATCTATAAAGCTTAGGTTTGAAATAGCATTCACGTTGATATATAAGGTTTAGGTTTGAAATAACATTCACGTTGATTTATAAAGCTTAGGTTTGAAATAGAATTCACGTTGATTTAAATGATTATACTTAAAATATGTTGATTTATGCGGCTTAGTTTTGAAATGGCATCAACGTTGATTTAAATGTTTACGTTTTACATAGCATTTAGGTTGATCAATGAGGCTAACGTTTGAAATAGTATTCTATGCTTACTATATCTTAAGGGTTAAATAGCATTCATAGGTACGTCGAAGCATGTTTATAAGTAGATATATATGTTACGTTATTCGTCACGCGTACGTTTTGAATAGCATTTTCATCGATAAACGCGCAGAATGAATTGACGTATCTTCAGAATATCTGTTTCTGTTTTTTTAGTGTTTTTTTTTTTAGAGAATCTTTTCAGCGTGTAAGTTTGCAATGAGAAGATGCACAAGAAGGTTTGACCTTTTTGAATCAACACCCGACTAAAAGGCCAGAGACTGAATGTTTTGATTTAATCAAATGCGACGCAAGACTTGTTACCATTCCAATAAACAATCAAGTGACCTAATTCCATTGGAAGATAAAAGACAGAATCATATAATATATATATATACATACATATATATATATGAGAGAACCCAGATTTCTTTCAACACATTTTATTTAAAGGACATATATATATATATATATATATATATATATATATATATATATATATATTGCCGATTTGGCATGAAATACATATGTATATGGATAAATTTGAATATATTATGTATATATATATATATATATATATATATATATATATTAATAATGGAGATTATGTGTCTGTCTGTCTGAAGCCGAAACTTCATCAGAGTAATATTACTATTTACTTAGTCTGCATCTATTTTGGCAGATTCTCTGCACAGACGAAGTCTTTCTCTGGTGTTTATTATTTTTGACAAAGGGAAGTTTCTTTTCCCGAAATATTAAATAAATGATTTTTATAATCATCCGAACATCACACAAACATCTTACACCACACTTGATGTTATGTAAGATTTTAAGGAAAAAAATAAATAGTAAGTCACATTTCGAATTCGATTTATTATTTTTGTTCCTTCCAGCTTACATCTTACCCGGAATTTTTATTGCCCAGAGCCTTTTAAAAACATACTACTACTATTCCCAGTAAGGCTTCAAGCAAACTACTATTCTATATATATATATATATATATATATATATATATATATATATATAAATTAATTTACTGATCTTCATGGTTAACACGAATATTTTCTCAAAGGTTTGTACTACTTTGTCCTCCGTATCAAACATTACAGCCTCTCTCTAAATATTTCTTTCCTTTGTCCTTTTTTGTTTTTGTATAATGCCCACCCCCATTCCTATATCTATTTCGGCGCGTTTGTTTCTAAACATATTTGTGTGTTTCTGTTCAGTACATCACTTAAATATCACTACGCTTTCGTCCTTTGCTATTTAATCGCGACGCTACTTCCTTGCTTTTATCTTAGAAGAAGCCCAGTTGGAGATCGGTCTCGACATTTCATTAAGTTTTTCTTTTTGTTTGTTTTTATTGTTCTTTTCTTTATTGTTTGATGGTTGTCTTTTGCCTCCATTGCTTCAAGACGGCCTACTGTTGCTAACATTTTTACTTTTAATTACGGGTACGTTTTTAAGTTTCAAATATTTACGTTCTTTCCCCTCGTGTCTCTCCAAGCGAAGAGTATGTTGTTTGAAATATATATATATATATATATATATATATATATATATATATATTAGTCATCCACATACATACTGTTTCGCTGTTTTCATCAGTGCGATGAGACCAGTTAGAGCCTCAAGCCGGGATTGAAACTCAACTGTCGAACTAACAGTCGGCGCTACTAACGCCTGCGCTATAATACGGCACTAATGAGCTATGCCTTAAAGCTAATGGCAGTTGGCGATATCCTTACAAATAATATATATATATATATATATATATATATATATATATATATATATATATATATATACGTGTGTCTGTGTGTGCGTGATTTTGTGTTATAGGAGAAATAACCAGTTCTCAATTATTTGTAATGCATGTGTATATCTTTTTTTAAATTTTGATTGACACTATACAATAGTTTGATCTTCCGTCGATACCTTCAGTTTCATGGAAACACTGGAAACTTTCTCACAGTACTGAAGATACCAAATGTCACGGATTCTTCGGTCGATCATTTGATAATGTAACACACTATGACATTTTCCGGCCAGTCGTATGTGATACTAGAATTATGGAATATGTATATGTTTACATTGAAGTAACATATAGTGACAAGTACTAACAACGTAAGGAGAGGTTAAAGAATATGAATGAATGAAACATAAATAAAATGTTTTAAATTATAGATAAAATCTCTTAATCAAATACATCAATAGAAAGGTGAAAGTGTATCGTTAAATTCTGATGTAATCACCTACTAACGCCCGTTCAGTATTTAGACGAAACATGTTCTCGTCTGTTTCAAATATTATTTTAAACACGCGTGCGTGCACTCATAGGCACGTGTATATACTCATTTTTATTTTAGACTCCCAAACACTGGACTTTGTGATTTATAATTCGCAGATTTTTGTGTTGGGCTTTCTCAAAAAATCGAACAGCTATTTTTAACTGAAAAAAAAACGAACTACTTTATTAGTTAATTTTAGAGGTTTATTTCGAATTATGAATTATATAAAATATTGTTGAATTAATATAATACCACAAAGCCCAGGGTTTGGTGTGGGGACTAAAATAAATATATATGTCATCCAGAGACAGCTATTTCGCCGTATCGCGGCTCTATATTGTGGCTAGAAATGTTGTTTTTTCCATTTTCTGCTTAAGCCGATTACCGGTCTATTTCCAAATGTAATCAGCAGTCAGGAATCTTACCACTACCCTGCGAATCTCGCCTTCAAGATTAGGAGATAGGTACGTATATAGTATGCCCACCGGGGCAGATATAGGTACACATATAGTATGCATACACGGGCAGATATAGGTACACATATAGTATTCACACCGGGGCAGATATAGGTACGTATATAGTATGCGCACCAGGGCAGAGATAGGTACGTATATAGTATGCGCACCAGGGCAGAGATAGGTACGTATATAGTGTGCGCACCAGGGCAGAGATAGGTACGTATATAGTGTGCGCACCAGGGCAGAGATAGGTGCGTATATAGTGTGCGCACCAGGGCAGAGATAGGTGCGTATATAGTGTGCGCACTGGGGTGGGGATAGGTACGTATATAGTATGCGCATCGTGGCAAAAATAGGTACGTATATAGTAGGCGCACCGAGGCAGAGATGGGTGCCTATATAGTAAGCACACCAGGGTAGAGATACGTACGTATATAAAAGGTGCAGACAGAGGTGGTACTTTTAATAGAAATCTGTCATACCTTTGCCCTGGGCAACGGAAGAAAGTTTGGGGAAGAGACAGCTTTCGCCGAAGGCAACAGAGCGACATTGGAGAACTGGGACCAGAAGGGAAGAGAGATCACCGGGCAACGCCGGGTAGCCCTGCTAGTAAATAATAAGTAGTAAATATGGCAGAAGTTTAATGCAGTTTCAAGGTGCATCCGATCTTTTTAAGTGTCCTCATATAATCCTAATGGCCTTTATATATCTGGTCACTTTTATGAGTTCGTATTGCTTAACCGTGTGTTTTAGTAAGTTATCCTGTTTAAGCCATCCAGTGTATTGTAATGTCTTCGGATATTTAATTAACCAATACAACGAGGCAAGGAACCGTGTTGCTATATAGGTGAGTGTTCTTCAATCTCATTACGAGATTGTCGTGATTCTATATGCACGTCTGTTCTGCGATTTATCCATAACGGTGTTTCTTCGCCTGCCGTATATTGTGTCATTCATTTCTCAAAGCAAGTTAAGACATTCTCATTTTTAATGAGAATAGTTTTTATTTTAATTTATATACACATACCTTCTGCATGTTGTATTTGTATCATGTCTTCTCCATCTGTTGCCTGACTAACCGTATCTACTACTAATCATTTTTCGTGATTTCTCCTTAATAATATTACCAATCTGGAATTAGCTGTTCGTTTATATAGATAATCAAATGGTGTCTTCACTTAAAACACCCGATATTGAGACTAGTCCCGTCTGACACAAGGCCACTGAATGTATTACACTTTTACTCTCATGTGCTCTCATGTATTAATGACACTTTCGATCCAAACATCTGTTCACCGACGTTAAGCGTGCAAAACAATTAAAGAGCTATTCTCTAAAATCCGCTCCATTCAAACTCCTTGAAAAGAACAAGTGACGCATGGGGCATCGAGAATCTCGCGGACGAGATCACTATCTTAGACGAGAGTTAAGGTCGCTCGCATGAATGCCCAATACAAGAAAAACGTGCCTGCCAAATTCTTTCTCAATGCCCGCCATTTGCATAAATTCAACACTTAAGTGATTCCAAACAAATAGCTTCCAGCGGAAAGATGAACCCTCGACTAAAGGATAAAGTCAGCTTAGATTATATATATATATATATATATATATATATATATATATATATATATATATATATATATATATATATATATATATATATATAATGAGACAGAGAGAAGGGTAGATATATAGTGATATTTTTTTAATACGCATTTTATTTTTTATATGGTATTTCTTGTGTTTTATGTTTATCTCTAAGATTTATATCACCCCTCTTTCGCTCAACTCCCCCATATCCCTTTATCTCTATCTCTGTAATATATATATATATATATATATATATATATATATATATGAGAGAATGAGAAAGCGGGAAGGGAGATGGTAAAACGGGAATACAAAAAAATAGAATAATTAAAAGGATTAAAATTCGTATCAAATGTGATCAGATAAAAATAAATAAATAAAATCCCCCATATATATATATATATATATATATATATATATATATATATATATATATATATATATCTATATATATATATATATATTACAAAATGTATTAGTTCATGGCAAAGTTAGTATCATGCACTGAATCTAAATTCCCTCTATACAGTGTTAAATAGAGCATATTAAATAGACTGTGACTCGTTGAATAATCCATTAAGCTCGTGTTAGATTGTTTGAATCAGGGAAAGTGAGCTGGCAAAGAATAAAGAAAAATCACAACTTACTCTCCTGTTATCTCTCCTCCGCTCTCTCTCACTGTATGTTAAGTAGTATTAATATCTGTAGTAATATTTCCTATTGTTTATAAAAAAAACTATTCCAATCTGTTTATAGTTATCGTTCTTACATTTGACTGTTCATGACCAAAGGAGGAGAGATTGTCGAAAACCATTATGATACATTACAGAGGATAATAGCGGCGAGTTGTCAAAAAATATACAGCAAGAGTGGGTGATAATAGTTGACATGAATCTAGTAAGATATGGATGACTTGAAAAGTACCTTGACAATTACGGCTGACTAGAAGGATCAAATGGATTTTTGTCAAACATAACTATCGCAAAAGCAAGAAATATATCATGTATTTTATAGGATTAAAATATATACGAAAAAATCTTTAAGCGAAACAACAAATCAAATTCATTGACAAAATATAGAAAAGTACAACAAGCTATGTAAATGGGCAGTTATAAGATATATACATCTAAACAGTATCTGAATGTTTTGTCCAAAGCTACCTCAGTCCTGGATACAATATATATAATTACCACGTCTGGTAGGTTGTCACACGAACTATAGACACAAACAGAATGATGCCCTTCCTCTAATTAGACAAAAACGGCAATGATACATTCTCCGCAGGCTTCCGTGGAGCCCATGACCTAGCTCCTAGGTGACCACTCCCCGCCGAAAGGTACATCCACATGCTGATTACGGTTTTACGCCAGAAACGCGTCCGCATGTATCATCCGTTGCTAAAGTAAGATGCAATCCCCAAAAGATAAGTGGTCACGATTCATTCAAAACTGCCTTGAACTGGTTTGGTTGTCTAGGCTGACCATTGTTTCTAAACTCAGATTTAGTATGATAATCAATAGCGTTTATATCTACTACGTCACGATGTAAACATGCGCAAATATTTTTTTTTTGATAGCTGAAATAAGTTTTTTCTACCCGAGATGAGATATTCCAAGTACGGATCTTAAAGGTGGCATCTTTATATCACTCATCACATCTGGGTTACAAAGAAGAAATGGCAAACCTTTTTAACCATCATCTATTTCTTTAGACTGATTTGCACTGGCCTGATGATAATTCTTGAGCCATTCATTAAAAATAGTTGTTCACAATTCTACATACAACGTACTATTTAAATCGATTAAATACGTTTAATATTATTTCTATTTTTTGTTTGTTGTGCCTCCTTAGGCATCTCCCCTTTAATTATCTTCTCAATTCAACTGTTAAAAAAAATTAAACTCTTAGTACAGTATCGATATCCAGATCAAATTATGTTAAATATTTAATTTGATAACTCCCAAAAGTGCTCCCTCTATTTCTCCCTCCTACCACTTTCTCTGAATTCATCCAACCTCATCTTATATGATCCACGCTATTGCTGTTCTTAATCCGATTTGGCAAATTATTCCAAAAAAACATATTACTCTGTGAACAAAAAAAAACTTAACTGGTTAACAGATCTAGTTTTTGAGAACTGTCGTGACAATAACCTTCCAGATCTAGAAGAAATACTAAAAAAATGGCCACCATAGTGAGAAATGCTATTTATTATTTCATTCTTCTCTCCAGCAAGGTCGTGTGTCTATTGTTCTCAGAGAACCGTCTCTGTCTTTGGAATATTAATCGCCTGGAAAATTTATAGTCAAATGCCTTTAACATCTATCAATGATTATAAACTAGAATGGGTACTTCTGCAGAGACGGGGGCCACTGTTTCGATCGATGGCGGCGGAAACTGCCGACTCCTCTTCGGGAGAAATCGTGATCGACGGAAAGAAATTTGATTTTAGGGGAGATTACTAATATTGGGTTAATTACTTTTTCACGAAATGGATGTAAACCGCTTAAACTTTGAAGAGTTCTTGCATTAACTCGGGGATCGCAGAATTGTACCTTGTTTAACACTTTTCCCCCCACATTTATCATTCAGTTAATACCCTGTAAAAAACATGTTTTTCCCACATTTATCGTTCAGTCAATTGTTTACTTTTTTTCAAATCAAAGTTTTACTTAGTTTTACTTATTTCAATAAAAAGTTTACTATTTATTTGATGTACATAATGTTTATCAAAGTCTTATTTAATTCGTTTTTTGTTAAATTTCAAATGTTTATCAAAGTTTTCATTTGCTGTACATAATGTTTAATTTGTTTCAATAAATAAATGTTCATAATTTTAACTTATCCTCACTTGTCAATTCAACAGTTATCTTCCCCAAAATAAAATTTATTTCCGTCGCTCCCGTTTTCGGACGATTTCTCCCGAAGAGGAGTCGGCAGTTTCCGCCGCCATCGATCGAAACAGTGGCCCCCGTCTTTGCAGAAGAACCCGAGAATGTATTAAATATTTATTTTTATCCATCAAACACCGTTTTAAAAATGCCCATCAATATATGTACTCTTTATTCCGTTTTTAGAGTGTTTATTCATTATCTCAATGATCTTTCTCCTGATAAGATGCTGCACAAAAAAAGGGTAGCGAGGTTTAACTTGTCTATCTTGTTTATACTGTTGTTAAATATTCTGCTTCCATTGTTTTATTGTTATGATTTTTATTTGATTCACGAAACCGATTATTAGCATTTGATATCTTGATAGCGGTGGGCATAAGAAGCCTACGACAATTCTGAAGGTGTATTTATATTGAAAACATAAGCCATTTTGTTTAGTGAGAACAAATTGGGTCAAACATCTAATACATATACATTAGGACTGTTGAATTGCCAACTGAATATAGTTCAACTCTACCAAGTGGTGATAAGGCCATCGACCTGATCACCGAACTACGTGATAATTACTGCGCTGCAGAGGTATCACGTGACGTGAAAATTAGGCGCCAAATTTGTTCTTTCAAAATTGTATCTTCAGTCCGAGACTAAAAGTTTGCAATACACACGTATCATTGTTACCCCATTCTATTATCTTTTCTTATGTCTTCGTGACTCATAGTCTACCACGATGTTACGCTTACCCCTCAAAGCTTAACAAGGACACAATGAAAATCACATTTCTTACTATTGTCAAGGATAAATAATTTCAAAATTAGACGTTTGGCAATATTTAATATCATTTATTACGTTTTTAGGTTTGCTTTCTAAAAGCTCCAATTATGAAGTTATTTTAAACATTTCTCACTTCAAACTTTTACTTCTCTAGCAAATTAACAAATACATTTTCTGTGAAATAGAAAGTATCATGGCCACCTTGTCTGGGGGTAAAACTTGCGAACAGGTGTTGGTCCAGAAAAGGACCCCAATTAGTTTCGGCCGCAATACATTTTACGTATTTTTTATTTTTATCATTTATAAAAACAGTTTTAATTTATTAAATGTTTGTTAATTTGTAATATTATATTTGGTTAATAATTAAACTATTTTAAAAATAAAAATATATTTTAATTATTAAAATAGTGTTATTTGATTATTTGTTATTAATTAAATTAAATCTTAAAATCAAATTGTTATTTGCAAAAAAAAAAATTGGACCATAAATATTATTGTAGATTGTTTTTATTGGCACGTATTCAGTTTCCGAGTTTCGGCGGCCATGATGAAGTGGATACATTCTATTTTACCATATTTTTTATATATTGCGCTTATTTGGTTTTTTCTAATGCTTTTCGGTGCTTCTTCAAATATCAGCCGGTCTCAAATTTTAGAGACGCTGTACGTTCTTGATTTTTCTGAAACCGTTTAACTGAATGTTAACTCTCATGAGAAACGGGTGACTTTTATTGTTTCATGATCTTCCGAGTTGACATATAAAATATTTAAAGAGTCTTCATGCATTACAGTCTGATTCAAGTTCAATCAGTTGTTTCTGAGTCTGTAGTGGACAAACAGCTAGCTACATCCAGTGATGAGGCGCCAATTCATAAGTGTAGAGTCGTCCCTTGGTTGATATTTCTCCCATATTCAAACTGACATATCGGCCGTTTGGTAACGTGGTAGTACCCGTTAGATACTTGACTATAGATTAAATATAGTATGTTCTTGGTATTATATCAAACTAAGTACGATCGTATACCCATACATTTACATCATGGATACATTTTCAAATATATTAAAGTTTAAGTCATAGAGGTTTTCGAACACAATAACTTAATTCGGCAACAGGTTGAAATGCCGTAAAGCAAAACAGATAATTTACAGTAGAAGCAAGATTAACGCTTTTCTACGGCTAAAGGATTGATATACCACGAAACAAACCAACCATCATCTAGCACAATCAATATAAGCTTAAGCGAGGCGCTAAACATCATGAAAATACATGAATATAAATTACAGTTTGAAAACTTCTGACTTAAAAGAATATAACTTAAGGTAATGACCATGAAGATCAATTAAAAAAAAATATTAAGAACAGGTAACATACAAACTTTATTGCATCCAGCATTAAATAAGCCGAAAATTGTAGGCATGCCCTAAAACAAAAGAACAAACCAACTAATAAAAAAGGTCAGTAACTTAACTTTCTTTTTTTAATTAATTAAAAAAAAAATCCCCGAAACAAGACACATTGATAAAGATACAAAAGAAGCGACTGTGAATTAGGGATTATACCTACACGGACATCATAAGTGATGAGTTGTGCAGCGAGATTTGTGACTACACTACATTTACATTTCTGCATGTTAGTACACTCAGGGAAACAGAGAGCAGGGAGGAAGCTATTAGAGTAGAAAGCCCTACGGTATCTGGGTACAACCAGACTGGAGGGGTGGGATATTGTTGATTGTCGGGTTGGTCGGGTGTATTTACGTCGATGGGACACCAGTACGTCAAGTTCGTCGGAGAACATTCAATTCAGTACTTGTAAAACAAGCGCAGAAATTAAACATTGAGGTGATGGGACAGGTGTTATAGCTTAGTGGACTATGTGGGATCTATTAGCTTAGAGACTCTGTTTCGGAACCTGTTTAATAGGGGGATACTAGTGGTTGATGCACCAGCAGTTAGAAACCTGACATGTTATGTCGCACATTGAGCTCAGGCGAGATAGTTTTAAATCAAGCAAACGTGCGTTTGTATAGCTAGTTAATTAAAAAGATAAAATAAAGATTTCCTCTGATATAACTATATGATCATGTTTGTACACTGGTTCCTATTATATAACAGAAATTAAGCGAGCTTGCGTTTGGTCATAATATCGAGTGCTGTATGTGAGAAGACGATAACACTTTCTCGACAAAGCTTCTGGACTGACGACCGCAAATAGAAGGTATCCTCTAATGCCTAGGTGTCTCAATTGCTACGACTGTAGAAAAACTTAATGCATCTGTAAAATAGTACAACTACTACAAGAACAGAATGCAGTTTGTATGTGTTAAAAAAGAAACAATCTAAAATGAGTCCTTTTGCCTGCTATCATGTGTTTCATTTATGTAATAATGAACTTTTTATATATTGAATTTTATAGTGTTTTATATAATTGTGGGTGTTAATATACCAAAGTGAAAGTGATAAACACCGTATACAAGAAGGGGGAAGTTAAACAGCTTATAGTGATAGATGGTAAAAATATTTGACAGTAACTTAAAGACGGGCGTCCTTTAATGAACTCATGCCCAATTATGAGCAATTTTATTAATTAAGATGGCTTTTTAAAAAAAATCAATCAATCTCAGAATTGGGAAATATATTAGCGTGCACTTTGTTATGAAAAGTAAATAATACAACGGCTTTATAAAATAAACGTTGGTTAACTCAGCTTTAGTTAAATAATAGATATGTATATTAAATGTACATTTTAGTATGTGAGTACTATGCATAACACTTACCTGAATGTTAATCTCAGGTGGAACTGACTCTAGCCAGATACTTTAAGCCAGATCCCAGCTTCTAACTGTCATTGGAAGAATAATTATACTACAACCATATTGCATTAGATTTTCTATCATGATACTCTGCGAAGGTACGTTCTAGCTGGCCTTTCGTTCGGCTTTGTGTATTGATCAAACTTGAATGTCGGGTTTTTGATAAATGGGTTTCCTGTCACGTTTCATCTTGGAGTTTACACAATGGGCAAATCCTAATTGTCTTCTGGAATATCCGTGGAATACCTAACATGCGACAACAGCCGCTTTGTTATGTACTTTCTCTAATCCGGATAGCTTGAACATCTTGATCCGAAGTA
>OY744524.1:34541421-34551421 GCA_963556195.1 Sepiola atlantica
ACTAATTCTCAATTTAATATATCATAGTTTGTGATCAGGCGATTTCATTTATTAAATGGATGGGGAATGTCATAATATAGCGATAAACGAATGTATTTGCGTATCATTATACAAACCAGTATTTGTGTATTGCGCTTCTTTTGGAAACTTCTTTTATCTACATGTAACCCTGTAACAAAGGTGCACAGAAAATTAACACTATTAATACAATATCAATCTGTTAAATATTTCGTCTGATGGTTTCCAAAAATGCCGTTTTAATTATTCTCTTATCATTATTTCTAAATTCATCTAATTGAATATTAAAATATTTTATTCTCTTGTTCTTAATCTGATCTGACGAAAAAAAAAACCCAGATCTGATCGTATTCGAATCCGGGAGAGCTGATGTCAATCAGCCGATATCCTCAAGTTAATCACATACACTTATATACATGATCCGCCATAAGTAACAATATTCTTCTTTCGTGTGAATCAGATGATTCTGGTGTTGCCATATGTTTCCCCGATGTATTTCTAGTTAGAAATCTTTCTGGAAAGACATCGGGTACTTACATGGTGGAGCACGAAAAGGTTGTCAACATCCCTAAGTGAAAGTGGTACTGTGGAACCGACTGGATTCGAACTTGGAACATTCACGTCTTCAGTCCGTGTCGTTATCCACTTAACCATAATTTTGTACAGTCCCTATATTATTACTTATCTGACTATGCTGCAACATTATTACAACCGTAGAGTAATGCAGAGGATCTGTATTTCTACCAGGACGAGACACCAGCCCGTTATGCTGGGTTTGTGAGAGATTGGCGACCCTGTCGATAAATCGGCCAGCGTGACCGTCTCGTTAACTAGATGCTACCTCTTCTTGACTTTTTCCTGTGGGTCTTTCTAAAAAAATCTACTACGAGCTGCCGTTGCTAAAGTGCGTTGGAACTGTGCCCTAAAGTTTGTCGCCCATTAATTGAAAGAAAAGCGAAGGGCATTGAGCTGTATGGAGAGCACACACAGCTTTAATAAACCTGTTTTATGTTGCCAAGAAATTAAGTGTACCCTTTTTTTGTTTTTATATTGCAACTGGATATGTTTTCTCTGTTACATTTATTATGTTAAAATGCAATTATATATAGTTAAGTTATTTATGAGCAACCATGTATAATACTCAAATAAACAAACGAACGTTGAACACAATTATCATCTTCACATCTACAACTAATATCACAATGGAGGCAAATGACTCTATACTAAATGACTCAATAATCGTTGATGTGCTGACAAATAAAGCAATTAATTCGACACAACCTGTCACCGCTTAGAAATAAAATTTCCCGCGCTTTTTCAGCATTAACTCACATATTTGTTTCCCGCGCTTTTTAGGCGTAACAAATATATATACACACACACGTTATATACACATCGACCATCTGTTGAATTGCTGAAATTGATTGCGTCCACCTCCTTCTTTTATTGTAAAGCAACATAAAAACTAAACACCAAGAAATGTTCGGTATGTAAATCTTTCTTCATTCCGAGGTTTATAACCGTTACACGTCGTATACCACTCGTAGAGTCATAAATATAAGCACGTGCCGGCGTGTGAGCAAGGGTCTTCAACGCGACGAGAGAGCGGTAGAAAGCTCAATAAAACCCCACCCCGATGTCCCACCGGGGATGAACATAAATGTCATTTAAGAAATCAGATTTTATTCGTCCCTGGACATCAATTGATCTTTATTGCTTTTTCCCTTCAATAAGCTATTGTTTATTGGCATTTAACACTGCTTCATCTGATTTCTAACGCTGGGAAGGAAACAAGACTTGTTGTTGGAAGAAAATAAAGGCGAAATAAAAGAAGAAAATAATACGTACACACACGCACGTGCAATTACAATAAGCTAACACACACAAAAATGACAACGTTTCCTTCCAGATAATTGCTCTTGGGGAACTCTTACTCACAGGGTGTTAATTCCTCGTACGTAGTGCATGTTTTTTTTTGTTGTTTTTTTTTTGTTTTTTTTTTACTAATGACTCATCATTTATCAGGGAATAATCCTCGAGTAACCCTTGGCCTTGCTAAGTGCCGACTCATTAATATAAAATCATTTAAATAAACATAACCAACTTCGGTTAAAAATGGACTATTTCACATTTTTAGTCTATTTTCTTATAAACTGCCAAATTATTTTATTTTTCGGGTTAGAATTTTAGTGCTACGTTTTGCGTTCAAAAACTTGATACTGTTGTGAAATAAATGGCATACAATTTCACTATATGTTGATAGCTAATGTTATACAAGTACTCATGGTGTAAATATTTACATTGATATTCGTAGGTATGGGATCGCACGTGTCAAAAACAGGATGTATACATGGTAGCCATGTTATACATCTACTGATCTTATCTCATTTCTTTTTGTTGAAGCTATTGGAAAAAACTCAGACTTCTGCACATAGCCCACGATATCGTGGCTTATGATTGTCTGGTCTGTTTGACCGTAGCTATTTTTTATACCTTCAAGATTGTAAGTTTTCACACCCGACACTAATGGCAGCAATACACAGGAGGTGCATACGAAGTCAGGGAAGGGTTTGCTTAAAACAAGCATGCACAAAAGCAAAGTTTTTATCATCACTCCATGGATGTGTGGTTCCACGCCTGACAGACCATAGCTTGCAACACGCAGAAGTAAAGACGACCAGAGGACGAATGATACTGCTGTTGACTCCTTCTATAAACTGGGTAGATCTGATACTACCATGTTGCAAGCGCCACTACACTGGTAAGAAAGTGTTGGACTTTTAGGGGCTGTTGTCACTAGACCATAAAAAAGCGCAACTCTCGTATTGCTAACACATAGTTGCAGTTTTGTATGTTGAAGATGTAGATAGGAGGTGAATGCAAACAAACATCACACAGATTTTAAGACGTAAAACACTGTCAATATTGACGTTAACTTCGCATGCTTATATTTTCCATAAAATATTAAATTGTTGTAAACGCGAATACGTCACAGATGAGTACATAATCCAAAATAAATAGTTTTGAATTAATTCCAAAACTGTTTCGAAAAAAATCTATTATATCGCTAATAGGCAAAATAAACAAATAAATAATAATCATTATCGTTATTGTTAGTATGATTATTGTTATTGTTATTATTTTCTTATGGAAATAGCACCAGACAAGGCATGAAACCACTTGATGTAAGGAGCTAAAAATGACCACTTCAAGCTCAAAAACTACTCAACAATAAGTGTTATATGGATAGATTCCGACCAAGAAAACAGCAATTCTTCACTCTTCATCAGAAAAATCGCTCGTGGAATTTGAAGACAAAATTACAAAATAAGAGAAGCGAGAGTTACGAGGCTGCTGGAAGTAAATTCAAACTCCACTTTCTGTTCTCCTTATTAGAACGGTGTAGATATATAATGCAGCTTGTTTATATTGATACATACGCTATTGATAGTCCTTTCGCGTTAGACTAAAACCTATTATCTATTTCAAAGGGATCAGGCGGTTAAAGTGATCTAAAATGTGGGCTTTCGAAGAGAAAAATTGTATCTAACTGAGAACAAAGAATCTTTATAGAGAATAGAGTTAAAAGATATAATCACATCTATTTTTTTTTTTAAAGTGCGTACGGACATTTTCGACCCTGACTCCTTTCAAGGTGCGGGGCAGTTCGTGGATAGGTCAAAATATCTTTAATTCTGCTTTACAAATAAGTCGGGTCAAAGGTTAGACAACTAACGGGCCGATTTTCAAAACCCGGATCTAGCCCTGCGACTATTTCGCGGCGAATCTAAACATTTCGGCCCTTTTCGTGGCGCACTAATGAAAAGGTTGGAGTCATTTTATCACGCTCCGTTACTCTCAGCTTAACTCCTATCTCTTACAAGTGTCCTTACCCCAAAGTTGAAGTACTCCTCGTGTAGAATTATCACTACACGCACGCACACACACACACATGCACACACACACATATATATATATATATATATATATATATATATATATATATATATAAGTTATGAGGTTGAAAAAGACTAGATATACATTCGGATTTTACACATAAGTTATTTCGACCTTAACTAGGTCTCCTCGGATGTGTTTCCAACCACAATTGAAACCTAAATTAAAGAATTTTAACACCTTTTATATATATACATATGACAATAATTTTAAAATAAAGTAAAAATAAAGAATAAAATAAAAAAAATAAAAAGAATTTCAACGATATTCTATTTCTTGATTGGTCTCTATAATATAGAAGGGATGGGAAGGGCTGATTATGTTAATCAGTAAATTAGGGTGGTGGCATTAACGGAGTATAAAAATATGTAAAATCAAAGTACAAAAATAAAATAGGTTTCTTATCTTTACAAGAAGTTCATCTTCGATTTAAAAGGTGGATTATAACTGATCATGATTAAAACCTAAATGTGTCCGTTTAAAAGAATAAGAATTTAAAAAATGATGTTACAATGCGAAAGTCTGGATTAAGTTTCAATCCGAATGTATATCTAGTCTTTTTCAACCTCATAACTTATTCATGCTCTGTTTGAACGGACATAGAGCTCTCTGATTCGAATTCCTATCGAACATAATCGAACCTGAAAACTATATATATATATATATATATATATATATATATGGGAAATGAAAAAGGAAAAACCAAGAGATGTTTTTTATTTTCATTTTTTTTTATATATTCATCAACGTTTCGTCTTTATTTGTAAGACTTCCTCAGGAGGATAATTTTAAGAAAAATGTCATGCAAGTACATCGAAATATTGGATTGACATGATGGGTTGATGAGAAGAAGTAGTAGCGTACTCATGCCATCAGATTTTATTATTGTTATAATATCACCATAATTAATGTAGATCTTGCATTTGCAATTGAGCTCTCTGACGGTTCATTTGTGTGTGTTTTTTTTTAGTTTGTTTTAATAGAAAATGTTTTTTGAGGTTTTAAAATCGTATATGATGCCCTCTCTCTCTCAATAATTCACAGACATACTATTTCGCTGTATATCAACAAAGAATGAGCATATTAATGTTTATATAATCAATATCAGCTGCCGAGTGTGCTCTACACACACACACACACACACACACACACACACACACACACATATATATATAATAGTGTTCTGTTATATATACAAGTACGCTCTTTATATACATTTCTAAAACATATTTTACGCCTGCTTTCATTCAAGCATGACAGAAATAAACTTTTAATATTTCTTCAATAATTTTTTTTGTTCCTGTTTTATCCAAAATAAAATGAAATATATTTGTTGAAGCTTTATTTCAAGGTTAGCCATCAGCAGCCTCTTCGCAGACTTTAATTGGCCTTTTTGGTCGATGTTCACAGTGTAGTGTGTGCCTTTGCTTGCTGTTCATACCATCCCAGGCATTACCTTCACCTTCTTCTTTAATAGGTGCGCCTCAGGTGGCTGGCTATCAGGAAATGCTCAACAGTCATTTCTCGTCTATTTTTGCACACCGCTACTGTGCCCTCTCGGGGAGCTTTCTGTATACCTCGCCCAAAGCCATCGCATAAAGCATAACAGATATGTTCATAAATCCGTGCTCCCGCTTCTCCTCTGAGCACCCATCCCCTTTTTTTTCATTTATGAAGTTCTGTCGCACTAATCTAAACTTTGTTAAGATCTCTCCACCGTCATTCCTTCGCCCTAACACCACGCCTTCCCATCTAATTCTTGTACGTATCTATCCGTTATTTCCTTCCCATTATTTTTTGTTGTTAAAATTTCTTCTCTTTCTAGCCCCCTTAACATGTTCTCGCGTCTTCTTCTTCCTCTTTAACGGGGGCCATATCTCAACAGGTCTCAAACGCCGGCAAGGCATTATAAGAAGGGGGTTATTTACTTATGGGTAGGATCTGTGAATGCTTTTCAAGGGGTTGATGGTGGTAGGAGTGTTTGAGGAGGTAGCCCCTCCGTCGCACACCCCGTCGCCGGCCGACGTAAGTTGAGTAGGAAAGTCAGTGTTATTTTAAGGAGGAGAAAATGAAATTATCCAGTTACCTCTTATTTTTTTCTTTGATCCGGACAAGCCGAGCCCTGGCTGACTGGCAAATCATAACAAACATTTTAGGTCTCGCCTTACCATCGGTATTTAGTTACAATTCTAGTTTGGGAGTCCAAGTCGGCAGTCTGCCTTTTCTTTAAGGAGTCGGTAGTCGTCGCAGTTTTATTAATTTTGATGAAACCGAATCTGGAGTTTCGTGTCGGATTTCTTTCAATCTCAAGAGTGGGGAGTCTGTAATTTTCTAATTTCTGCTCATGCGGGATTTTATCAAAATCAAGGGAGAGCGCTCTCGCGCCTCCCTTATCTCTTAATAGACTTTAAAAACGGCCTATGCTGGAAATCTCATTTCTTTGATCAATCATAACTCAAAAACCAATAAACTAAATTATTTAAAACTTTGCACAACATTTTTATTTGATAGATTCTATAAGTGTGTAGAATTTCAGCATCAAAAAAAAATTTGGGGATTTCCTTACTTTTGTACATTCAGTGTATATGCATTTTCATCTTAACCCTATTAAGGGCCTATGATTTCAGTATACTGGCATTTTTCATGGAATATATTCTAGAGGTTAGGTTGACTATTAGAGATAATGCGTAGCTGTTCTTAAAATAAGTAAAGCAACTTTGTATGCAGACAAATAATTTTTATATCCATGTAGATTTCACTTACTGTAGTAAGCTTGTGCTGATAGCGTAATGGGATGTTATAAAAACGGTTGGATTTTGTTCTTAGTTTTAAGTACTTGCTTACCTAACCACAATGAATGAGTTGTGTGTGTGTTTATATATTTATATTCATGTGTGTGTGTATATGATACTTTTGACCGCCCCCATTATTTGTTTTATGTTTATAAAATAATTTATGTAAATATAAAATGTTCGATAAAGTAAGATTCACTGAATCAGAATTATTTACTTTGCTCGAACTCTCTTAAAAAGACAACACTATTATCCTCATCTATGGCAGTGTTTTTATGTTGGAGGATTATTAAATAGGCTTTGATGGACGCATTTTAGATGAATAATAATATTTAAATCGTCTTATAAATATATATTTAGTAACACAATTGGTCAAGGAGGATTTTTTAAAACAACATTTTTACGCATTGGACCATGAACCTGATTTTCGTACTCTGTCAAATTTTCATTTTTCACCCACATTTTCCTACTGACAGATCTTTTATTGCATATTAGTAGTATACCTTTTTAATCATTTCTATTAGCAACGTAGATTAATTTTTATAAATGAAATACAGTTTGAAAATTAGCCCCTAACAATTTATATCACTTTACCTTCGGCATTAAATAACCCAAAAAGGGTCGATATGCCGTAAAACAAAACTATCAAACCAAAAACCATGATTAAACATTTGAAGATATAAAGAACTTGAAGCATAAAAACTTTCACTATAATGACCAGATTCGGCATTAAATAACCCAAAAAGGGTTGATATGCCGTAAAACAAAACTATCAAACTATCAAAACTATCACTTTACCTTCTCATTTTTACCTATTTGCGTTAAAATTAAAATATTTACTATTTAATAAAAGTGATAAAGCTTTTAACTTTACGTAATTATCAATTCTGAGCAAAGTAGCCATATTTGGTTTACGTTACCGACTAAACAAAGAAGCCCACTTTGCCCAGAATCGGTACTTACGAAAAGTGTAACGGCTTTTTTAAAGTTTAATTTGTAAACGCAAATAGGTCACAAATGATGAGGTAAACCAAAATCAATTGCATTTTCTGTAAAATAATTTACGTCGATTATAACAATAATGATTGGCTTCTTAAAGGAATCGATTCAAGTAATGAAGATTACGATCCTGCAATTTTTGAAAAAGTTGTGAATATACATGAAGTAGATTATAGATTTTGAATATTTATTGTTGGTTTTGTGGTAAAAACGTATTGTAGTATCCATATTTTGGGAGGCTCTGCGTATGCGTCAGATTCATTCAAAAAAATGTCGTAGTGAGTGATTCAAACCAGCGCATGCGCACACAATTCAGTTTGTAGGAAAAAAACGTGTTTCATTTTTTGTTTTAGATAAAAAAAAACACGTTTCTTTCGTGTTTTTTTTCATTTTCAGTTGTTTTTATTCTTAACACCTTTCGTTTTCTTCACTTTTAGCGTGTTTATTTTCAGCGATAGTAACTTAATTGTTAAAAATGCCCACTTTTTGTTTTAGCGTGTTTGTTCTCATTCTGTTTCCTCTGCGCATGCGCTGGTTTGAATCACTCACTGCGACTTTTTTATGAATGAATCTGACGCATGCGCAGAGCCTCCAAAGAGCCTCAAAAGAGCCTCCTAAAATATGGATACTACAATACGTTTTTACCGGTTGTGTTAAGTGTTACTGTTTCTCTTACTTTCTGCTGATTAATATTTTGTATATATTTTTTTCTTTTCTTTCGCAGAATGTGAACAACCGGCGAAACGCGCCCGGACTGCTTACACAAGTGCTCAACTTGTCGAGCTGGAGAAAGAGTTCCATTTCAACCAATATCTGTGTCGGCCCAGAAGGATTGAGATGGCAGCTCTGCTGAACCTCTCCGAACGACAGATAAAAATCTGGTTTCAAAATCGTCGGATGAAGTTCAAAAAGGAAAAGAAGATGAAAGTCAACATGGACAAATCCGGCTGCGGCAAGTCCTCGGAGGTTTTGAACCCAAACTCTGACTCGGACAGTCAGAGTTCAATGAAAAGCCTCGAACATTTGAGCCAAGTCAACGGAACCGACGACGGCTTAAGCGGATCTGGCGTTTCACCCTACCGTTCACAGTCGACACCCTCACCGAGGGGACACAACCTGGGGCCGAATCCGGGGACGCCTGGTAGTATATACTCGTCCACAGAGCCGACTAGTGGAACTGGCGCCCCTGACGGCTTAACTCCCTCTCATTACAACAACAACAGCAACAGCAACAACCCAAATAACACTAATAACAATACCAACAACAGCAACAACAGCAATAGCCCTAATAATAACAACAATCATAATAATAGCACAATACTCATTAGCAATAATAATATTCATCACAGTAACAACAGTAGCAACAGTAGTGTGGGCATGAGCAATAGTAACGGGCATCTTACAAACGGAAATAACAACAATAACAACGGTATTCTCCATAGCAACGGCAATTGCCTTGGCAACGGGGTCTTACCGCAAATGATGACCCCCTCTTCTTGCAGTATGTCACCCGATCAGGCACATGGCGCACCGGCGCCGGCGCCTCCTCCTCCTCCTCACCAACAACAGCAACCACCACCGCCACCTCATCACCCTCATGTCCAGCATCAGCCACCTCACTCTCATCCACACCATTCTCTTTCCTCGTATGTGCCTCAGCATCACCATCAATCGGCCTCCCCGCCTCCAAACGTGGGCTCCCCACCTAGCTATCTGAATATGAACACGCAACTGCTGCACCAGGTGGTTAGCCAGGCCCCGTTTATCAGTTCTATGATGGACGATTCTGGGGTGCACTATCAAATCACCCACAGCTCGCAACTCGGGTCCTGCGGCATACCAAGCCCTCATGATCTGCACCACGACACTTATTCTTATATACCAAAGCTCACACATCTATAACAGGTCAACATCCAGATAACAGAGGGACACGCATTTAAAACACAAAACTAAATAAAATGTTTAAAAAAAATTTCTAGTGGTAACAATAAATTGCCTGTACATGAGGATGCATCGTAAGATCTCAAAAATAATTTAAATTAAAATATACACTTACACGACAGAAGAAAATAGACACGCTTATCATCAATCACAAATACTTTTGTCAGAGTGTCCTGATCAACCTAGGCGAGATGATATTGAATACTTTCCCTCTCTGATGAATTGGATAATCAATTGCTTGAAAGAGAAATACGGAATCCCGAGGTCTGCTGCAAATTATCGCTGTGTATACC
>OY744524.1:34556421-34616421 GCA_963556195.1 Sepiola atlantica
TTTTTTTTTAAATAGTTAACTGCCAAATTCTAACTTTTCTGAGGTAAATATTACATTTTCATAAACACTCTAAACATAAGCCACTTGAATACACGTTATTACCGACCACTACACATTAAATGCTACTTTCCGCGTTAAAATGGAAACGCTTTGTGTGACGTTATTACCAGCCACCGTTTAATTTACTTGAATGCTATTCTATAATTTTTATTTTTTACGTATGTATCAACTTTCTTTAACGATCTTTATGCTAGTTGTTATTATATCTATTGTGTTTAAGGCTGTTTTGTTTTACATGTTTACATATATTATTGGCTTCACCTTTTGTATATATGGCTTTTATTTGACCACCGGATAATATTTTAATAGAAAAGTAATGGAACTCACTTGTAAATATATAGATATCGAAACAAAGGAAATATAAATCATAACTAATGAACAACACAGAAAAGGAACTCCCATTATGTACAGAAAAGAAAAGTTCCAACTCTATCTTATTTACGTTTTTTGTCAAAGAATAAAAGCGAAGAATTTAACTGGAAATGAAATCGCATAACGAAAGAATCCACCAATGAACTAAATTACTTTAAAAAATCTTCATGCAAACAAAGGATGCAACAATGGGAATTCTATTTTGTGATTTTTCGAGGGAGATATTAAAAAAAACAAAAAAACAAATGGACGACTTTATTGAAACACGAAATTATGATAAACAAATGTGTATATAATGTCATAATATAAACTGTTGTTGAATATTGAACTCTACCCGATGGGCTCGTAACTTAATGTGTTATTCCCAAACAGGTGACACCTGCTACAAATACTTTGTAAGCAGAAGCATACGTCATGTTAATCAGTTAACTTGGAAGAAAGTATTAAAAAAACACCCTTGTCTGTGTTACCTCAGAGAAGAATTTGAAAGAAAAAATGACGTTAGAAGCGAAGGAGATAATCCAAAGATGTTTAATTTTAATGGGTATACCTATCGACGTTCATGTAATATGTTATATATACGTGAAGTCAGATATTTGCAAATGGCTTTAACGGACAGAAAATATAATGGAGGAGGTCATACAATTGACTCTATATTTAGCATCTACTTCCTTTGAAATAACACCTCTTTATTCTCAATAGGAAGGAAAATAAATAAAGGAAGAGCGGAATGGACATTAACGTGGATTGAGTACGTGTACGGATTTATTGCAAACCTTTATATTGTACTGGTGCCGAATACGCAAGACCTTGTCGTACTAGGCTAACCTTGATAAATGTTGATGTAGTCCGATTAGCGAACTTTTCTAAAAGCTAAATGTTCATTTATTTATTTAATAATTTCACAAGAATTTTTTCCATGTGCTTACAACTAAAACAGGGAATGAAAATCTGAATTTGATATTTTGCATAAAGAGGAACAACTGAAAACTTCAATCAATTTCCGAGAAGATATAAATTCAAAGACAATAAGGTACCGTAAGATCAACACAATTCGATATTCTGTAAATTTGGATTCAATCAACGATTGATCTGAATTGTGTAAAAGAAAAAAAAAAAGAACGCATTTCTGGATGTGAATTTCTTAATAATTTGATATGTACATAAATATAAGAACCAACATTTAAAATGTTGAAAAGAAACGGTGAAATGGAATTAAGCGAAACTTTGAAGAAACCCCTAAATGAAATCACAAATCGGGTAGGGGGGAATGAAAGATTGGAATATGTAAAGAATTAATAAATATAGCAGAAAATAATCTGTGTATTGTTTTTATTTTACTTTATTTTCAACTTGCTTGTTATGTATTACTACTTCTTACTTTTTAATTTTCCAACGTTTTCACAAATACACAACTGTTATGTTGATATATGTAAAAAGAAATACCATGTAAAAATACTATACATAAAAAGTATTACTTATGTGTTCCATTTATTAATACCAACACTTATCCAAAGTTAATGACACTCAAAAATGCTGGAATCTTTGGTTTTGAGGTTAGAAATTTGGTAAAGATGGCTCTCGAAACTTAAGACATTTTGAAACACCGTTAATAAAGATTAAAAAAAACATTTATTTAACCAGAGAAAATGACTGTTAATATAAAAAATGATGACATGATTACAGAGATTTGTGAAAATTTGGAATATCAAATTAAAAAGTACTCTTTATTTATTGTATGGAACATGTTTATGTTAATAATGCACCAAATTGTTTTTGTTTACAGCTATAATATATTTTCTAGCGTTGGTAGTCAGCATTGTCCATTTAGAAAATTATACCTAAAACCGTATTAGGAATAATGTGGTAAGCCACATTCTATAATAGTATTTTTATTTCATACGATTTATATTTTATGAATTTATTTTGAAAATTATCAACTACAGGTTTCTGCTTCACTATGGAAGATTTGTAGACTTCCTAACATATATATATATATATATATATATTAAAAAAAAAATTTTTTTAATGCAACTTTGATTCCTATATAATTTTATTGCTAGCTACCATATTGCAGAAAGGTTCTTGGATATAGTGTTTAGATGGTATTATTATTATTATTTTTATTTTTTTTATTATTGTTATAATTAATGTTATTTGATATGCAAATTACTATATCATACGGTAGTCTTAAGGGTAATATATTATTATTATTATTATTATTTTATCATTATTATTTTTTTTTATGTATATATTAGTGATATTTTAAGCTGAATTATTTCGACACTTGATTATTGGGGAAATGGTCGTATAATCAGTACCATTGGAGAGCCATGAATATTATAACTGTCCTGTTTTTAAATCCTTGAAACAGTTACATGGTAAACAGCTGATGATCCCCGTGTTAATATTAGACGCTTATGGTCTCCTGTTTTTGTTTCACTCTTTGATAATTAACCCCCCCTTTTTTTATTTATTATTATTTTTTTTGTATTTTACTTATATTTTTTCATTTATTTTTTTCATTTATTAATTTTCCAACGAATGTTAAGTCTGCAATATCTTGGATTTAGTTAGTTTGTCTGGGAATTTAAACTGCATTTTACATTTTTTTTAAATGACTCAAAGCTTCTTTAGACTATATATTGGGTATTTAGATCTGTATGGCTAGGTTTCCTTCCTCTTATCTAATTACTTTTCTGGTACCAAAGGTACTTAAGCTTTATTTTTTATTTATTTTTTAATGCAACTTTGATTCCTATATAATTTTATTGCTTGCTACCATATTGCAGAATGGTTCTTGGATATAGTGTTTAGATAGTATTATTATTATTTTTATTTTGTTTATTATTGTTATAATTAATGTTATTTGATATGCAAATTACTATATCATGCGGTAGTCTTAAGGGTAATATATTATTATTATTATTTTATCATTATTATTATTTGTTATGTATATATTAGTGATATTTTAAGCTGAATTATTTCGACACTTGATTAGTGGGGAAATGGTCGTATAATCAGTACCATTGGAGAGCCATGAATATTATAACTGTCCTGTTTTTAAATCTCCGAAACAGTTACATGGTAAAAAGCTGATGATCCCCGTGTTAATATTAGACGCTTAAGGTCTCCTGTTTTTGTTTCACTCTTTGATAATAACCCCCCCTTTTTTATTTTTATTTATTTTTTTTTTTTTTTTGTATTTTACTTATATTTTTTTCATTTTTTTTTTTCATTTATTAATTTTCCAACGAATGTTAAGTCTGCAATATCTTGGATTTAGTTAGTTTGTCTGGGAATTTAAACTGCATTTTACATTTTTTTTTTTTAATTTTTTTTTTTTTCATTTATTTATTTATTTATTTATTTATTTTAATGACTCAAAGCTTCTTTAGACTATATATATAATCGAACCGTAAAGTTATATAGATATTATGGGTTTTGAAAAATGAATAAAGAAATGGTTATTAGAATTTAGAATCCTATTGTTTACTCATATATATATATATATGTATATATATATTAAACAATATGTTCGGTCCAACAGGGTCGTTGAACACTGTTTATGACAGCCTTCTAGATATGCCCGCTTGCACATACATATATAGACCTTACTTTCACCGTAGTTCTTGGGTTAACCGCATTGTCTGGTGTTCATACAGAAGTTAAAATGTCTTGGGTTTGGAGGTTCAAATCATGTTACCGGCAGAACAACCATCCTCCACACTGATGATTCCCGGAAAGGCTGAAACACATGTGTATATGGATAGAAATTATGGCAATCTGGACATGAGGAGTCATTACTTTTAAATGGCACGTTCCAGCTACGCAATTTTGACGTGTACCCTCCGATTTCAAGTGCTTTCACCAGGTTTTCAGTTCAGAAGGAGATGATTTCAATTAGTTACTGAGATTTACGGTTAATCTCTGATTAATTTTCGTAACATTTAACTATTTTAGATCATTCGTAGGAGACGATATCAACGCAGAAATGTATAGATAACGTGGATAAAATGTGAAATAATTTTCTCGTTTTTCGCCCGTTTATTATTATGATCAAGTAAAAATCTTACTTGCACTCAATATCACTCGATATTGATTTTTGTATAACATAATATTACTTAAACATCCTTTCATTAGATTAAAATTATTTTAGAATAATTTTTAAATGACTGCCACAATGTTCAAGTGTAGCCAGAAATTTTTTAGAAATAGTTAAACTAAATTATACTCAACTACAGCTGCCTTACCAAGAACACCGTGAATTTTGCTTGATGCGAAAATCATATGGTTACACGCGCATTTCACCACAACATAAATTAATGCGACTATATGAATGTATATCTAAACAAGTTGGAACTAAGGCACTCCCCTATAAGAATACGCTTGTGTAGCTCGGACACTCCATTAAAACAAAAACGACTCTCCCTAAAAATATACAGATTTACCCCCAAAATGGATTTTAACCTTTGAAGTTCACTGTTAAATCGGAATCAATTACAGAGGAGAGAGAGATCCGAGAAATAACATCCTTAAAATCTATTTTTTTGAACTTTAATTCACCGTAAACAAGGCACATTTCAACTAAGACGTAAGTGGCTACTGTGGATAAAGGGCCATATTTTTAGGAGGAATTGTAAGTGACGAGTTGCAGTTTAGCTGCAAGATAATTATTAAAGTTACGTTTAAATTCCTGTATGTCGGTACAGTTAGGGAAACACTTTCCCTGTCCCCAACACTAATCTATGCCACCGCACAACTTAGTGCACCAAATGCAACCAATTCTACATAGGAAGAACTACAAGACCGCTACACCTACGCATCAAATAATATAAGAACGCCCGTATATCCTCTTTCCACAAACACACTACTATGCAACACTACTCAACGCAGCATCATCGTCTCTATCCTTGCCTCTATCAGAAACATTGGGAACCTAAAATCACGGAATCAATCATCGTTTATCTAAAAAAAACCGTCACTCACAGGAAGAATAACAACTCCTAGCAATCAAAACCATAATTGATCTACTCTTACTTGCCCACCAAAATAATTCACCTCATACGCTGGCATTTGTAATTAATTAAACTATTTGCCCCCAATCTAAATACATATAAAATATTGCCCCACACCTAAATACATATAAAATGTATGCAAATAATATACAAAAAATAATTTAAAAAATAATAAATAAAAATCAGATGAAAAAAAATAATACATATATATATATATGTAAATAAATACATAATTTAATACACAGACTTGTATTGGCTGAATCTATGAATTAATTCTCATTTAAGACCTAATTTAGTAACATCCACAGTTATCTCCCTTACACCGACTCTGTCTTACGCTTGAACTCCGAATTTAACTAAATTCAATAAAGATTAAACTAAATATATAAATGCCTATAAGTAACAAATTACATTAAATTGATAAACTAATTTTATAAAACTCACAATTAATAACATTTTTTGAATATATGATAACTAATGGAAATTCAATAAAATTTTATGAGAAAAAAGATTAATTACGTTATATTAAAAACAAAACAAAAAGACGAAAATAAAACAACACACAGAAACAAATAAAACAGTTAATTAATAACCATACAATACCCAATTAATTTGTCTAATATTACACACCTATTTTTGAACATCATATTCATATACAAAACATAAATATTAAGAATTTACGATTTATTCATTTCTATTTTTTGCTGGACTGGTTTGTTCCAACCCTACTCTCTGGCATCCATTTTGGTGAATTCTCCACACAGACGGAGTTTTGCTTTGGTGTCTATATTTGACAGAGGGAAGAGTTTCCTGAAATATTAAATAATTATTAATCATAATCCGGACACCACACACAGCCGACACCACACTTGCTGTTATGTAAGATTTAAAAATTAAAAAATAGTAATTTGTTAAGGACAATTTAGAGTGCCGGATAGTTTATAAGCTGGAATCTTAGTGGGGGGGGGCATTGTAAGTGAACGTAAACATCTACACCTGTGGATAATAAATATGTATTTATATAAAAAAAATAATTATTAAAGTTCAGTTCAAATCAAGCACTTTGAGAGAAATATGACATATTTCCAATTAAGCAATATTGTTAGTTACTTCCCTTGGCTAATCGAACACTTTCTGAGACTTACTATGGTCGAGGATAAAATATAGGGGGTATTTCTCTCACATTTGAGTACTCATCATATTTAGTGGTGGATTGGAGTTGTTCGGGTCTAGGGTTCAAATCGTTCGACCGACGGTACAGTTATATAAACCACATTGATAATGATTAGTGATCGTGAAACACATGTTATGCTTATTCATAAAAAATAATTGTGTGTATACTAAACGCATAAACGTTTCACAACGGATAAAATCAATTCCCGGAGCAGAACAGTTTCGCACCAAACTTATGTCCTCTTACGAAGATTAGAATCAAAATATAAAATATGTAATCTAATGTATAGAAGCATTATCTCTAATGAAAGGTATATTACAAAAATATATAAAACTTAGAGCAAAATAATGTATATGGTGTTGTCAAATTGCTTTAACTATTACAGACACTTGTACACAATTGAGGAAAATTAAAGAAAGTAATGAATTAACTACGAAAGATATGACGATTACTACTGCGAGTCCCAAAGTTAAATCAATACATTATCATGTTATGCGAGACATGATTTGTTATGAAAACGAATTACTGTTACGAACCGCCGGCAGATACTTGTTACAATTAGACGACAAACAATTGGTTGAGCGATGTTTTCTGTACAAAAGTTCCGCTTTTATATTTTTTAGAAGTTATCACTTCAACATTTTGTAAACAATAACAGGACGCATGCGTGAAGCATGACATTTACGTACAATTCAACCAACCAAATTGTTTTGCACCAAACCATCAACCTTCTAGAATTATCAATGATAATTGTTAGAAATATCAGAATTTAAACATTAAAGACAGATCGACAAAATACTTCGCACTACTCAATTCTACAATCTACGGCGTTCACTAAGCATTTGATTCGTGCGTCTAACTAAAAAGACGGGCAACGATCACGTATCAATTAGAAACTTACAGAATTCAAATTCAACCAACGAAAAAGCTTATAAAACGGAATAACAAATTAAACAACTACAGCTAAATTTTACACTTGGCTGAAGAAACGAAAACAGATATATGGTCTTTCACGAATACTATTTAAAGGAAAGCTTTCACAAAACACTTTCGTGCATAATACATGATTTTCTGACAACAATCTCTTACAGACAAACTGAGACAACATTGAACTCTTTTCTACATTTCTCTCATCCAGTTACACCTCACACAAAACTACGACTTAAACAGAAGTACCATATTACATAAAAATCGTGTTTGTTAACTTGAGTTCTTTTGTCGCAATAAGTTATTCCGCATTCATTTCTCTCTTTTGAAACAGTGTCAATTTATTCCATTACGCACAATCTAGGTATAAAAATCGACAAACACTTTTACTAGTTATACGCAGAAAAGTTTTAGGTTCTGATAAATTCAGGTTCCTTTGCAAGTCTTAGAATAATTGATACTTGTATAATAAAAAGCCGAAAAGAAGTTTATTTTTGTCCTTTAGTGTTGGAGAGGTAAATAAGGGGCAAGTAACTCTTTCCACGAATTTTAAGCAAGATTTTCCAGTAATCAAAACTGATGGCTTTAATTGGCGTTGCACATGTGGCTACTGTGCAAGGAGAACGTCGATTAGACATAAAAGGGTTAGGGTTGGGTTTAGGGTTAGGTTAAAGGTTAGGGTTAGAAAAATATTGTTCGAAAGCTAGAGCTGTTGTGAAGAGTTACCTGCCCCTTATTTACCTCTCCAACACTAAAAGACAAAAATAAACTTTTTTTCGGCTTTATATTATAAAAGCACCGAATAAGTATAATGTTTTATTGACTTTCAAGTTTCTTATTAATACATATTTGTATAAATATCGGATGTGGATGTACACATTTTATGTCATAGTTGATAGTACTCTTTCAGAGAGTCCAACGTTAAAACACCTAAGCCTGATATTCTCAGGATACATGAAATAGAATAAGTACATAAAACTATTGCCAATTCTACTACAAAAGGTATACCACCTTATTTACCCGGGTCGAAAACTTCTCACACCTTCCAGTATCCTATATCTCTACAGAGCCACTATTCGACTGTGCATAGGGTACGTTTGCCATATCTGGGCTGGTACCTCTTGGACAGGGTACAATAAAAGAATTTCATACCTAATAGGCACGCATTATCTGCGAATCTCCAACCTCGGTTGTATTGCCGTAGAGTTGCACCCTTGTCTTTTTTAAGTACTTCCACGAAACGTTCTCTGATGAAATTACTGCCCTTGTCCCCCCTAAACGAACTCATTAAAGGCGGAATTTCACATAATTAGACAAAGTGCTTTATTCAATTAGAAATTAAAAGAATTGTATTAGGGCGACCTGTCAAGATATGGCGGCAGAGACAGGAAGTCCCAAGTTACACGTGTCGGTTCAAGAGAAAACTGTATTTCTCTTTGTGATCGGTGAACTGGCTGGGCTCAGTCGCTTTTTTGGAACCTTGTTTTCGTTCATTCATGAATGTTCATTGCGATTCTTATGCAATGTGTTACTTAGCAGTGCTGTAAAAGAATGAACCAACGAAGAACATGAACCAATGAGCAACGATGTTGTTGATGTTTTCAACTGGTACCTTATTACCTAACCAAAAGAACAAGAAAACTTATGTTGCGATATTTCCACTTCGACTATGACGACCGGAAGAAATAATAATAGAAAACATCTGTCATTACGAACAACTTTTGAACTCCCATAAAACTGACTAGGTTAATGTTAGCTTACGGTTAGGCTATGTTTAGTTTAATGTTATGTTACGGTTGGGTTAGGGTTAAGGTAAGAAAAACTTCAGCTTTTGCCAAGTTCAAAAGCTGTACACGTGCCGACATTACTAACAAGCAGAGCATTACAACTGTCAAACAGGGGAAGGGCAATTTCTGTCAGGTGTACACAGTGTGATGAGGCATAGAAGTGAAACCTAGCCAGGAAGTGGTTAACATATGTGTTCTATATGGAAAGGAAGTGATATGAGAATGATACGATTGGTGAGTCAGGTTAGTCTAAAGACAGGCTTAGATCTGACGACATTAGACGAAGATTCAATTTCAACAGTATAAGAAAATGTATGCAGAAGAGGAGACGATTTTTGGTTTGGTCACATTGAAAGAATAGATCAGAGTGGTTTTGTGTGGTAGATGTTGAACAGTTGGGGTAGTGGAATCAGATGGCTGAACTCCAAGGCAACCACGAAAGGAAGTGATAAGTATGACTTTTACAGAAAGAGGGTAAATAAACACCTGGGTTGAGAAAGGTTAGTTTGGAAGTCAACTTCTAAAAGATGCCCTACATATGTCAGGATCTGAAACAGACGTTCAACCGAATATGATGATAATTATCATAATGTTGATGATGCTGACAATGACGATATTGATGCTGCGGCGACTGCTGCTGCTGCTACTGCTGCTGCTGATGATGATATTTAAAAAGTTTTCCGATTTTCCAAGGTGTAAAAAAGGATCCCCTCATCGAACGTTATACATGACTTATTCGAGCCACATAATATTACATGTTATCATTCGAAAGCTAACTTTAATGTGGGCAGATCTAAAGTGAGATTGTGCTCATATTTAATGTTGACTGAAACGTACAGTGCACACATTCTGACTTAGATTAAGTGAGAATATCCTGTATATAAACAAAATAAATTTGAGAAACATTACGTTCATTTTTTCCATTATGTGAACACGTAGGTACTGACGAGAGAATATTGTTATAAATACGTTTTTGGGAGGCACACTTTAATAAATTCACATATATTATAATAATTATAATAATAAATGTTAGTTTGTTACCGTTTGTTTGTTACCCTACAGTGTTTTTTTCTTTATACTTATATATGTTATTTCGATATAACGATTAATACATGACTATTAATACATATACATTGTTTCGGATTGAGTTATGTTTGAAAAAAAAAATCTTTTTTATTGTCCTAGTTAACCGTAATTTTGAATTAACTGAACAAGTCGCCATGTTTCTCTTGGTTATCTGTGTATGTTTATCCTTCCGCCTCACTCTACGTTGATTCAACAACTCTCTTATATTTGTCAGTGTTTTTTGTGCGCATTTAAAGTAAGAGTGACTATTTTGTCAGCGTCGTCATCTAATTTACATAGTGTGTATGTGCACACCGCAAACACGTATGTAATTTAGATGATAAAATTATAAGTATACTCACTTTTTTTGTTTTATTTTACTTCAGTTGGAGTTCTCAGAAATAAAGGGGCTTCCTCATGAGTCTTAGACTCGAGTTCTATGAGATACAGATATATTCGAATATTCCATTAACGTTCTTTTTTACCTGTCAAACTTTGAGTTAGTAAAGCAGTTAAGAACAGTGATTTTCCTTTCCACAATTGACCAGTTAACTATGATTTAGTATATCTTTTTGTGGTCTCTTTGTCTTACCGGATTCCAGTACAATAATTCATCTAGTATGGGGGAGTACCCAGCTAAGTGCTGTTACTTAAAGTAACATTACTCGGAGATGTTGCACCATTTCTCATATGAGCCAGTGTATACCCGTGTCGAGGAGATCTTATTTGAATTTCGAATACTATGTTATTTTGAATATTTAGTCAGGGTTTACTTGTAGGGGGAAGTATCTTCATTTCAAATTGTCCTGACACAACCTTGTAAAGAGAGACCGAAGGCACTCGAGGATGGTGTCTAGTTGGTAATTCAAACTCTCTAATAGATAATTCTTATATATATATATATATATATATATATATATATATATATATATATATATATATATATATATATATATGACACTTAAAACAAGTTTTGCCTCATCGCGAAATCTGGCGTTACATTATCTACTCATTAATTTTTCTACTTTTATTTTCTCATCAGCTGTTCGGGATTTCCTACGTCCCACGCATTTGTTTTTCAATTGAGTCGTGACGAGTCACTTTTCAATGCCATGAATTAAAATTGAGAACAAAACAGTATTTATATATATGTCTACATTCCTCCAATTCTTATGCCGGTTTGTGTGATAAAATATTTTATTTTCCTCTGACTTGAAAATAATGTTTATTTTCCCAGGAGATGGAATGACAAGGTTATTACACGATAACACTAAAAAGAAAGAAACTTGAGCTTAAACGATATTTCACACTTGATATCATTAAATAAATTTTATATAACATAAATATACACCGTATAAATTTTTAAAAAATCTATACGGGAACGCAATTTAATGTTTATGAAATTATGATTGCACGATTGTTGAAGATGCAATGCCACACGAAAACAATCATCTGACGTCGCCATTGTGTCGAATATGAACTCGAACTAAAATAGACTTTATTGGCATTTGGACTAAAAGAAAAGTGTAGTATCTGTTCCGATGATACTACACTCCATAGACCGGTATCGTCTTGACCTTCGAGCCTTGATTCTGCCGATCTGTGGGTGTGTCCTTTGCAGTTCTAGGAGGTCAACCCTCCCAGGCTTTTCATTCTACCCCGACGGAGCTGCCCAGGCAATTTTTAAAGGTCATAAGTGCTCTTCCTCTAGGGTGCTGACTTATCAAATCCCACTTTTCGACTTTGTGTCACATCTTACCGCTGTGGGAGGTAGATAAATAACTGGCATTTGGACTAAGATCAAAGTGTAGTATCTGTTCCGACGGATGCTCACTTTTTACACCGATACCTTATTGGCATTCGGGCCTCGATTCCGCTCGTCTGGGTACTGTCCTAAGCAGTTCTAGGAGGTCCGCCCTTTCAGAAGGGGTTAGTTTATTGCTAATCGCCTGAGACGCCCTTTCCGGAGAATCCCGACGGGGCGGCACATACATTTTTTGATGGTCAGAGTGCTCTTCTTACTCTAAGGCGCTGACTTATCAAATCCCCCTTTCTTAACTTGTATGACATCTAAACGCCGTGGGAGGTAGATAAAAACCTAGATAAAAGTGTAGTCGGAAGATAGTACAATAATACTGTGGGGTCTGCGTACGCGCCGGATTTTTTATAGAATGGTAATATATCAAAAAGTCCTCTAAGGGTTTTGAAAACAGATATACACTACCACTACACTAACCAAAGTACTTAGATGAGTATATTTCACATTGTACAAAGGTAGTAAATAGTATAGTCCTATCTTCATTCACGCAGAAGGTTCATTGAATGGGAATATTTTAAAGCACGGCAGCGATATATAATAGATGAAGGATACAACAATGGAATTTCCACGGGTCTCGCTAGCCTGTATAATCATACGTATATACCTTCATTCGTACGTATGTTTTCAAACTTCCACACCATTTTAAAATCGAGATCACCTAACCGTCACAGATGGAATGAAAAAGCGTCGTTAAGTACCACTATTTTTGTTTTATCCATTTTAAAATGAATTCTTCCAAGTTCGAATAAGACAGCATACATATAATTTTTAGCCGTTTACTTAAAAGTGATATTTGCTTTATTTGTTTAAAAGATAATTAGCAAACATTATTTCTTGGAATATGAAATGCGTGAAATTTTCAAAGAATGAAACGGATGTTTTTATTCATTCATTAATTTTATATATATATATATATATATATATACACATGTATTATATCTATTTTAATTTTATTTATTTATTCATTTTATTGTAGACATTATGTGTGAAGTATGTTGAGAGTGTGATATAAAAGTAGCTAGTCTGGATCAGATTTCAAGTTTTGCTCGGATAAAATAAGTTTGCTGATTAGAGGAGATAAATTAGAGAAGCTATTACGTTGTTTAATTTTGTTAGAGTTTATTATGAGTGCTGATTCAAGAAGTCTTCGCCGAGATTTATTTAAAATGAATTTTAAAATGTTAGCCTGTCAAAAATGAAAAGAATGATCGTGTTGTAATGCATGAGGTAAAAAGTGCGTTCAGAGAATTGCTATTTGTTATATCTCTTTTATGTTCGCCAAGCCTTTTTTTCAGTTCCCTCATGAAACAGTGTATATATCAGCATTAGATGTGGGTTTTAAAAAAATATTCGTGTACTGTTTTTAACGTTTTTTTTAATAGTTTGTGATGTAGTTTGTATTGTCGGAATTCTAAGTTTATTTAGTGTTGCAAATTATTGTATTATCGGAATGAGTATGTAAGAGAAGATGTCTATTTATGAGAGAAATGTCCGGTGTATGAGATTTTTGCTTATTGTTTTTTTTTTAAATATTTGTAGGGCTTTTTTCTTTTCATTTAAAATAAACTGTGTGGGGTATTGCAATGGTTTCAATGAATTCATGATGTATTTGCATTATTTGTTTAGATATTGTGGAATACAAATTTTGAAAACACGTAGGAAAAAACAATTATCATCCCTATTTTTATTTTGTTGTTACGATGGGAATCACATGTATATATTTTCATAAGCGAACTTTTTTCGGCTTACATCACGCAAGCTTACTCCCCGTCCCTAATGGTTTAATAACTCCAACCACTATCATTTCACCCACTTTTTCCACAGTTAACTCAACTTCTACCACTGCTACCATCTATTGGTAGCTCATGATTTATCTTTTCATGAGCAGTATTTTTCAGCTTTTCTCCTCCTACTACAATTGTTTCAAATATTTTGTACTTTGTGTGTTATTTTCTTCAGGCCAATCATCTTTAGGAAGTCTTGAAATAAAGACGAATTGTTGATGAATACCTAAAGTATATTTTTGGTTTTCCGTTTTTAATTTTCCATTACGTTGAAATATGAGTTAAATTTTATATCATATATATATATATATATATATATATTTATATATATATATATATTTATATATATATATATGTATGTATATATATATATATATATATATATATGTATATATATATTAGTGTAGAAAACTCGAAACAACTTCGACTGTAGGTGTGAGCCAATTTAATATTTTTTATAATATTTATAGTTAATGCCCTTTAAATACTTAATAGTTTTAATAGTAGAGCCCTGTTTGAAATTACAATATTATTGTCATTATACGATCAAGTAAAGTTTCGCCCAAGCGTTGAACACTATCGACAACATGACGCCTATCTAGTAAATGTAAATTAATTTAAATTACTGTATGTGGTGATTTTTCGCAACCGTGTGGGCTTGAGCGTTAGGCTCCTGATTTTGAGCTGAATCTACGACTGCAACCGCTAATCCTGTACTGATGAGAGACGAAAACCCGAAACAACGTTCAATGTAGGTATAAAACACTTACATATTTAAAATCTCTCTCTCTCTATCTATCTCTCTCTCTCTCTTTCTCTCTCTCTCTCTCTCTCTCTATATATATATATATATATATATATATATATATTGACTAATACTATTTAGTGAAAGTTCGATTAGTAATCGGTACCAGTGAATTCGAGAATGTGTAGAAATACACTGCCGCTCCATCTTTTAGTTAGAAAACTTAAAGGCGAATTATACGGACTATGCAAATCTTTATAACGATACTTTGATCCATGGAAATTTATTGAAGAGTTATCACAACAAAGGGACATGTATGGCAAGTATGGAAATGATATAAGTTTGCAAAACTCAATCATGTTCTGCAAAAACAAAACAAAACACATTCTTCTTTTACAAAACAATAACATCCAACACCTTGAATACATATTTAAATATAACGAACTTGAAACATAAAAACTGTTACCAAAATGACCGGATTTGGCATTAAATAACCTGAAAAGGGTTGATAGGCCGTAAAACAACCAACTCAACAACCAACAAACATTACATCAAGTGGCTTCATGCCTTATCTGAAGCGATGTCTATTAAAAAGAATTAAATTTAAAAAATGCACAGGTAAAACTGAGGAGGTGATGGGATCAGGAATCACCTCATCGTGCTCATTTGATCCAAGCTTTGATTCTCCAAATCTTATACATAAAAGTCCTAAACTATCATTTAGTAATAGTTGTCCAGTATGTTGCTTTCGAGGTCGGAGGTGGGACTTGGTTTCAATCAAAGTAAGGCGGTTACTGGTTGAGCTTGTCTGAGGTTTAAAAAAACTCAAAACGATTAATGAAAATTGCACATCACTCACGTCACACTTTAAGCATCTTCAAAATGTTATTTTCTAAATGGCTATTTTTTTAAATATTTTTCTGAAAAGATTTCCCCAGTCCAGAAAGATTTATTGATGCTTGTTTAAATAACAATTCTCAGTAACTACAGTAAATGTTATTTATATTTTGTGAGCGGGTGTATATGTGCGTTAACTGCACAGGCAATGATCGCCCGCTCGTTGTGCCGATCGAAAGTCATTGCTCGATGCAGTCGATGTTGCAACAGAAGAATCCTCCCTCCAAATAAAATTACAACTTCATTTTAATAAAAGTAACAAAGGTTTATTTTTAAAAGTTACAATAATACTCGTTTTCTTCTACTGAACACAGACTTGCAAATGAGAATTCTTTGCCCGACTAAATGAAAACATAAATCAAACCAAACACAATCCATTTAGCTAAGAGCCCAAACGTCCATCTCTCTCTAGGAGGCACACCACCCGCAATTGATTGAGATACCCAGAAGGCCAACTAAATTTCTCTGCACCTCTGCTGGAATATATATAGGTATCACTTGAACCACACCAGAAAAGACCACTGGAGTTATAAGCTCCCAATCTCTGGAATCATTTGGAATCATTTGGAATGATCGTAACTTTTAAAACGTCTCAAGTGGGTTGTAAAGCAGAAAACTTCATATTTGAACGAACATTACTTTTCCATGGTGTTCATCTCTTAGCATGAACTACCGTTTAAAGAGAAATCAAATTCTGGGTAATCAAACCCAGACAAAACATATTTAACATTTCTGATCTAATTTCTATTCTCTTAACTAAATGTTTCTCACTTGCAGCAAGTTTGTTATTCACATGCATTGCAAATATGCAACCGACTATACATGCAGCATTGTACATGTTTATAATTTTATGTTATGCAGATCTGTTATCTATTATTATACTAAAGCTGAGTTAATCAAATTGTCCTATATATGTTAATCACAGAAATTACATGCTAAAATATTCCTTAGTTTTTTTTATTGAGTTATATTTTTAAGTCTTGCATTTTGATTGTTTAAATTAGTCGTAATTTGCAATCAACTCATAAGTTAACCCATCTTTTACTGAGTTTATGTAAATCACTGTATGTTGTTTTACCCCTCATGCTCTTATTGTATATGGTGCCTATCACTATCGCTTATGTTGCTCTTTTGTTTATCGACATTACTTTTTCAGGGGTTTGATATCTAAACATGAACTATCGTTAAAGGGGAAACCAAATTCTGGGTAGTCAAACCAAGACCTAACACATTTCCCATTTCTGCTCCATAAAGTCGATTCGTTGAAGAACGATAAACTCTCCATTAAGCCATCTTCCTCTTCACTGCCCAGCTCTCAACTTTTCAAATCTTCTCCTATTCAACTCACTCTCTCTATAGATATATATATATGTGTGTGTAATTACGACACCATGTTAGGATCGCCGTACAGTGTCCGCGAGAACGCTAAGTATTTTTGTTCTTGCTAATGACTAAACTAAACTATTTCTGGCTATTTCTTTATTACTTTTCATTTTATATATAACTAAAAAAAAATTGTTTGCCTTTTCTGTCAACATTGTATGTTATTAAACCGACTAAGATTTCTTAAAGTAAATTGTGATATTGCAGCGCTTGCTCGAATTTTGCTTCATAAAATTGATTCGTTAAAGAACGAAAAAGACTCCATTATGCCCCCCTTCCCATCCATCTATCTAATTATTTCCTAGTAAAGGAGAACCTATCTTACATTTTCATATTAGTTTTGGGGGGTGCTGTTTTAAACTTATTCTTTCTATCTATCTATCTATCTATCTATCTATCTATCTATCTATCTATCTATCTATCTATCTCTCTCTCTCTCTCTCTATATATATATATATATATATATATACATGGATTTTTTTTTATCTGCGGTGGCTCAGAAATACTCGACTTGTCCTCGGGCGCAGGCAATCTCCTCTGGTTGTATTGGACATGCAGATTTTGGAAAGTCATCTATCTAAGAGAAAGAAACACTCTGATAATGACATCTTGCTACTAACCACTTACGTATTGGCAGCAAGACCTGATCAACAACCTTTTAGAGCCGGAATTTCGAACAAAGTATCCGGTTTGCAAACCTATAATTGCTTAAGTAGTAGATGGGCTCTGCCTATCGCACGGCCTTCGCACGCCTTCTCTGTCTATTATCCAGACGCAGAGGTATCAGCGCTGGGCCGCCTCTAAAGGCACACAGTGCCTTGCCTTGTTTCCTGACTACAACAAGAACGCCGTCTCTCTTTCTCTTTATTTGGACAATTTGGGGAAAGTTGTTTCGTCACTAAGTCCTACATGACTAGTCCGGGTCGCTCTTGTTCCGACAAGTGGAGGGTACCGGTTAGACAGTTTGGCTGGCTGATATTTCCGACTGTCAGTACAGAAGCCCAAATTCTTAGGAAGCACTAAAACGGCTGCTCCATCAAAAGTTGCATTATATCGTGGGGAACTGTACGTGTCATGCAGTTCATGAATAGGGACCCTACAGTTAGCCAGTGGGCTTTCCCGCATGAACCAAGTAAAAACTAATGGACAAGTTGTCTGAGCTTATTGACACCAAACAAGCGCCCACATTGCCCACCCCACTCTATCTCAAAACAGACATGAACTTACAAAGTTGAAAAAATCAAACCTAAACCAGAAACCCAACAAAAACATATTCGCCCCCGCCTTTGAGGCGCATTCACAAATATCCGGGGACTTCGAACCAACATTAACGACGTAGAAACTTTTTTCCTGACAAACTCCCCGCATATCCTAGCACTAAATGAAAAAAAACTCAATCCTAAATCTCCTCTCACCACTTTGACATGACTGATTACCTCCCACTCTACCGTAAAGACTCGGATAAACGTATACACGGGCGAGGGGTTTATGTTCGGAATACCACCCCCTTGACTAGAGAACATAGGTTACAATCAGACCACTAAGCCTACATGTGCTTTAGATAAACCACACATCACAGCGTTTGTTACTTATATTTCTGATATCGTTCTCCTCTGACCCAGGACTGTATCCTGCTTAGCTCTGTCTCTGAAAGCATAGATAGAGCACTCTCACTGTACTTGAATGCCCAAATACACGTATTTGGGGTTTTTAATGCACACCACCGTGACTGGTGTGAATTCTCTAACTTTACTGATGCAGCTGGTAATTTTACGTTTAATTTCTCCTTAACTCACCTCTCTCACAGACTGTTATTTTCCCGACCTGCCTTCCTGATCGTGTGGACCAGCTAGCCTCACTGAAGTGTTATTGACCTCACTGCCCGAGGCTTGTGTAGAGAATGGCGTAGTCTGCTGGGAAACTCTGATCACATTGTGGTAATGATTGTCATTACCTTAAAAATCCATCCAAAAGCTGATGAGCCGTTGCTCAAAACGACGAGAAATTATGAGCAGGCTGTATTTGAATCCCTCAGAGATCACATCAGCGACGCCCCATGGATTAAAACTTTCCTACTCCCTGTTGATCAGTGTGCAAATGAGTTAACGGAATGGGTCAAAGCAGACATTGTAGCTTATGTCCCTCATGCGAAAGTTCTTCAGAAAACCCCACTCTCCTCAATGTGTTCTACCTCAGAATGTGCAACTGCTATTGCTAAGAGACAGCAAGAATTCCAAAAGTTCCGCCGCCATAAGTCGACTGCGAATAGACAGAAATTTATAGAGTCAAGAAATTATTGTAAAGTAGTGATAAGTGAAGCAAAGAGAAAGTATACAGTGATAACCAAAATGCATTCAGTCATAGAAACAAGGTACTCTCGATTTCTGGAAAATCTGCAATAATGTGGTGAATAATAGACCATCAACAATTCCCCCGCTATCAAATCAGACTTCACTTTGGACTCAGAAAAGAACCTCGTCCCTAAATTCCCATTGCAGACTGAAGCTACACTTGAAAACCTGGTCATCACCCCAACTCATGTCAGGGACATCATAAAAACATTGCCATCTCCAAAACTTGCGGGACTAGTAATAGTAATAATAAAGTGCTCTGCTGAACTGACACTTGTCCTCTCCAAACTCTACAACAAATGGCTTGCTTAATCCTGCTTCCCTGATAGCTGGAAAATTGCCTCTGCGGTGCCAGTTTTCAAGAATTCTGGGGATAGAACTGATCCTCAAAACTCAATCAGTCTACTCTAGATATTTGCTAAATTTAAAAAATCTTCAATCAATCTAGCGATAGTTCGGAACTTAGATGATGATAAACTTCTTTCTGAAAACCAGTACGGATTTAGACAAGCACGATCTACCGCGGAAATTCTAATGGTCATCTCATAACGCATATATCATAGACTGGACAAGGCAGGTTTAACTAAGGTGGTAGTGCTGGATATATCCAAAACCTTTGACAAAGTCTGGCATGAAAGAGTTCTCCTAATAATTCACTCATATAGTATTACTGGACACATATTTAGTATAATCAGACCCTTCCTAATCAAACAAAGAACCAGGTTGTTATCGATGGCCGTTCATCAAAGCAACATGACGTAAATGCTAATCTACCCCAGAGACTCATCCTTCGACCTATATTGTTTCTGAGTTTCATAAACGACCTCGCTTATGCCATTGAGACTTAAATATGTATATTTGCTGACGACACTACGCTCTACTCTCGTCATGTGGGCAAAACCGACACGCACATATCTAAAGCAATGGCTGAATCCTTAGAAAATGACCCCCAGCGTGTAGTGGATTGGGGTCATAAATGGATAGTAACTTTTTATGCCGCAAAGACAACGCCCCGTTCCTTCAATAACTACAAGAAACCTTTTCAACCACCGATTGAACTGGCAAATAGCACCCTACCTGAAATTTAAAGATTCAAACTCCCCGGCCTAACATTCACAGGTAACATGAATTGGAATAAATACATTGAAAACATTGCCAAGGCTGCTGCAAATAAGGTGGGCTCCCTCTACCTTGCTAGTAAACTTCTCACACCTGACTTCATCCTATTTCTACAAAGTAACCATCCGCTCATCCATGGAGTATTGTTGCCGCATCTCGGCTAGTGAATCATCAACTAGTCTTTTTCTCTTAGAACAGGTACAAAAAGAGTCGTCAAATTAATAGGTCTCCCACTTTTCTACCAAGTTCCAACCACTGTCCCATCACCGCAATGTTGCATCCTTATGCATGTTTTACAAGTACTTCACTGGATTGTGCTCTTCTGAACTTGCTGCCTTAGTGGCCCCTCGACGTAAATTCACTAGACCAACCAGACAATCGTCCAAACTCCATCCATTCACTGTGGAGGTCGCGATATGCCGAAGAGCCTTCTACTACAATAGCTTCCTTCCTGGTAGGGCGGCCCCTGGACCTCCCACCCTGCTCCTTGTTTCCCCGACTGTACTGACATACAGAAATGTAAAACTAATGTAAATAGACATCCTGCTGCACAGCTCCCAACTTAGGATGGCCCCCATATCTTACACCTTATCTCTCAGTAGCTTTGTACGTCTACAGTGGCAGCCTGCACTGTTTGAGATGAACTATGTTAAATAAAAAGTTAATGATGAACTAAAATTAAAGATATATTAAGGATAAAAAATTGCGAAAATTAAATAGGAAAACATAAAATAAAAGTAATGGGTGGAAATTAAAATAAATTATTTCTATAAGACAAGAAACTAAGAGGAGTGAAAAGGTGATGTGCATAGCGTCAGATTCTTGACTAAGAATGAGAGTAAAGATTTATGGTTCAGCGGTTCCAAGAGTATTGATTTACTCCTCTCCGGGAGTTAGGCACAAGGCCAGTTTTTATCTTACTCCCACAAGTAAGATGTGACCCAAGGTCGGGTCGGGAAAGTGGGGGTTAAAAATTGCCTGGGCAGCCCCGTCGGCATTCCCCGGTAGGGGCGCCTCAGGCAGTAAGCAATAAACTTACACCTCCCCAAAGAGGCGAGGCGAAGCCTGGGAGAGTGGACCTCCTAGAACTGCACAGGACAGACCCATAGACCGGCGTAAATACAGCCCCGAAGGCCAAGACAATACCAGTCTATGGGGTGCAGTATCCATCGGAACAGATACTACACTTTGATCTTAGCCAAAAGGCCCACGATTCAGCGGTTCTAAGAGTAGAAGGGGTAGATTTGTGCATGTTTGGAAATATACTGAGGTACTCACAGAAGGTCGTCAATTCCGGAACAACAAACTGAGTAGTACAAAAGAACTATATGCACACATTAACTGGGTGGTACAAGCAATGACAAAATAGGAACAGACTGTTTAAAATTGGGTTAAGCGGATGCAGTTAAGATGATTGAAATCGACAAATATTCGTCAGTCTGAACTTATATATAGTGCACTTATCTATGTATCGGTTTAGAACAGGCTTTTCATAGACATTACGAAACGCCCTGCAGTTCGTGTCAAACACAGTTCTGCTGGTGGCGCGTGTTCGAAAGTTCGCACCTTTAGTCTTGCCCTGGTATAACTTCTTACTAATCAACCAAAGGGAGATAACCTATATATTTTCTATATAAACGACGTAGTAGAAGTGGCGCTACGAAATCGACCGTAGCCGAACATCGCAGACTTAAACGTCAGTTCATACGGGTATTCTATTCACAACAGCATACACTTCATCTTATACTGATATAGATAAATTTCTAAATACTGAGGTGAAATGATGGGAACGCAGCGCTAAGAATTATTCTTACTTGTAATTAATTTGTTTACGTCACTCACACAAACAACGGATAGTTTATTGAGATAGATATATTCTTCCGCCACAAACTCAAGTCACTCCTTCTAATCTCAAATGGAAGAGTTTGCTTCCATCTATCATTTTATTATAGAATTAGAAAGAGATATGAAAAAACAAAGACAAATGTTTTCGTAATTTAATTTCTAAATATTGCAACTAAACAGCAGGCACGTAGAGAAAAAACAAACACGATAAAATACCGCGATCAAACGTAAGAAATCACACGCTTTGTTAACAACGAAAAACACTTATCAACTTGGTTGTTTGTCTTATCACTACGCGGAGAAAAACATGGAATTGGAAGGGATTTTTCCGTTCGTGCATGTCGACGTTTCGATTGTAGCTTTCTTGTATAAGGTTCAAATTATGTGTTTAAATTATTAAAGCCTTCTCAATGGTGATGGAGGTGAAAAGCTATCTAATGTTTTATATTCTACTAGACCACCCGTGACCCGTTGGGTCAGTTTGTTATATTAGCTATGGAATTCATGTATGAGCGTGACACTTGTGGCATAAAGAAAATAGTTTTTTTTTACATAACAGAAGCATTTCTATGAAAGTATATTAAAATGAAAAAAGAATATAGATAGATTTCTATGAGTCGTTCTGTTTATTATAATTGTTTTTTTTTTAAATTACAGTTACTGAATTATAAGTGGTTGGTTAGGGCGATTTGAGAAAGGAAGGGAGTACAGCAGGCTTTATCGCGTACGTAACGAAAACAGAGGGAGTAGGAGTGGTGAAATCTATGAGAGGGAAAGTGGGAGGTGGTTTCGTTCACCGACCGCTAGTATGGCTGATATTAATAATGAGTGTTGTTTTTTTGTTTGTTTGTTTTTGTTTTTTAAAAGGGAGGAGTTTTTTTGAAACTGCGACAGACTTTACGAAGTCCTCCCGTTGAATGTTTTTAGCCGTGAAAAAAACAAATAAACTATTTGATGAAATTAAATGAAATTGTTTAAAAATTTCCAGAATGAAAAATTTCATGCGTTCGTTAATCATAATAGAGTATAACGGAATTGGAATAACAGATTGAAGACGATGCTATTTACGCATGCGCAACCGGATGTTGAAAACCGGAAAGCTGAAAGCTGATTGCAAACATACAAGAACAATAGACTTTTAGTATTATATAGATTCTTTTTTCTGTTTAACAGTAAAAAGAGGATAGCCTAATAGTGAAGAAACTGTTCTATTTACATACATACACATTTATTCACTGATAAATAGTTTGTTGAAGACAAACGTAAAGGTTGTAGCGGAATATGTAGCAATTCACACAACAGGATAAACAAAGGTAAGTGCAACAGATATGAGTACTGAAGAAGAGAGGCCTTTAAATCCAAAATACAATAAAAAGAACACATGTTGTCGGGGTCGGAGATAGATAACTATGGGTAGGCTATAAATAAGTAAATGATTTTTACTACGTGCTATGTGTGTTTGAGAATATATGTAAAATCTACCAGAAAGCGTAACCTAGAGGCCAGTTCTTCGAGTGTCCTTTGAATGACGCGCCAGAAAGAAGACAGTCTCGTTCTAAATTTCAAATACCTCAGAAGACAGTGTTCTTAGGTTTGTGTCAGAATTTCTTCACTATAAATTTCCCGCACAACCCCGATTGCAGGTATATATATATATATATATATATATATATATATATATATATATATATATATATATATATATATATATACATATATATATATATTAACTCATTTTTACGTACATATAGAAAGAAATCTATGGACACGTGTTTCTGGCTATAAACCGTTATCAGCATTGCTTATCTGGGTAAAGATCGAACCTACGATAATACTGTTTACAGTCTGCATTAATGGATTCTTTTTATATGTACGTATAAATTAATTAATGAATAGAAAAATAATTACACGTGTCATTAGAAAGGGCGACTTGATGCACTATTCATTACCGCTTAGGAAGCAGACAAATACTTAGAAAACAGCTATGTTTCTATCGCCATTAAAAAGAATAACAAAAAACTACGTAACATTATCGCGATTAAAAATCATACATATTTTGGCAAAATTTTTCTGGTCTGGTGGAAGAAGGCGAGACTGCGAACAGTAATTTGCGATCGCAGCTATTAACATAGTTGTCAGAGGACAAAATAAATGAAACCAAGAATGAAGGTGATAATTGATTATACCTGTATAGCGAATGTAAATTTATAGTAGTTCCTTAAAAACGAGGAATAGAATGAAAATTTCCAAACATGAATTTGTTTTACGTGCATCGTGCTTTTTATAGAATTTAACCCGCTCTTTTAAGTGGGCAACTGATGACTTTAGAGAACCACGCTAGGTACACCGTTAACGAACTTACCAAGCCGTAGGAGTTTTTATTTATCCAGGTTTTGAGCCAAATCTGCTCTATTGCCTGGAGATGCATTTACACACATACATGTGAATTAAAATACCGACGTCTGATTTTTCCATATCATCTCATTATATAAAAAAAATCTATTCAAAAACACAAGAAGAAATCTCAGATCTTCAGCTACGCCGTAAGACGTCGACGGTGACGGATATTAAAAAAAAGAAGGAAAAAAAAGAGAAATATTGTCTGTATTACCATGATTAGGGTTTATAAAACCGAGAATTTAGATTAAAAAAAGGATTTATTAAATATTTCACTTATTTGACAAAATCTCGCGTCAACTTGTCTGCTTTCTAAATTTTCAAAGTTTATTATTTCAGCGGCATTTCAACCTGTAGTAACACCCATCTCAATATTGTACACACGCGCTAGCGCCTCTAACTGCAGATATAGGACATTATAAACAAAAGCAATCTATTCAACAACACCAGAAGAAATCGCATATCTTCTGCTACGCCGTAAGAACTCGATGATGACGAAAAAAAGAAAGAAAAAAAGGAAAAGAAAAATATTGTCTGTATAACCATGATTAGGGTTAATAACACCGAAAATTTGGATTTTAAAAAGTATTTACAAAATCTCGCGTCAAGTTGTGTGGCTCCTCAATTTTCAAAGTTTATATATATATATATATATATATATATATATATATATATATATATATGTGTGTGTACTTCCGACTTACATCATCGTAAATCTAATTAATATTAGTTAATAGTCATTTCTTTTACAATTAATATATTTTTGAGCTAAGTGTGTGTATACATTCGAAGTAAGTTGCATAAGCAAACTTTTCCTAATTTTTGCTTTTGTAAAATGGTTCAATTACATAATTTATATATCTACACACACATATATATATATATATATATATATATATATATATATATATATATATATTGAGGGGAGTTTGAATTACCTACTAGACACCATTCTCGAGTCTCCTCGGACTCTCTTTACAAGGGTGTGTCAGGATAACTTGAAATGAGGATACTTCCCCTACAAGTAAACCCTGACCAAATATTCAAAATAACATAGTATTCGAAGGCCAAATAAGAGCCCCTCGACACGGATATACACTGGCTCATACGAGGAATGGTGCACCTTTTCCAAGTTATATTACCTTAAGTAACAACACTTAAGATAAGATAAGATAAATTATTATCCTGGAATCCGGTAAGACCAAAAGACCACACGAAAAATATACTATACCATAGTTCACGGGTTAATTGGGGAGAAAAATGTATATGCTTAACTTCTTTACTTAATCAACATTTGACAGGTAAAAAAAACATTAATGGAATATTCGAATGTCTATGTATCTCATATAGAGATCAAGTATTAGCCACAGGATGTGGCCCCCTTGATTTCTGAGAAAAAATATTTATATATATATGTGCATATATTTATTATTAATAGTAAGATTTTCAAGATTAACGCTCAATGGATGTTAACTTTAATTTTTTTAAACAGCAGAACATGTATTAATAAACAATAGTAAGTTAGATTCCATTTACCACATCTTTATTCACCTTTCTAAAAATCCAAATACTTGACGGACCGTTACGTCGACACATGAACAAAGATAATATAGAGATATATATGCTGGATTTAACATAAGAGAGAGAGAGAGAGAGAGTCTTCAGAAGGAAAGTTAAAAAAAAACATGTCCAGAAATATTAGAAAACAAACAAAAAAGAATAATAACAATTATAAGATTGTTTAAGCATTCATGAATGTAGGTTCAAAACGTGAACATATGGAAAATCCAGGATATGTATCTCTATATTATGGCTGTGCCTGTGTCGACTAAACGGTTCCTCAAGTATTTGGATTTCTTAAAGATTAATAAAAACATGTTTACTGGAATCTTACTTTCTATTGTTTAATGCAAAGTTCCATCCGACTGAATCGTTGAACACTGTTTATGACATCCTTCTAGGTATGTCCGCTTGTAAAGACATAAATAGACCTTCATTCTCGTCCTTTCACAGTTGTTGTTAGGTTGGTCAAATAGTTGTATGGAGGTCGGACATAAGAAAAAATGTTGACTTAGGTTTGAGGTTGGAATTGTGTGACTGGCAGCACAATCATCTAATGATTCTCGCAAAAGGATGAAACATAGATAAGAAATTGAAAGACAAAATATTTATCATAATATTTCAAACAGAGCTCAACTTTTAAGACTATTAAATCTTTTAACTATAAATATATTTTTTTAATTTTAAAAGTGCTTTTCACCTACAGATTACGTCGTTTCGGGCTCTCTTACCTTCATTAGTGTAAGAGTGGCGGTTGCAGGCGGTTGTATGGGCTCGAACGCAGTACGTACATTTAGGCTAGAATCACGAGACAAATGCTAAGGACCACGCGGCTGCGAGAAATCGACACTGACATTAATTGAAATTAAGATACACTTACCCGGACGGCGTGGAAAGTGTCATTGCTGTCTACAGTGTGCAAAGCCCGAGCGAAACTAGCTTTGTATATATATATATATATATATATATATATATATATATATATATATATATATATATATAGTTGATACACTCAAATATGTATATCTATATGTATATGTGTGTTCAAAATATGTGTATGGCTGTGTCATTCTACCCACGCATTGTAAATATTTAGTCTTCGGGCAAAACCAGTGACTTAATAGAATGTCTAATTTGAAAGAGGTTTAGCAGACACCCGCAATAAAAATACAAAAAGGACAATATTTTGTTTTCGTTTTTGAAAGCAAAATTATTTTTATCTGTTACAAAATATTTTTACATTGTTTTCAATAAAATATTCCTTTTAGTCGGTTGTGAAATGTTCGTTTGTTTTTGTTCTTGTTTATTATTGGGTTGTTGTTTTATTTGTTGTTTTTTGTAATTAATTACTTCCCCACTTTCCGGTTGTTGTTAAACTGTGGTATTCGTTTACATGAAGAGAAATCCAACTCTACTGGGGCATTTTGTTTGTTTTATATCATTTCGGGGGTGGGAAACAACTCCACCATTCAAAACTGTCCTTTACCCTTTGAAGGCAAGTGAGTACGGACAAGTAAGCAATACTGACATTATATTTTTCCTATTAAAAACTGTTTTTAATTAAATAGAAAATTGAAATAACGTAACTCCTATCGAATGAATTACGCTAACTTTTATGTTATTTTAAAACTCTATCTAAAAGCTTTAGGTGAGATATTGTAATATCTCGACTTATTTCATTGAGATGTTTTTAAGATATTTTATTTAAAATAAAACATTGTTAGATCATTTGTTCACATTTACGAAGACAATGCTATAGTTTATTGAAGCACCTCAGAGAGCAATGGTAATCATCTCTCTCGTTTGATCTGAAGCAATATGCATGATGTGTAAAAAGTGACTTTTTTTTTTACTTCTAACACCTCCTAAACGAAATATGGTCAACTTCCACCACCAACGTTAGGATTTGCGCCAATCGACATGAATGTCTCTTTCCTTGATGAAGCTTTTGTGTTTATAATCTCCTAGGAATAACTTTCACTCCAGATTTATTATGGAATACTTACATCCAATATGTTACTAAGGTCGATAGAAAAATAATTATATAATTCTACTGCTCAAAAAAGTGTCTTCTTTCTGATGCATTCATCGACCCGTATAATAAGAAATAACACGATTAAGAGAGAACTTGAATGCCCATTAGACAATGTCCTCGAGTGTCTAAAGTCTCTCTGTACAGGGGTTTGTCAGGACAACTTGGCATGAGGATACTCCCCTCTACAAGTAAACCCTGACCAAATATTCAAAATAACATAGTATTCTAAGTCTAAATACGATGTCCTATGTATAGCTACCCACCACTAGCTTATACGAGAAATGGTGAACTTCGACAAGTGATGTTGCCTCTAGTAACAGCACTAAGCTGGATACACCACGAGACAATATGAATTTTCGTCCGGTAAGACTAAGAAACCACAATAAAGACATATTATGGCATAGTTAACTGATCAATTGGGAGAGGGAAATTGATGTACTTAACTCCTTTACTGGCTTGGCATTTGAGAGGTACAGAACTTTAATGGGGTACTCGAATATCTATGTATCTCATATGGAGATCAAGAGTTAGCCCAAGGAACTGGCCCCTTGATTTCCGAGAACTTCAACTGAAGTAAAATGAAACAAAAGAGAGCGGTCAGATATGTCCTAAGATGAAGTACTGCTGTCAGAACTGGGGAGACGCCACTCGGAGGACTCTGTGTTGCCTAGAAAGAGTTCAGAATCGACTTCGAAATCTAGTGAGAGATACTGTCTTCTGTTCCTTACAACTCCATTTTCACAAAAGAGACGTTACTTGTCTCTCGAGATATACAATATCGTTATTTCCATGCAAGGTGCTCGACTGAGCTCCAATCTCTGGTGCCCACTTTGTAAGACAATTACAAAAAAGACTCGTTTTCGACCACAAAGAAAAAAGGTTCTCATGTTCCTACGTGTGCCTAGCGTCAAGCGTTATTTCAACGAATAGAGCTTATTTCTAAGGGCTTACTGTATGTGCATTATTGTACCGCAGGACTACTACACTACAGATTACAACTCCAATGTAATCAAAACCGCCTAAATAAGTTATCAAACTTAATTCATCCCATTAATCATTCAACTGAAAATAATTACATTTTATAAAGCATTATCCTCAAATGGCTTCTGACCTTGATAAATTGTGACTCATTAGTAAAAAGAGCAAACTAATGAACATATAATTATAAACAAGGTTTACTGCAATTTTTAAATTTATTTACCTTCCAATTTATGCGGATTTCTTACACACTACATCATGGGTACTACTTTAGCTAGATATCTACAAGGAATATATAACGGAGCCTTCAGCGACTTCTCGTTGAATAATTAGCTAAAGTGTCGCACGGTCTCTTCTTTGAACGTTTTGTTTAGGTTTAGTGTTAGTTTAAAAGGTTAGGGCTATCTGTTAAAGTCTCTCTGTACAGGGGTTTTTCAGGACAACTTGGCATGAGGATACTCGCTCTTACATGTATCAAATATTATGCATATGGTTTTTGTTTTTGTAAAATGGTTCAATTACATGATTTATATATCCACACGCACATATATATATATATATATATATATATATATATATATATATATATATATATATATATATATATATATATATATATATGTATATATATTGAGGGGAGTTTGAATTACCTACTAGACACCATCTAAATAAATAGGTTTTAAGTGATGGTTAGGGTTCCAGGTTCTCTGACCACACATGTTTTTAAAATAAATTAGAAGTGTTTGCCCATCTCTTGTACTTTGTTGATTGCAATATGAGATGTAAGTCGCATAAAAAGGTAGATTTATAAAACGTAGATTGCAATGTAAGTGTAGATATGATACCAAAGTAGATAAAAACCCAAACGTGGCACCACAACAGGTGTCTGTGGATGTTTTAACCCTGATTTTAATTAAAAGGAACATTTTACTATAATCTATGATAACGTTTCGATCCTGACAGTAATCGAACCAAAGGGTGGGCAAAAATAAGGGTCCTATTTTAAAAAATTCATAACTTTTTATTTATTGATTTTTTAAATTTTTTTTTTGTAGAATAAGTAAAGGACCCCTTCCGAAGCAAGCCGTATTAGCCCTAAGGAACGTACCCTCATTTAGAAAACATAATGTTTGCTTAAAAAACTCAAAACAGTGTAAAAAACAATACTTTAGTTTTTGTACGTTTTAAGAAGTGTTTTTCGGCTAAAATTTGTTTTGTTTATTTCAAAAAATCTCGGAAGGGTCAGTCTACACACACATAAAGTTTGGTGAGTTTAACTTTTATTTTGTGGAAGTTATTCAAATTCAAGTTATTCAAATTTAAAGATAGGACCCTTATTTTGGCCCACCCTATATTAATTCACTTTGATTTTTTTTCTTCTAAAATACCGGTTAATTTTATACGCGTAAAAGTAATTTAATTAATTCTAAGAATAGAAGTCACATGTAACACGTGAATAAATGAATCTGAGAAATAGAATGAAGTAATAAAAAACGAATATTTGTTATTTCGTTTGTTTGTTCGTTTGTTTTGTTGATTGTTTCATGAAGAGAACAATTAGTCTCACTTGTTTTTACATAGAATGCGTTTATTCATCGCTTTTGAAAAGCGAATACAAACGAACGAGCACTGTGTCATGATTCTACAGAAACAAGTCACACAAGAGGGAGACAGAGAGAGAGAGAGAGAGAGAGAGAGAGAGAGAGAGAGAGAAGGGGAATAGAGAAGAGTGACGGGGCGAGAGAGAGAGAGAGAGAGAGAGAGAGAGAGAGAGAGAGAGAGAGAGAGACGAGAAAACAACCACTTTGGGGCTGACTTTCATGCTTTCTCTACGCGCGAGCTCATATGACAAATGGTCAAAGGGAGATAATTCGACTTTAACTTTAAACATGAATTCTTACAATAAATCAGTTATCGAAATAAGTTTAGATGATTTTAAAAACAATTACAGAATTGAGATATATTTTTTTAAAGTAGCGCCATAATAAACGTGTAAAGTCACGTGTAAAGTCACATATGTTATTATTCATTTTAAATAATATAAACGTTTTATTCATAATAAAATGTTTGTTTATATATTCCTTGTTTGAACTACTTGATGCTTCAATAAATATTGTTATTTTTCAAATTGTTATTCTTTTACTCACTCATTGACTTATATATATATATATATATATATATATATATATATATATATATATATATATATATATATATATATATATATATGTATATATATGTGTATATATATATATATATATATATATATATATATATATCATGTTACAGAAGATAAAATGAATACAACATGATACCGTCGGTTTCAAGTCAGCGCGTATCATGCTGTTTTGATTTGATCTTCTGTAATACCATATATAAATAAATAGTACGTTTTCATGTTGAATTTAAATTTTTGAAAAATCGTATTTTAATAATTGAGCACTCTGTTGGATATCGTTCTACCAATCTTACCAAGATGGATAGCGTTATCTCCTAAACTAATGAACGGATCATTATGAATTTTGGAATATATATTCTAAAAAATACGGCGCGCTTATATTGTTGGGCACATAATTTTTTTTGTAAATGTTCACATTTAGGGGTGCATATATATATATATATATATATATATATATATATATATATATATATATATATATATATATATATATATGGATATATATATATATATATAAATATATATATATATATATATATATATATATATATATGGATATATATATATATAAATATATATATATATATATAAATATATATATATATATAAATATTTATATATATATATATATATATATATATATATATATATATATATATATATATATATATATATATATATATATATATTTAAAAAAGTTATTTGAATGTTTTTATGAGACGATCATTTTGAATTTTGGAATATATCTTCTCGATAACACTGTCAGTTGTATGGACACACTTTTTTAAAAATCTTTAGCATTAATGGATTGCGTCCATCAAAAAACGCACCCCCCCCCCAACTGTTAATCTTCTAAACAAATACATTGTGTATCATGAATTTTAGAATGCAAAATACGGTGAGTAACATAGGCACATTATTTTTTTTTATAAATGTTAATATTAAAAGGGTGTATATATATATATATATATATATATATATATATATATATATATATTTATATATATACATATATATGTATATATATATATATATATATATATATATATCGTGTGGTTTTTCAACTTTGCCAGTCGGACTTAGGGTTAGTGGTAAAATATTTAGCTAACTGTCCTAAAATGTGAGAATGGCCAGGAAATGGTGGATCATTTTGCGTTAAATTAACATGTGAAACTTATTCCCCATTCTCAATTCTAAAATAATTGTATTTTTCAGTGTGTTCACACGTAATCATATAAATAAAATAGAATCTATTTTTTTGGGGGGGGGGGGATGGGGGCTAGTTGAGGATCCTCATCTTCTTTTAAATGTAGATATAATTTTCTTTTTAATTTGACTTAATGTTTTCTGTATCCAAGATTTTTTTATAAACTCATTCCTTTGTGCGAGTTTTCCTATTGATCAACTTGTGTCACTTTTACCGTGCAATTGTTCCCGGTCCTATTTTTACCGGTGCCATTTTTACATCACTTACACTGAAGATCCCGAAAAAATAACACGTATACGTATGTAGATAAAAACAAATATTTATAATTATTTTTCGCCTTCAAAATCTAGGCAGGGCTCTGTAGTGAGTAGTACTCAAACAGCCGTTATTTTGACTTCAATGCATGTTCTTTTCAGTAGTCGAACAATTTGCATTTAAATACCTGGTTGTTGATAACGGCTGTGTGGGCTAAGACGACTAAATTTGCGTTTGAAACATGACTCGTGGTCCGGGGTTCGAGTACGACGACCGGTATGTATACTCTTCTCGACATTGATAATTCTCGAAAGGTTGAAACGTATACGTATGTAGATAAACATGCACACACACACACATATATATATAATTTAGATTTCTTCACATTTTACAAAGGTGTACGAGGGGCGTTCAATAAGTAATGCCCCTGAACCACTTCCAGAAGTCTGATCTAGATGAAATTTAGCATGTGTAATGATTTATATCTGTATGAGTTATTTTGCAAAAACAGCTCTGAACTAATTGTGTTTTTTGATTTACAGGTGTTTGGACTGAGTCAGGTGTGAAATGGAGCCAATTGAGTGTCGCGCAGTGATCCGGTTTTTGTATTTGAAATGACGCACACCAAAGGAGACTTTTGATGAAATGAAATAAACTGATGGTGATGATGCCCCATCATATGACCTTGTAAAACGATGGCATCGTAAATTCAAACATGGCCGGAAGTCTGTGGAAACAGCTCCCATACCTGGTCGTCCCTCTTCTGACATTGATGAGGCTGCCATTTTGGAAGATCGACGTATTACTATTCGCCAAATAGCCCAAGAGATCAAGATTAGTACAAGGTATATGGAAACTACTATTCATTACAATTTGCATATGCATAAGGTGTCTGCCAGATGGATGCCCAGGTTGCTCACACCTTTCTAGAAGCAAAAACGCATCGAGTGCTCGAGGATGAATTTGGAGATGTGCCAAGAAAATGATTCAAAGTTTTTCAAAAGACTGATTACACAGGATGAAACTTGGGTCAATCACTATGATCCAGAGACCAAAGCCCAGTCAATGCAGTGGAAGCACTTGGACTATACTTTTGATGAAATTAAGAGAAGCTATCAAAATCAAGAGGCGGGACAAGATCAGCAAAGGTATCTTCCTCCTGCAGGGCAACGCTCCGGTCAACAACTCGCACGTCGCCAGATTAGAAGCACGGGCGTGTGAATATCAAATCCTCCCCATCTACCCTACTCTCCTGACCTTGCACCCTCTGACTTTCATCTTTTCCCAGCCATGAAGTTGTTTTTGAAAGGAAAGCGTTTCCCAGATGATGCAGCCTGATTTCTGAAGTTACGACGTGGTTGGAGGACCAACCTGGGGTGTTCTACAAAAACGGTGTCGAGAGCTGCATCAAACGATGGGAGACATGCATAACTCTGAGTAGTTCCTATGTAGAGAAAGACTAATAACTGTGCCAAGTTTCATTAATCTGCTGCTATGGCAAATGGGTCAGGGGCATTACTTATTGAACGCTCCTCGTATTTATTAAAACTCAAAGTTATTTTATAAAAATTGAAGAAATAAGAAACATTTAGAAAAAATGGACATTGTCACGTTTTGAAAACGCTAATTTGCTTTCATGTAAAAGTCGATCCGCGTATAATCTTTTTTTCAAAAATGAAAAAAGATCCTTCACTTTTTGTTATTAACAAAAAGTCCAACGCGTCCATCTTGTTGATATTACCATTAAGTAAATAATTTATGTAAGAGCAAAATGAAATGATTGCTAACAATGTAAAAAACTAATACATAAAGCCCCCAGAGCTTACACACACATACACGTTATACATATATACACACACACACACACACACACACACACACATATATATATATATATTTATATATATATATATATATATATATATATATATATATATTTCATTTTATTTTTCCTCCCAATATGTCTACCCTACATGTATCTGTACTTGCATGACATTTTTTCTCTATTTTATCATCCTGATGAAGTCTTATAAATAAAGACGAAACGTTGATGTACACATAAAAAACATCCATTTTTTGGTTTTCCTTTTTTATTTTCCCATCACGTCGGATTACCTTCATCCTTCTCTTCCCATATATATATATATATATATATATATATATATATATATATATATATATATATATATATATATATATATATAATTTTGTACAATTTTAATTTTTTTATTGAGTCATTGAAATTCTAGTTAGGTGTATTTGGGGGTTTGGGGTAATAAAGATCTCTCAGGGGGCCTATTAATAAAGACGAAGGAATTAGATGTCGTTATTAAAGGTTATAAGAATGAAAACAGATTTAAAATATTTTATTTAATTTTCTCTGTTGATTTCATTTATTTTCAATAACTAATTACCTCACCACAATCATGGAAATGTCGAAATAAAACGGAACTAGATGACCTTTAAACAAGTCTAATTAGCTGTAGGGGAGACCCCTCTTCTATAACGGTCTATCTCTTTCACACACACACACAAACAAAACTAGGCTCCGTTTGTTTGACCTGCCATCGCCTTTCCCTCCACGTATGTATATTCGTTTCATGTATTGTTCCTCTATCCCCCATTTACTTGAACATTTTTTAAACTAAACAAAAATGGTCTTTAATCTTTGCTAGTGGTGTCTCATGAATCCATGAAATGTCAACGAGTTCTTTAACCATTTCAAAACTTAATCTGTTTAAAAAGATCTCACTTTTACCACAAAACAAAGACATCTGTCAAATTAGAACAGCCATTCCAAATTTCCATAATAAATAGAGACTGCACAATTTGAAATCTCTTATTGTAAAGAATCTAAAAAAAATCAATGTGATAGAGATCATTATAGTTGTAGGGACATATCTGAGCCATTGAAACATGCTTGAAACCGTGCGAGACATATGGGTCCGCTATTAGTAAAAGTGCTTCATCGACATTAAACTAGACGCGCATCATATTTTCTATATTAATAAAAAATAGTTTAGTAAAAATAATTGGTCATGTTTGAAGGTCAAGTTGATACGGACATTGACTGACGACGTGGTGGGGTTCGGATATTGGTTGGTTTCATGATACCACTTTCACTATGCATTTTAATAATCCTCACGTGGTCCCTCCTCAAAGAACCTGATTCTAACAACGATTAGGAGAAATAACAGAATCGACCCTCTCAAAAACCATACAATGCTGATTCATAAATAATGTTGCGCATCCCTATATAAATTATACTAAATATAAAACATATTTAATTTTTTTTTAACCCAGACATAATCTACACGGGTCATCTAAATTTCTGCATGTACCGGCCTGCCCTATTATATATATATATATGGTGTGTAGTTTAATTGTCATAAATATATTTCCATAGCTAACTACTTAGCTCTACGTACGTATCGATACATAAAAAATGATATCTTCTTATAAAATTTTATGTGGGTACATGAAATAGTAATATATATATATATATATATATATATATATATATATATATATATATATATATATGCGTGTGTGTGCTTGTGTGTGTGCATTCCAATGATAAACGGAAAAATAAATCTATAGCCATACCTTTCACCTTATCGTCCAATTTCTTTATCTGTCATCAAACACCCCAACCAGCATTTACCTCTGTACTTTCAATATCAAGAAATACCTATAATTCTGGTTAGTCCCACCGACAAACAAAAAGGACTTTTTAAAAATATGTTAAAATCTGTATTTTTTTAATGTTTATGTTTTTTCCTTCAAATTCAATGCTATTATCATTTCCTACGCACGTTTCGCAGCAGAAATTAAAGGGGAATATGTAACCTTTTTCTGATCAAGAAATTGTTGATTGATTATCAACAAGAAAAAATAGAGAATTTTTTTTAAAATGAACTCTCGACAAAAGTTACGGCATGTCAAAATAAGTTTTTAAAAAGTGCATGAAAAGAACTCGCATGTGAAGATGTGACAAAATCCAAACAAAATGAAAAACCTCATTCCCCAACTCTGACACACTACGTGATGTAATGGCGGGAAAAATGGTTGGTTACTTTTAACACCTCTTTAACTAAGCTTATCGCCTGTAATCATAAACGCTCGGAGCCTCGTTTTCTCCATTGTTTTGATAAGCTCTTAGGACTGATTCTTACTCAAAACCTTAAATTGAAGACTAAACAATCAAATCTGTTTAAAATCGCTGCCAAAATCGTTTGATCCTTCTAGGGATCTCAAAAGTACGTCAAGTATCCATTAACCGTTTTAAAATCAGATATGCCATGAAATGGAGTACTGTTGTCACATTTTTTCTTGGGGGAGTATAGCGCTCAGAGTTGGGTTTTTTTTGCCTTAACAAATTACAACGTTGGGTTTGCACAAGTGTCACTTTTCACGTCCAATGTCAATAAATACATGTCGAGCCGTCATTATAAGTAATCAGATTGTTCCCTTTCCACCCATCGTTTCTAATCTACTAATAATATGTTCCATCATCCAAATGGCTATCCAAACGAATCTTATCCTCGAGTTGCTTTAGACCTTAGTAAGTGATGACTCATTAGTTTATATACAACATTTTATGAGTTTCAAAATGTTGTCTTATTCTTACACTTGCGTTCGTTATGCAAGCGATATTTCGAGTGGTAATTCTTTACACAAACATTTATATCATTTTAATTCTTACGTTGTTTTGTGTATACGCTATTTCTCATTCCACAAATCACATGTTATTGTATATAAATGAACAAAAAACTAAAATAGTATCTATTCAATTACACATCTTATTACGATTATGTTTGGCGTAAATAAAAGAAAAGAAAAGAACACCTTGTAGTGATGATGTTGAAGGATATTACCTCTTTTATCGTTCATCTAAAATGCGGCATACACGTTCAACAATATTGATATCTGGTGACTCCGGTGACAGGATATAGTGTTCCACTTCACTATATAACGATCCCCGTGTCATGAAAGTAATAAGCATACCTATGTAATTTTGTACATTCTCATTCTCAACGATTGTGTTATTTTTTCTCCGGTAACAGCTCCATAATCATAGGAGGAATTTTATCAGATTACTTGTTGAAAATCTGTTTACTATTACCTCTGCAGTTAAGGAAACTGTTGGGTCGGCGGATTTCCACGATATACACCCGGACATCACTTATACTCCTCCATGTTTAACAGTTGGAAGAAAGTTTTCTTTGGATGTGTCTACATGTATTCTCGTTCCGTGTTTGGGAATAAGTGATGACTCATACGGGAGAATAACATTCTTCCACAGCCCTATTATGCAAGTCTTTAAGATCTCACAGAACTATTATGCAAGTCTTTAAGATCTCACAGAACTATTCACGCATTACAATTTTTTTCAGGAGATGCTTTTCTGATTGCATCATTTCCGCGAAATCCGGGTATGTGCAGCTGCCACGTTATCTGTTTTAGTGGAAACTGTGTTCTTAATTCTCTATTATAATTGAAACACAAATAAGTAATGTAATATATGTTGGGAGCACGTATACGCAAAGCTCTTCGTAAAAATAAATTGATAACACTTCGGTAGTTTACTGTGATTTTATGCAAATTGCGAGTTTGCTTATTCGTGGCTTGTCATTTAGAGCCGAATACAAGCAATCAGCACCTGTCAAGTAGACGATCGAGTCTTGATCACAGATTGAAGAAATTGTTTGTCTAGCCACACCGAAGAGTTGTTGTGACACGGTGAAAGTGTCTGTCCGTGGAGGACTATATATGGTTTTCAAAAGATCAGAATGAGAATAGAAAACCTACTTTTGAAAAACCAATAAAATATTATTTATTAATCACTATCTTATGGGTTGTTCAATTCATGAATACAATAATTATATGGCCAGTTGCAACAAACACCATGAATTCCAACCTTATCCTTTTCTCAGTTCAAAACATTGCGATTTATTGTTTTATTTTAATACTAGCGGGAATACCGATTTAATTTGGGATGGAATGAGGATTACTACTATGAATTTGTTCACTATGCTAAGAACACGCTATTGCTTTCTTTGATGTTACTGCCCCCTAATATGGTCGGAAGGAACTGATATCTGTGAAAACTCTTTGTAGCATTTTCTTATAACTATAGTTGAATTTTCTATAAAATCAGATGAGAGAGTTCTGTTACAATCTGTTTTTTTGTTTTTTTAAATAAAGAATGAAATAAAGTATTTCCAGAATGTTTTGGAAACGACCGTACGCCATAATAGACCTGTTGTTCTAATTCACCAAATCTCCTTATATATATATATATATATATATATATATATATATATATATATATATATATATATATATATATATATATATATATATATATATAATTTGTTCCACTACAATCTTGCAAACAGTTTATATGTTCGTACATTATGTTTTACTCCGTACTCATTTAACCTGTCCCTCAAATAAGACGTTTTTTGTCTTCGTCACTTTATCTCTTCCTTGTCATGAATGTGTGGTCCTTGAAATCCGTACTGACATTTTTCTAATTATTTTCGCCCTGTCCTAGTCTGTATTACTAATAAAGCTTTTGTCACCTTTACAAAAAAGAAAAACAGTACGTCGAAATACACGTCTATATTTCTTAAAGAAACATCCACTATTACAAATAGAGGATATAAAGCTACACCGAGTCGCCTTCCAAAGTGCCACACCCGATCTCAGCTTGGCAAACACCTACGGACGTTGGGAAGGTCGGGTGAAAAATGAAATAAAAACAGATACATTTCTATTTTCTATACTAGTAAACATGTGCACCTATTCTCACCACACATACTAGCTAAACTACCTTGCCTAGGACAGAATCACAATACTGAGACACGTTTGGAAACTTTAATAATAGTATGGCGATCTGATCCCAAAAGCAATCAAAAATATATTGATTACGAATAGTCCATTGTGATATCAACGTAAGCTATACCATTATTTCTATATATATGAAGACGAAACTTTATATTACAATCTGTTAATTCTCAATTCAGTTGGTTATATTATTGCAGGCTAATATAGTATCTTAGTGGTATGTTGTCATCATATCACCCTCTTATGTATTAACTCCTTCTATTTTGGAAGAGAAGGGGCGTAATAGTATATATGCTAAAATCATGATACTACTCTCTTTAGTATTATATTCTCCCTTTGGGGGAGTTATGTTATATATGTTCTGTTGTCATGAGACAATCCTCTCATGCATTATCTCACCCTTTGAGGGTTATGCCGCATATATTCGTTCGTCATAATACTTTGGGGGCTGTGTATCTATATATATATATATATATATATATATATATATATATATATATATATATATATATATATTCGTTTGTCATATATACAAGCAAAAATACGCGATCGGATGGAGGTTTTTTTTTATAATAAATTGTGTGTCATCAGAGATCGTACACAAGTTAAGTTATTGGATAAAACTAATTTTTGTTTCGTGGAATTAAAATCTCATCACGGGTTCTTTTTATACCATACGTAACATTTTCTGAAACGTTTTGAAGCGTACGTCTTTTAGTTATTTCACCTATTTAAGTGGGAGAAGTTTTCTAAGCCACCCTTTTAAAGATGAGTAAAAAGTGTAATTTGTTAGGGGGTAAAACGTTCTCAAATATTTCAAATCTCGTGTACAACAAAATCGTAGGATAAATTCAGAGGAAACATTTTTTTAATCAATGAAACGGGCGGGTGGAAAAAAAAAGAAAATTGCTAAAATTTTCCTTAAGGCCTTATCGTCTGACCCTCTAAGAGGAAACGTCAGAATGATAAATTAAAAGCTAAGAAAATCGAATGAGATATGAGGGGAAAACATTGTTTAAGTTGGAGAAAACGATTGAGAAAAAAAAAAAAGAAGTACATCTCTCAACGTTATGGTGGATTTGAATCATTAAATATCTCCAACTGATGCTTCAAAATATTTTGTCTACACAGGCTAGGTCGAGAATTCCTAATAACTAACGCCTCAATACTATTGAGATGGTAGTTCGACCTGGCACTGTGTAAAACATACACATATATATATATATATATATATATATATATATATATATATATATATATATATATATATATGTGTGTTTTTCGCTTAATGTTTAATCTTACTTCAGTCGAAGTTCTCAGAAATCAAGGGGCCCCTTCCTGGGGCTAACACTTGATCTCTATATGAGAAACATAGATACCCAAGTATTCTATTGAAATTCTCCTTTATTTCTCAAGCATTGAGTTAGTAAAAAAGTTAAGAATAATTTATTCTCTCCCCAACTGACCAGTCAATATGTCATAGTATATCTTTCCTGTGGTCTATTGGTCTTACCGGATTTCAGGAAAAGAATTCATCTAGTCTGGTGGAGTATCCAGCACGTGGTGTTACTTGAGGTTACATCACTAGGAGAAGATGCACTATTCCTCGTACGAGGGGGTCTTATTTGTTGCTGCGGATACTATGTAATTTGAATATTTGGTCAGGGTTTACTTGTAGGGGTAAGTATCCTCATGTCAGGTTGTCCTGACAAACCCTTGTACAGAGAGACCAAAGACACTCGAGGATAGTGTCTAGTAGGTAATTCAAACTCCCTAGTAGGTAATTCAACTCCCCAGTAGGTAATTCAAACTAACCCGATACGTCACTTAGGGATGGTTTTTTTAACTAAGAAAAAGTTCATTTGCAAAACCATTTTAATTTAAAACATGAAAAGACTACATCAAAAATATGTCTTTTTCTCCCACACTCTCGCCCGTCTCTCTATCTTTCTGCTTTCCATTTACATATTAAATAGTATTACTAGGTGTGGTTACATACCCTTTTTGTTCACAATGACCCATTTGAATGTATTTATTATTGCCTTTCTTGTAGGAAAGCAACGCACAAAACAAAACGAAACATCCCGGACAATCGTCTTACAATCAAATGTCGTTCCTTCCGCCTTCCAGTTCATTCTCGTTTCATTTTCAAATCCTTTTTTTATCAATTCACTCAGACGCTATGCCAATTTCATGCACGACACAGTCTATTTTTGACGTTTATGTTGAGGGATTGGCTCAGTCCATTACACCCCCCTTCCTGTTCTCATCATCACACACTCAGCAGTTGCGGTCCCTACGTCTGTTGCTTTTTCTGAGACGTGGCGCAGTTATATCAGTCGCTTCTTGAAGTGGTTCTACTGAGGCATGTTGATCTTCATTATTGTCGTTGTCACTGTCGCTGTCGTCACTGTCGCTCAACCGATTAAGGCCATCATCGGTCTCGCCATTCATCACCGTCACACAAAATTTGCCATCGCTTAACGCCACACTTTCAATTTCATCGGAATTTTTCACCATCTGAGCATACGAGCGAAGTTTTCTTACATGGTGAGGAAATCAAATAACATTCTACTTGAAGGTTCACCATTTAAACTACTCGGCCTAACATTCACAGGTTACATGAATTGGAACAAATACATTGAAGGCATTGCCAAGGCTGCAGCAAAGAAGGTACGTTCCCTCTACCCTGCTAGTAAACTCCTCACACCTGACATTATCCTGTATTTCTACAAAACCACCATTCGCCCATACATGGAGTATTGTTGCCACATCTGTGCTAGTGCATCGTCTACTAGTCTCTCTCTCCTTGACAAAGTCCAAAAAAGAGTCGCCAACCTAATAGGTCCCTCACTGTCAACCAAGCTCCAGTCCCTGTTCCATCGCCGCAATGTAGCATCCTTGTGCTTGTTTTACAAATACTTCAATGGATTATGCTCCGATGAACTGTCTACTCTGGTGCCCGCTCTACGTAAATTCACTAGACGAACTCGACAATCAGCTAAATCTCACCCATTCACTGTGGAGGGTCCCAGATGCTGGAGAGCTTTCTACTCAAATAGCTTCTTTCCTCATGCTGCTGGCCCCTGGAACTCCCTCCTTGCCCTCTCTTTCCTCGACGGTACTGACATGCATACATTTAAAACTAATGTAAACAGCCATCTCGCTGCGCAGCCTCCAATTTAGGTTGACCCCCTAAACCTTCTCTCTTTTTTCTCAGTAGCCCCTTACGTCTAAAGTGGCGGCCTGCCTTGTTTGGGGTGAACTATGTTAAAAAAAAAATACAACCTCCGTCCACAGACACAGTTTGGGGACTCACCATCTTCATCACAGTTTCTGCCCTCAATTAACTCGTGCGCCTGTTAGGCCGGGCTACCACCAGCACAACGCCCCCTTTTCACAAATGTCATGCTTGTGGTCTGGATGCAACGGAAGGGCTTCTATTGATACCTTTCACTCGGACTTCATACTTGTAGAGTGCATTCGCCGGAGTCGTCGCACTATGGGCATCGCCTGTTGGGGTGACATTGTACCAATTAACGTCCTCTTCAACAATGCATCCCTTCCTAGCGGCAATTCGTTAGATAGATCTATGAGATCTCTGAACAATAGCATTTGTTGACGGTGTATATGTACACGGAAACGCGATCGGAAACCCCAGATTTCAGCAAACATTCCAAAACTTATTGCTACTAAATGTTGTACCGTTGTTGGTCAAAATTTCTTCGGTTGGACCCCTCCCAAAGAAGACAAAGCTGAAACACTGTATCACAGTGGCAGAATCCTCTCTCAGTACTAGTCGCCATATAGCAAATCTGATAAGCCCGATGAGAGGTAAGGTAGTTAACACCCCGTAATGAGTAACCTCCATATCCAACCGTTGCCATACGCTTGATGATTCAAGCTTCCCATGTTGCAATCGTATCGGTGCAGTATCAATAGACAGACATTCGCGGCATGATGCAATTGCAGATTTCACAGCTCCGTTTGTCGTACTAGGGTTTCCCTCCAGGATAACCGCTGTTCAAATGTATCTGTCGTATTTGGCTAGGCTCCATGCTGTTACACGTGGCGGCACATATCTGCGACACAGACTATGTTTTCTACATTATTGCCTTGAACCACCTCTGCGTGACTCTAGTAATCTTATCGTGTTGATTTTGACTTGACCTGAATAGCACAACGTATACCACCAGCGAGCAGTATGATAAGTTCTGAAAAGGTTTGATAAGCATTTTACTAGCAGCTTTAGTGCTCACACTTAATTTGTTAGTCAATGTTTTAGTAAGCCATCGGTGAACACATAAAGAGTCGATATTCAGGTGTAAAGATGTGGCCTTCCAGTGTATAGCAAAATGTATTCTTTTTAGAATGACATCCAATTCCGCGGGGGTTATGTGTCGTGTGTATGATTCTGGTTGCATCCAACACGCATCCTCAATCGCGGTCCAATGTGATGCAGGAACTTGCGTCAAACCACACATCAAGCTTCTTGTCATTGACGCAGCATTCACCTTTACATGAGCCTGCCTGACTCACCTTATTAACAGTCTTGATTAGAATACGTCTTAATGGGACATCCTCGGTTTGATCGTCCCATCTTTCTGTATCCGCCTTGCCCTTCGCTTATTGACACTAGTCCCTACCCGCAGACAACCCCACACTGGGAGATGCCCAACAACCCTTACCCAGAGAGAGAACACAATTCTTCTAGTAAGAATGTCTGTGACGTCCGGTAGCTCATTCCCATGTTTCAAAAACAGGGTATCGTCTACTTCCCAGACAATTAACCCAAGCACCCGAGTGGCATTCTTCAGTTGCACCGCAGTTTTTCTGGCCAGTCAAAGGCGCGACAAATGTTCAGCAATACAAGTTGCAGATGCGTCACTTTCATCCACATACACATCGTCGATGTAAGTCGAAGTTGCTTTCTCGATATTGTTGTCCTGCGATAAGACTGCATTCACAATGGACGCTATTATTTGCGGAGCTACATTTAGACCAAATCCCAACATCGTTCAAAAGTACCTTCTACCTTGGAGAGCAACGGTCTGCTCGAGCCAAAGTGACTCGCCAATGCACACTTAGAGATAAGCAGATCGGAGAGCCAACGACACTACATGTAATACTCGCTGTCTCCATTCCCTCAGTTTGCTGGCACAAACATCAACGTATGTGGTATATGCATCAACATAAAAGGTTAGTTCTCGGTAGTCCATTACATGGCACGCTTTATATTTATTCTGCTAGACGACAGCCATTAACGGAAGCAGTCCTCTCGAGGGTCCCAGTTTTTGTTCATCATAGGAAGCAACACATCTTTCTTGAACCATCGCTGTACTTCTTCCGCAAATAGTTTTCTGGTTGTTGCCTGCATTGAATACTCAGCAACACGGTGTTTTAGCTGGTCGGGAGCCTTGCATTCTGCCCATTTCAACGTGTCAGTCCATTCATTCCGTTGTTGGTAAAACTCCGCTCGGAAATCGGTTCTTCAATGATAACGGCTGGCGAAGCCGCTCAAACAGAAACTGACTCATTAGGAAAGTTGACCTCCCCTGACTCCAAGATGAATACTCCGCTTAGAGCTTTTATCGCGTCTATTCCCAATCAAGAGGTTGACCCCAAGCGGGTCCCTTACCATTACAAGGACCTCACTTACAACTACACGTCCACTCTTCAGTCGGAGACAAACGGACTCAACTCCAAATGTATATGTTCTCCCACCAATAGTAACAGCTCCGATGGTCTGCTTTCGCAACGCCCGGCACACTTTTTTGATCACCGTGGTGCACGAAGACCCAGACTCAATTTTTTTCCGTTCACAGCTTGTCTTATAGTTGGAAGCGGCGAGTTAATATTTTGACTGGGGAAGAAGCCGGCGCATAGTTGTCGTCCCGTAAACCTATTTCCGGACAATTCAGAGAAGTGTGGTCTAGTATTTCGCATCTGTAACAACGTGCACCACTGTTCCGCATTTGAGGTTCCCGAGTTCTCCCCCGGTCGCGCAGGTGAAACAATCCCTAGCTAAGTGGTTAATTCCATCGCATTCGAAACATCTTATCCTGGTGTTCTTCGTCTGACTTTCCTCGGTTTGGTTTCGCCTTACGGTTGCCGTAATTAATGTGGGTCTAGGTGGGTCATCTTTCAATATAGCTCTCAATCGTGCCAGAAGCTGAGAAATACTCATTTCTTTCATTCGAAAAGACGCTCATAGGTGCTGTCGGACATGGTCGGGCAACCCATGGGCAAACACTGTTTTCAGGCCTCGATAGTCATACCATCGATTGTAACAGAAAGCTTCTACAGGTCTGTCAGATAAACATCTACGGTTTTACCCGGGTGCATGCGGGGTGATACAATGTGCACATAAGCCACATCATAGTCAAATAAAGCATCTTTTATGAAGGCATGATCCCCCTTTTTTCTTCACACAATTGTTAATACCCCGCAAATGCGTCGCTTGTGAAACGCATAGGGAGTATGGATTCTATCTTCTTTATAGAGCACAGCCGACACTCAAGCTCAGCCTTCTCAATCCATTCAATAATGGATTGGCTGGGGTACGAACCAGTAAACTCCGGTGTAAGCTTCAGATCAATAGTGTATCCAAAAGAGACTGAGAGTAATAGAGATATACTGATAAAAGACGCTTCACTTGGTGAGCAAATTGCAATAATTAAAATTAGATATTTTAAAACATAACTCAATTCTTGATCTAAGAAATATTTTAGCACGCATTTCATGTGGTTAAAATATATAGAAAACACATAAAGAAAACAAGCTTTGATTAATTCAGCTTTAGTATAATAATAGATAGAGTAAATGCATACATGATGTTTTAAAATTAGAAATACAAGTTTGTTTTACTTTGTTTTATATGTTGCTTTAAGAAATTCAAAAACGGTCAGCTAATAAGAAAAGTACGATTTAAGACGTTTGCCAAACTGAATGTATTAAAAAGAAGTAAAGGTTTACAGTATTCTATTAGTCACTTTCAGAGTAAGTCAATTTGACAATCAACATAAAATCAACATAAAACAAGAGAAAAGATATTTCGCAGGCTTCCTTTAGCATATAAATTGTCTTATGGTCGCAGTAGAACAGTTCTCATTTTCATAATAGCATCGAACACGATCAGCTTTCATCTGTATATCTATACTGGCGCCCTGAAAGGAAATAAACAATTCAAAATTATGAATGGATTCACAGCGCAATCAGGAAATTGTGCAAATCTGTTATAAAAAAAATGAATATAACATGTTATACTGTTCTACAAGTTTCTATGGAAAGTAACTCCATATTTTTAAGTGATCGTGATTTATTACTGAAATATAATTCTCACAAGAAATGAATATGATAAGTGTATAGCACATGGTTTCATTTAAAATTCAATATGGGTGCCAGCAGTCGCCACCAGCTTTTGAAGCGGCTGGGGAAACGTATCAACCTATTAAAAAGTAACTCATCAAATGAGTTATTATTTTTGCTAGTTGAATGATGATTCATACTATGAGAGGATTTAAATTTTCAATATACAAGCCACTCAAAACAGCTGCTAATTCGAAACTAGCAAGTAATTCCATGGACGATATTTCCGACGTAGAGGGGAGTATTGAATACGGCTGTTTTGAACTGTCACCCTAGCAATTTGACTAATTCTGATGTTCAAATGGTGCTTAATATGTGTTGACAAACATCGAAAAACTGAGTTACTTGTGAAATCAATTGATACGTTTCGGATATTTCTTGAGAAGCTGGTGGCGAATGCTCGCGCCCATATAAATTCTAAAAAAACCTTTCCTATTTACTTTTTTGTCATGTTTATTTCATTACTTGTAATAATTATATTTCAGTAATAATTTTAGTACGCATCTATTATAATTTAGTTGAGAAAAGATTAAATAATTCAAGAACTTATAATTTTAAATTTACCTCATTCAATAAAATAATTTTATTTCTTTGCATTCTGTATTGAAAGAATAATACATCACGTGGAGTAGAACGTGAACCTTGTGTTTACTTTCGGCATTCTCGTAATTTTCACTTCATCTCGATTTATTCATATCAGTTGCACTTGATTGTCTAGTAAGGTAAACAAAATAGTGAATAAAAGAAAAGAGAGCGAAAGAGAAAGAGAGATAATTCAATTACATTTTATGCGCATGGCTAAATAATTAACGTCTTGTTAGACAATCTTTAACAAGCAAGAAAGGGCCTGTGGACGAGTGGTTATAGCACTTGTCTTTTGGGCTGGACGAACCGAGAATTTTCGGGTCTGAAAACTCCCTCTGTCCACCCAGCAGTAAATGGGAAGGTTCAAGGCAGCGGAAGGAGAGGGATAGGCTCCGCCTTCCATATGCTGTGCCCTAGACACGGTGTTTCTTAACAAATCGCCGCCGCTACGGCCATGGGCAGTGTGCGATGTCGGCAACGACACTCGTGCGCGTCCAGTCTATGCGACCTTTACCTTTGCCTTTTACCTTTAACAAGCGTGTTATTCGTTACGCCGCTCTATTCGGAACCCGCCACTTTCTCCGTTATATGTGGTATGGACTTTGTATTGACTTCATTTCACAGGAATTTTTCCGATGAATCCTAGCTTATTACCAGGTAGGATCGACTCAGTGACGTCTTAGTTGTATTTGTCTAGAACACATCCTGTTTACAATATTACGTCAAATAAATTACTTGATAAACACTCAGCATTATAAGGTAATATATGTAGTTAATATTCATATCAGCCAACGTACCTACCAATAATTAACATATGTATTCACGTGCTTAGTTTAATTTTTCTGTTTAGGAAATCTTGATATGAATACTTTACTTATATAAATTCATTTCATGCATCTTAGAATATTTGGTTTTAATCGTTCGAGTATTTTAAATATTCGCGAAGAATTATATATACTTTTTACTCAATGTAAATCGTATCAATTCTTATTTAATACAATTTACTTTATGTATCAAACGATGGAATCTTAATATTTGCTGACGTGTCTTTACCGGTGCCCATATTTACCCACTGGTACTCTATATAGATATCAATACTTTCTTTCTTTAAGCAATGAGAAACTTTTCCATAGTTGCATATTGCTTAGAATAATCTCTTTGCTTTAGTCAAATGTTACTTCTTCTAATTCTGTTGGAAATATAACGAATTAAATATTTCTTATCGCTACGAAGAACTTAGGTATCGCTGTAAAATATCCGATCTGTGTTTTCACACAATTATGGGATTTCTATATGCATCACAGCTCCTTTTCATGTATAATGTATTTAGGGATCGAAGTAGTATAAGTAGTATAACACTAATCAATTACAACTCCGTTAACATAATATTAGTAATAGTAGTAGTATAAGTAGTATAACATTAATAAATTACAGCTCAGTTAAAATAATATAAGGGATAGAAGAAGTATAAGTAGTATAACACTAATCAATTACAACTCCGTTAAAATAATATTTAAGATAGTAGTTGTATAAGTAGTATAACATTAATAAATTACAGCTCAGTTAAAATAATATAAGGGATAGAAGTAGTATAAGTAGTATAACATTAATAAATTACAACTCCGTTAAAATAATATTAGGGATAGAAGTAGTATAAGTAGTATAACATTAATAAATAACAGCTAAGTTAAAATAATATCAGAGATAGTAGTAGTATAAGTAGTATAACACTAATCAATCAAAGCTCAGTTAAAATAATATCAGGGATAGAAGTAGTATAAATAGTATGACATTACAGCTCAGTTAAAGTAATACCAGGGATAGTAGTAGTATAAGTAGTATGACACTAATCAATTACAGCTCAGTTACAATAATATTTAAGATAGTAGTTGTATAAGTAGTATAACACAAATCAATTACAGCTCAGTTAAAATAATATTTAAGATAGTAGTTGTATAAGTAGTATAACACAAATCAATTACAGCTCAGTTAAAATAATATTTAAGATAGTAGTTGTATAAGTAGTATGACACTAATCAATTACAGCTCAGTTAAAATAATATTTAAGATAGTAGTAGTATAAGTAGTATGACACTAATCAATTACAGCTCAGTTAAAATAATATTTAAGATAGTAGTTGTATAAGTAGTATGACACTAATCAATTACAGCTCAGTTAAAATAATATTTAAGATAGTAGTTGTATAAGTAGTATGACACTAATCAATTACAGCTCAGTTAAAATAATATTTAAGATAGTAGTTGTATAAGTAGTATGACACTAATCAATTACAGCTCAGTTAAAATAATATTTAAGATAGTAGTTGTATAAGTAGTATAACACAAATCAATTACAGCTCAGTTAAAATAATATTTAAGATAGTAGTTGTATAAGTAGTATGACACTAATCAATTACAGCTCAGTTAAAATAATATTTAAGATAGTAGTTGTATAAGTAGTATGACACTAATCAATTACAGCTCAGTTAAAATAATATTTAAGATAGTAGTTGTATAAGTAGTATAACACAAATCAATTACAGCTCAGTTAAAATAATATTTAAGATAGTAGTTGTATAAGTAGTATGACACTAATCAATTACAGCTCAGTTAAAATAATATTTAAGATAGTAGTTGTATAAGTAGTATGACACTAATCAATTACAGCTCAGTTAAAATAATATTTAAGATAGTAGTTGTATAAGTAGTATGACACTAATCAATTACAGCTCAGTTAAAATAATATTTAAGATAGTAGTTGTATAAGTAGTATGACACTAATCAATTACAGCTCAGTTAAAATAATATTTAAGATAGTAGTTGTATAAGTAGTATGACACTAATCAATTACAGCTCAGTTAAAATAATATTTAAGATAGTAGTTGTATAAGTAGTATAACACAAATCAATTACAGCTCAGTTAAAATAATATTTAAGATAGTAGTTGTATAAGTAGTATGACACTAATCAATTACAGCTCAGTTAAAATAATATTTAAGATAGTAGTTGTATAAGTAGTATGACACTAATCAATTACAGCTCAGTTAAAATAATATTTAAGATAGTAGTTGTATAAGTAGTATAACACAAATCAATTACAGCTCAGTTAAAATAATATTTAAGATAGTAGTTGTATAAGTAGTATGACACTAATCAATTACAGCTCAGTTAAAATAATATTTAAGATAGTAGTTGTATAAGTAGTATGACACTAATCAATTACAGCTCAGTTAAAATAATATTTAAGATAGTAGTTGTATAAGTAGTATAACACAAATCAATTACAGCTCAGTTAAAATAATATTTAAGATAGTAGTTGTATAAGTAGTATAACACAAATCAATTACAGCTCAGTTAAAATAATATTTAAGATAGTAGTTGTATAAGTAGTATGACACTAATCAATTACAGCTCAGTTAAAATAATATTTAAGATAGTAGTTGTATAAGTAGTATGACACTAATCAATTACAGCTCAGTTAAAATAATATTTAAGATAGTAGTTGTATAAGTAGTATGACACTAATCAATTACAGCTCAGTTAAAATAATATTTAAGATAGTAGTTGTATAAGTAGTATGACACTAATCAATTACAGCTCAGTTAAAATAATATTTAAGATAGTAGTAGCATAAGTAGTATAACACAAATCAATTACAGCTCAGTTAAAATAATATTTAAGATAGTAGTTGTATAAGTAGTATGACACTAATCAATTACAGCTCAGTTAAAATAATATTTAAGATAGTAGTTGTATAAGTAGTATGACACTAATCAATTACAGCTCAGTTAAAATAATATTTAAGATAGTAGTTGTATAAGTAGTATAACACAAATCAATTACAGCTCAGTTAAAATAATATTTAAGATAGTAGTTGTATAAGTAGTATGACACTAATCAATTACAGCTCAGTTAAAATAATATTTAAGATAGTAGTTGTATAAGTATATGACACTAATCAATTACAGCTCAGTTAAAATAATATTTAAGATAGTAGTTGTATAAGTAGTATGACACTAATCAATTACAGCTCAGTTAAAATAATATTTAAGATAGTAGTTGTATAAGTAGTATGACACTAATCAATTACAGCTCAGTTAAAATCATATCATCTCTAGAAGCAAAAATAAATCAAAAAGTTAAGCGCAACATATTCAGAAAGACTATAAGAATTTTGGGTGATTTTCCAATATGTGATCTACCGGATGGCGTGATCTACCGAATAGTTTCTAATCAAATACGTGACTACCAAGTTGTTTACAGTACAGTCTTTTTTACTAATTAATCTTAACCATAACTAACTATCCCTAACCATTATGTTATAGTTAGTCAATAAGATTTTAGGTTACTTAGTTAGAGTTGGGTTAATGGGTATATCCAATATTGGAATGTAGACAACTCGGTAGATCACATATTGGATCAGACACCATTTCCTAGATCACATATTGGATAAGACACCATTTCCTAGATCACATATTGGATCAGACACCATTTCCTAGATCACATATTTGATCAGACACCATTTCCTAGATCACATATTGGATAAGACATTATTTCCTAGATCACATATTGGATCAGACACCCTTTCCTAGATCACATATTGGATCAGACACCATTTCCTAGATCACATATTGGATCAGATACCATTTCCTAGATCACATATTGGATCAGACACCCTTTCCTAGATCACATATTGGATAAGACACCATTTCCTAGATCACATATTGGATCAGACACCATTTCCTAGATCACATATTGGATCAGACACCATTTCCTAGATCACATATTTAATCAGACACCATTTCCTAGATCACATATTGGATCAGACACCATTTCCTAGATCACATATTAGATCAGACACCATTTCCTAGATCACATATTGGATCAGTCACCATTTCCTAGATCACATATTGGATCAGACACCATTTCCTAGATCACATATTGGATCAGACACCATTTCCTAGATCACATATTGGATCAGACACCCTTTCCTAGATCACATATTGGATCAGACACCATTTCCTAGATCACATATTGGATCAGATACCATTTCCTAGATCACATATTGGATCAGACACCCTTTCCTAGATCACATATTGGATAAGACACCATTTCCTAGATCACATATTGGATCAGACACCATTTCCTAGATCACATATTGGATCAGACACCATTTCCTAGATCACATATTTAATCAGACACCATTTCCTAGATCACATATTGGATCAGACACCATTTCCTAGATCACATATTAGATCAGACACCATTTCCTAGATCACATATTGGATCAGTCACCATTTCCTAGATCACATATTGGATCAGACACCATTTCCTAGATCACATATTGGATCAGACACCATTTCCTAGATCACATATTGGATCAGACACCATTTCCTAGATCACATATTGGATCAGACACCATTTCCTAGATCACATATTGGATCAGACACGATTTCCTAGATCACATATTGGAAGAGCACCGAATTGCTAGAGTACTACGCTATCGGTATTCAAAACTCGATCTAGTCATACGAAACTTGTACTTGATGTCTACTCGCTAAACACTCAGCATTATAAGGTAAATGATCAAGGGTAAGTGGAGTAATTCCGGCAAAGGAGTGGCAAACGACACTAATTATATTTCGGTGTAGAAGCAAACGAAAACGGAGACTTGTGCTCGCCCTCGACTATGGTCGCCCATTTTTTAAAGCAACGGTTGACACTATGTAAGAAAATTACTATAATTTCTATATTCCGTCGAATAATGAACTTTAGTCAGTCCAGGGACAGCTACAATAAAAAGTGATAGGAACGAAGAAGACTAGAATATTGAGGAGACGTGTCGTCACTCAGTTTCATGGGAAAGCCAAGTAAATAACGATACAAATATATGTAGCGGCAATCTAACTGTATGTATATAAAGTGCATTCATGCTCTTAGTATTGTAATTACTACATCAGCATGTCTTAGGAAAAACAGTCTGCACTAAAAATGCACTTGTATTTATATTTATATTCATATATGTATTTCATTTTGCATATTATTAATTAAAATGCAAACTCACATTGGCGCGTGTGAACAAGTTTATTTTCAATCTTATCAAAAAAGATACAATCATTTTTTTTCGTGCACGTAATTTTCGTGTGACGTTTTTAGAGCGCGCCCTTTGACCCTCAACATTCCTTTCGACGTAAATTCATCTTTAATATTCCGCTAACCAATCTCCCTTTGTCACAGACTTGACATCGGCCCCTTTCTCTCTTCGTGTACAGTTTTCTGTAGTAACCCTCTTCCTTATCTTCCTCTATATTCGCGCCTGTTGTCTTCATAGTTTATTCGCGGCCGTCCTGAGAGACTATTGTGTTTGGTGTCAAGACCCGTCCGGCGCCTAAACCCCGTCTCAGTATAATAGAAGCAGTCGCGAAAGGGCCGTGCGTGCGGACAAGATCCGAGCCAATAAAACTAGATACGATGATCAGATAACATACGAATGTAGTTCTTACGAAACTAGTTGGCGGCAATGTACGCATGCCATGTTTACTTAGATACATAAATTAACAACAAAAAAAGACCCATGAACAGTTTTTTTTCTTGATATTAATCATATACAAATATGGACTCGTAAACAAATACAACTATTTATAATAGAGAGTGTGCGCCTCTATGTCTTCAACGAAAACAAAGTAAATTTACTTATATCAGATGAGTTTATATTTAAGTTTTTAATCCCTCATATTAATTACACCGTGTAACTTGTGTATATACAGTTAATGCACAATTATATCTATCTATCTATCTATCTATCTATCTATCTATCTATCTATCTATCTATCTATCTATCTATCTCTCTATATATATATATATATATGTATATATATATATTTCTTTGTATGTATATATGTATATATATGTATCACTCTCTCTTTCTCTTTCTCTCCCTCTTCCTCTCTTTATATACATATATATATATATATATATATATATATATATATGTGTGTGTGTGTGTGTGTGTGTGTGTGTGTGTGTGTCTGTGAAATAAGAGACAAACGGAGAAAAACAAACACAAGAGATTTGACCGGTTTCGTTCGTATTAACGAACGTCTTCAGAAAAAGTGAAGACTTGGAAATGTTTTTTTATTTTGACGGCACACACATGGGAGGAGGAAAAGATGATCCGATTGGACCATATGAGAAGACTTTTAGCGACATTGAAATATGATTTGACAAGTGGATGACATATTCTTCTTTATTTCTTATTCTTTTTTAATATTTTTATTTATTTATTTTTTTCATTTTCACACATACTGGACTAGTATAGGGGAGGCGGTAGGCGGAGTGAGTAAAGGCGATAAGAGAGAAGAATACAGAGAAACTAGCCAGGATAAACACACATAAAGTGGAAGATATATATATATATATATATATATATATATATATAAGCATGCATACAAATATCTATGTAAATATATATAAGTATAAATAAACAGACGTTATATCACATATAAGAGTGGTCATGAAATTGATACAGCGAACGCGAGCCCCCCAAAATTAATCAGAATCTGTCAGAGATAGGTCTGCTTATTTGTTGCATTTCTTTTTTCGCACATTTTGTCTACCACGGCTTTTCATTTTAATGACTTATCGTGTACCTTACCCTATATATATATATATATATATATATAAATATATATATATATATATATATATATATATATATAAAGAGGGAGAGAAAGAGAAAGCCATATATCTATATATACACACACACACACACACATATATATATATATATATTTATATTTATATTTATATTTATATATATATGTAAAATTTTAGAGATGAAATATGAGAATAAAAAATTGTAAAGATAAAATATTTATTAGAAGTTCAAAGGTTTGCTCTATTAAATATATTGAGCTTTATTTTATCACGATAGATTATTATTAAACGATAGTTCAAGTATCTTTGATTTAATTCAATATATATATATATATATATATATATATATATATATATATATATATATATATATATATATATATATATATATATATATATATATATTGTGATAAGACGAAGTTTCTTTATTCTTTACTCTGTTTCTTTATTCTTTACACACGCTAATATTTCTTTGTTAGCAAAAGTCCTTTGCCATTATTGTCCTTTACCTTGCTTTACGTAAACACCTCTTTCTTTTCCTCGACGGCGGTTGATTTTCGCATCTACCCAACGTAGGTTATTTTCACAAAAAAACTTGCTGAGTGATTTACTTTGTAACCTAGAGCGAACAGCGACAATACGTTCTGTAGCAGTGCTCTCGGAATCTGGGGAAGGCTTGTGACCCCTACGCCAGTTGTTTACGGCAGTTCGGCCGTGTGAGAGTATCTCTCTACGGGGCAAACCCACGACACATTTTTCTCTATATCCTCCCAACTCGATCTCTGCTACGTAAGCGGTTCTTCTTCCTTCGTTAAAAATCGCTGTTTTAATTTCTGACTTTACACTCTGGGTGCCTTCTTCTTCTGGCCTCGTGCACCTGACTCTTTTAAAGGTTATCGAGTCGTTTTTTTATGACGTCATACTTCGAAATGAACTCGTCGACTTAACACACCTACGCTCGTTTAAAGGTCACCGATTCATTTCCGTTGTTCTTTTAGCCTAATTGATAATCTATCGAGTCTTCGGTTTTTCTTAATTATTGCGGGGTCATGCCCTTAGCCTCCCCGTGACGTCTTCTCCGTTATTACTCAACATGTCTGCATTATTATTTTACACAAGCAATTGGAAAATTAAAAAGAAAACGAAAAAACAAAAGAATATATCTTGAAATCGGAAATTAGGCTTTAATTTTTCCGATTCCGCAAAGAGTTCCGATTTTTATCATTTTCGATTCAGATACAAATTTAACGTCTCAACACTCATATATGTATATATATATATATATATATATATATATATATATATATAGTGAAAAATAGTTATAAAAGTGTAATACATATATATATATATATATACACACACACATATATATATATAGTGAAAAATAGTTATAAAATTGTAATACATATATATATATATACACACACACACACACATATATATATATATGTCCCTAAAAAATCAACGTCGAAATATTGTATGCAAGGGAGGTCACTCTCTTATGAGCTTAGAAAGTGCATCAACCATGAAGTTTACATGAAACCGTTATTATAGCCAAAAAAACATAACAATAAAGCATTTATAAATCTTTATATATATATATATATATATATATATATATATATATATATATATATATATATATATATATATATATATATATATATATATAGAGAGAGAGAGAGAGAGAGAGAGAGAGAGAGAGAGAATTATGATGTATTAGATCGGGTGCAGAGACCAAAAAATACCATATTTTCTATCAACCACAGGTCATAATTGGGAATTGTTAAAATAATGAAATAAAGAAACAAAACAAAAAACTCCCATACTTTAATATATTTATTTCTATTTTGTAAAAAATAAAAATGGTTTATCGTAATTATAAAATTATTCATTTACTCGTTTATTCATAAAATTAACTTTGTTTTTGACAAAACAAAACCGACGGACCTAGACGCGATTATTTATTATTACATTTTAAAACCAATATTAAATTAGAATGTAATCTTTAAAAGAATGCATTATTTTCAAGGTACCGAAAAATGTTTAAAAATTAAATAAAAAAATGTTCTCAAGTAAGAACAAATCTGATATTATTGATAATTATTAAACAAATATATATATTTTTTAATTATATTTTTATTTGGTGGGCTTTTGGCTGTGTTTGAATTATTGTGGTGGCTTTTGTCAGGTCAGCACACACACACAAACAAATATATAAATATATATATATATATATATATATATATAATATATATAGGATTATATATATATAATATATAAGATATATATAATATATATTATATATATAACATATAATATATATATATTATAATATATATAATATATCATATAATATATATAATATATTTATAATATATATACAGGGTGGGCCAAAATAAGGGTCCTATCTTTAAATTTGAATAACTTGAATTTGAATAACTTCCACAAAATAAAAGTTAAACTCACCAAACTTTATGTGTGTGTAGACTGACCCTTCCGAGATTTTTTGAAATAAACAAAACAAATTTTAGCCGAAAAACACTTCTTAAAACTTACAAAAACTAAAGTATTGTTTTTTACACTGTTTTGAGTTTTTTAAGCAAAAATAAGGTTTTCTAAATGAGGGTACGTTCCTTAGGGCTAATACGGCTCATGCTTGCTTCGGAAGGGGTCCTTTACTTATTCTAAAAAAAAAAATTTTTTTAAATCAATAAATAAAAAAGTTATGAATTTTTAAAAATAGGACCCTTATTTTGACCCACCCTATATATATAATATATATATTATATATAATATATATAATATATATATATTATATATATAATATATATATATATATATATATATATATATCGATAATATATATATATAACATGTACATATATGTAATATATATAATATATATATATATATATTATATATATATATATATATATATAATTATTTTATAAATTATATTTAATTATTATCCACATACGTATACGTTTAATGCTAATGGAAGATAACTGTTCACCTGTTCGCACGATTTTACCCCGGTCACGTGTCACCCGTAACTAATTTTCGGGTGGTCGAGACAAATGGCCAACTTCAACAGCTATCTGACAAGCCGATGAATCAAATAGTTTTACTAGCAAATATATGCTCCCTCCGGTCGCATATTTTTGCTAAGCTGCCGCGTCAGAAATGAATGCTCCCCGAAAACCGATTGAGCCCCAATCATATTTGGGTGGTTGGACATTGATAATAGAATCAGTTTGTAAATGGAAGCTTTACGGCGTAAAAGGTCAAGCCGAAATCCTGAACACACTTAAGGTCGTTAAATAAAATGATAATATGGGAAGTTTTTCAAATCGCAGAAAAGGTGTACCTAAAATAAAACAGTAAAAAAATCAAATACAGTGAACACGATTAGTTATTTAAATTGTCTCGAGGAAAAGCTATCGAAATTAAATTCATTAGAATGTGTGTGTTTTTTGTAAATAGTTATTTTTAAATCAATTATTATTTTAATTAAACAATTTTATTCAATAAATTTGTTAAAATCAACAATTTAATCATCTAAATACAGCGAACAGTATTTTTCAAGTCGGAGGAAAAGGTGTACCTAAAATAAAACATTAAAACATCGGTACTCTTTTACTGTAGGACCCGCGCTAACTTTGACCATGCCCCTACCCCTAACTCTAAACCCTAACTCTAACCCCTACTTTGACCCTGACCCTAATCCTAACGACGAGGTCAAAGTTAGCGCGGGCCTACAGTAAAACAGCACCAATAAATCAAATACAGTGAACGCGATTAGTTATTTAAATGCTCTCGGAAAGAAAGTTTACCTAAATTAAATTCATTATAATGTGTGTGTTTGTTAAATGACCTTTTTTTAATCAAACAATTTGATTCTAAAATCAGTTAAATAGTTTTCCAGTACAATGTGTTAATGGTTTTGTTGACAGAAAAGAAAAAAAAATAACATCTTTTATTTTAATAAATAAAATACGGAATAATAAAAACAGTTTGTAAATAAAAGCTTTACAGCGTATCAGTTAAATTCGAAATAATAAACACAATTAAGTTCGTGAAAAATGATAATATAAGAAGTTTTAAAAAAAGTATTATAAAATCAAATACAGTGAACACGAATAGTTTTTTAAATGCTCTTGAAAAAAAAGTTTACCTAAACTAAATTTAGTATAGTGTGTGTGTTTTTTTTAAATAGTAATTTTTAAATCAATTATTAATTTAATTAAACAATTTGATTCAATAAATGTGTGTTTTAAAACATAATGGCTAATAAGATTAAGAAAATAAACAAACTCAGAATGTTTTAATAACAAAATCAGAGTAAAAGTAACACGGTAAAGTCCAGCGTTTTGTTTACATTTGAAACAACGCGCCCGTCTTGCGTTCATACTGAGTAACTAGAGGGAGGTACCCGATTCAATGGAGTAACGCTGGCTGTTCAATTAGTCTCGCAGTAGGGAGATTAACTGCATAACTCATTTCATATATATATATATATATATATATATATATATATATATATATATATATATATATATATATATATATATATATAAATA
>OY744524.1:34621421-34713921 GCA_963556195.1 Sepiola atlantica
AGGTTTCACATGTTTCACGAACGTTTTCGATTCTTCGTCGAATCCTCCTCAGGTGCCAAAAGCAAATGTATAAATAAAGCTGGAGAAAGAAGAGAATTTTAAAAAGACGGTCAAGAAACGATCAGAGCACGTTTTCCGCCTTGTTCCAGGAAGTCGTTGGCGATTTAAAATTCAGTAACGCTGGATGGCATCACAGAGCAAAATCGCATTACGTAATATTTAAATACGCTTAACGTTTTGTGAAAACTCTTTGTGAGTATATTAACAATGAGGATTGTATCGAAGTACAGATAATTATTATGTTGTTGTGTGTGAAGAACAAATAATGCTTGTGATTGTGACTCATTGGATTCCAGGTACACACACACACACACACACACACACACACACACACATATATATATATATATATATATATATATATATATATTCTGTGGTACAAAACTGAAGTATTGCTATATACAGACCATATTTATTTTTAAACAATGCTATGGAGATTTATTTTGTTTTATCACCCCCCTTTCCCTCGCTATAGTCTATATAGCATTGTTTTTCCTTAGTCCTAACATCGGCTTAGCTCTGTTGAGTGCTGTTCGAAATCGGCCAGTTTTACTTTCATTCATGTATATATATATATATATATATATATATATATATATATATATATATTATTTCTTGTATCCACATACAATGTTATAAGGAAAAATATGTGTTTATGTATCAATTTTCAGTATTTACATCAACAGTCCTGGATACGTGAGTAGAGCTAGGTAGTAAGTTATGATTATATATATATGGCAATTAATCTACACAGAGGCTTCAGCGTTTCATTCCCGGAGGTAATCGACAGGCTAAAATGCATGAAGTTAGTTTTGCCGAGTGTATTTATATACAGGTCTAGCTAGTTAAATAATCAGATTCTTAATTGTTCTCTTAGCCAATCTTTGGGCTTCTCACAAACAAAGTTTCGGTTGATTGTACAGGTATAGGCCACCCTTAAGAAAACAGAACAATAGAATAGGAAATAGGAAGTAAACTCAACTGAACCATACTTTGTGAGAAGCCCACAGATTGGCTAAGAGAACAAAAAAAGAAACAGGGATGAGCCAGCCTATAGAAAACAGAACAATAGAATAGGAAATAGGAAGTAACATCAATCCAACCTTTCCTTGTGAGAAACCCAACGATTTGCTAAGAAAACCATAAAGAATCTCAGTGGTTAACTAGCTAGTCGTGTATATAAAAACACCCGGCAACACTAATTGTATGCATTTTAACCTGACGATTACCTCTGGGAATGCAATGCGGAAGTTTCAATGTAGCTTAATTGATATACATATATTTTCAAACTTACTATTAATGTATATATATATGCATATATATATATATATATATATATATATATATATATATATATATACATTTTTATTTTATTAACACAAAGGTTTATGTTATAGCTCAATAGTGTACACCGAAAGCTTTTCATTTAACATCATGTAAAATCTTAGTTATCCATGAAGTAACATTACATATATTCATGAACCACTTTTATTTGCAAAAAAATAGTTCTACTCTAGTTGTTGAACAAGAATTTCCCCTGAAAAAAAATGCATGAAAAAAATGTAAAAGATAAATAAATAATGGATGCATTAAAAGTTTTAAGCCTGACTGTGGAGTGTTTATGCACTGAGGAAGCCTTCTAATGATTATGATGATATTTTGTATATAATGACTATATATGTTCTTGGGATGAACAGAAATAACTGTTTGCAAATTGTTCCTGAATAAATAAGGTATTTAATGATGTTATATATATATATATATATATATATAATACATCTAACATTTCAAATAAAGAAAAAACACTGTTTTAAGACGTTTTGATTATCCAATTGTTCTTCTCATTAATTAATTGATTCTCTTAATAATAATGATTAAACCCACGCGAAAATAAATTAATACACTATAGTAAGGAAAAGAGACAAAAATTGTTCCTGGCTACGAACTAATACATTTTTCACATCACCACAGTCTATCCGTCTACTGGTATGACTCCTCCTTACCTCCCCTTTTTAGCATTTCTGTTTCCTCGGTGCGTTCGCCTTATGTGTTTACTGTCAACGGGCAGATGTCATACGAGAAGATGGATCCTCTTCCGTCAAAATGAAACACCCTGCTTATAATTTATGACAGGTTAAGCCATCATAAACAAGAACTAGGACGTTTTTTTTTTTCACAATTTACTGAACGATCTATAAAATTTACCATGATCCTATTCTAAAAATATTCCATAGTGTGCACGGATGCGTCATCGGTGATGCCCATATCTCAATATAATCGATGGTTTCGAAACATTAAACATGAAACCGCCTAAGCGTAATGACCCTATCAGCGGAGACTGTAACCTGCTTGGCTTTGATAAAATAGACAACTGCTCAAGCGTCCTTCTATATACAAAATGCAAATACGTTTGAACAAGTGACGTCACTATCAGCTGCGTGTCTCAGAAACCATAATTTATGCATGTTTGGATTTGGCTATTTTTCCATTTAAGATTCATAAAGTTCAAGTAAGTTGATAAAGCATTAATTTTTCTTCTTTACCTCATCCTTTTTTATGACATATGTATGTATGTATGTATGTATGTATGTATGTATGTATGCATGTATGTATGTATGTATGTATGTATGTATGCATGTATGTATGTATGTATATATATATATATATATGTATATATATATATATATATATATATATGTATATATAAATAATTTGTTCCTGTAATAGTTGATAAGCCAGTCAAGATAATAGTAGAAATAAGGAGACTAACACAGCATTAAAGTTAGACTAAAGTATTTCGATCGATTCCTTAGACCATATTGATTTAGTAAAATATGAATATGATTCTTTTATAAAATGAATATGGTCGAACAATTTATAGAAAATTACTTCACGCTAAGAGGTCACCGTCATTTCCCCATGTACACGCATACACACACACATACACCCACACACACACACACACACACACACACCCCCCCCACACACACACACACATATATATATATATATATATATATATATATATATATATAATAAAGTAAAGTAACACGAAATCACATAATCACCGGTGCAATAGCCACCAGTGATTATGTGATTCCGTGTTACTTTTCTTTATTTTATTCTTTCTCTGTTTATTACATTGAGCTTTCATAACCGGATTTCCTTCTTGAATTTATTTCACTCTAACATACACACACACACTATATATATATATATATATATATATATATATATATATATATATATATATATATATATATATATATATATATATGTATATATATATATATATATATGTATATATATATGTATATATATATATATATATGTATATATATATGTATATATATATATATATATGTATATATATATATATATGTATATATATATATATATATGTATATATATAACATGCACCGTGAGATACCCTATACCATCAGTCGCCTACTTGGCGTGGACACTTTCAATGGCGAAAGTTATACGGTTATTCCGATGCCAGTAACGTATGTTGTCACTAGATAGGATATTTAAATCAGTGTATAATTAAGTAGCGTTCGTTTGTAATTGTGGTTTCATACTACATGCAATTTGAATGTTCTTAAACACACGTTTATTTCGGCCTTTAATAACATTACCCGCTAATAGCATGAGTCAATAACGAACTTTGATATTGTGTCACAAGGATTTTTTATTACAAACGTAATGTCTGTTGACTGAATGTCTCAGCAAGCCACAGCACTCTACTTCAATGGCATCACATGGCGTTTCAATCCCTTTTCAACGCAGTCAGTATGCAGTGACTCATATCGGCTTTTCTTTCAAAGTTTTTTTTTAACCCGGAAGAAGATTAATTATATTTCAAACACATAATATCAACTAAATAAGTTAGTAAGTATTATTTTGTACTTTTATTATCACTAGTTTAAGATAGTCACTAAATAACATCCCGATTAATTTATTTTGATGATGTGTTATGTTCTCTCGTGTACTCTTTATGTCAGAATTTTTATCGTTTATAGTAATAACATTTCTTTTACGTTTTAAGTGCACTATTTTTTGTTCATATCGTAGTTTTACAGACCCGCACTATAAAAAGGTTCATAGCACTTATCTATTGGTGTACAAGTTTGGTGCAACCAAATATGGTTACATATTTAATATACTTTAAACATCTGCGAATGAATGCAAGGTTATATGTAAAATGAATGGCGGCCATCTTGAATAGATAATATGGTGTCTAAGCTTGACTAATTTTAATTTACGTGCTTTCACACACACACACACACACACACACACACACACATATATATATATATATATATATATATTAATTAAATAAGTTCAAATATATTGATAAAATGAACTAAAAAACAATATTTTTCAAAAAGTGCACAATATAAATTAGACCTTCAGAAATAAAATTTAAAACACGTCGTGTTTAGGACTCCAGTGATTTAAGAAGTCCAAATTGAAATTGAAAATATCTAAAAGAACCCAGTTCGAGGAAAAAACGACAATTAACCTAATTGATTATGTAATGTATTTTTCCTACGATGAAATGTCTCCTTTTCTCACACCAACACATTTGTCGAGCTAATGTACAATTGAACTTTTACGAGGGATCTTCCTCTTCTTACCCAATCTACATCCTTTGAATCGGTCAGCCAACATGTATACTTTGTTCTAGCGTAAGCAATTTAAGATTTATGCACATTCATGATCCAGACACAAGTAGAGTAACCTCTTACACGCTATCTATTAAACATTTATATACACATATTATAGAAGATAGTTATCTCACATTCATTCAAACATTCCACTACTTTCATAAAATATACTGAAGTTAATTTACTATTTTTATACTCAAGCCAGGTATTTAGCAAATTAGCAAATTAGCAAATTAGCTATTTTAAAACTATAAATTATAAAATTATATAATAATTAATTTATCAAATGGAAACTAAACCAAGATCGTACTTAAATTAACATTTAAACAGTGTCTCCACAGAACATCACCGTGATAGCTGACTTATGCAAATTAGCAATAATATAATTAATGAAAAATAATACAGCACTAAGATTGCAATCAGGCTAAAGAATATATACAGGGTGGGCCAAAATAAGGGTCCTATCTTTAAATTTGAATAACTTGAATTTGAATAACTTCCACAAAATAAAAGTTAAACTCACCAAACTTTATGTGTGTGTAGACTGACCCTTCCGAGATTTTTTGAAATAAACAAAACAAATTTTAGCCGAAAAACACTTCTTAAAACTTACAAAAACTAAAGTATTGTTTTTTACACTGTTTTGAGTTTTTTAAGCAAAAATAATGTTTTCTAAATGAGGGTACGTTCCTTAGGGCTAATACGGCTCATGCTTGCTTCGGAAGGGGTCCTTTACTTATTCTAAAAAAAAATTAAAAAAATCAATAAATAAAAAAGTTATGAATTTTAAAAAATAGGACCCTTATTTTTGCCCACCCTGTATATATATATATATATATATATATATATATATATATATATATATATATATATATATATGAGTGTGTGTGTGCGGGCGTGTGTAAACATATTCTTGGTACAGCAGATAGATAGGATTAGCTTAAAAGCAAACATATTTATCATAAAAAGGGAGGTAAAGATGTTATGAAATAAAGTAATGAATCTCTGAAAAGTCTTTTCGTCAAATGAGGAGATGTTCACATAGTATACATAGATATTATTGATCACAAAAATCTATGCGGTAAATACAAATAAAGATTGTCGGAAAGGTAGATGGGTATATAGTCACAATTTAGAAGTAATTGTCTTATGTTTTAAGTTCAAACTATATATCGTCTATTGTGTGGATAGTTGGGATATTGGGCATGTTAAATATATTCATTTAAGCAACAAAACGACGTATAACTTAACTAAATTTACAGATACATTTGAGTAAGGTTAAAAACGTGAATGCTTATGTTAAAACTATTAATTCTATTTATTAAATGCACTTGACAAATATTTATATCTTTACTGTTGGCTGTTTAATTAAAAGTAATTTCAATGGAGAAACGAAATAATTATTTACTCTTTCAATTACAACAATGGTGCGCGTATTGAGCTCAACGATCTCTTCAAAATATGTTACTGTATACATGAAGTTTTGAATATTAAGCGTAGAGACATAGTAAGAAAGTGAGGATATCACATGATCGAAAGACAAGATAATCCCGTTGGCAAAAGATGTCAAAACATTAACATTTAATGAATGTTCTTGCCGTTGAAAGATGGAAATACTTCTTACACTAATTAACGAAGTCCTAGACAACCTCAAAGTTGTAGTCGCCAATAGTGATGTTTGTATGCTACTTTCATCTTGGTCGAGGATGTTAGTCTGTTTTAGACTAATCGTCATCCCAAACTCTTTGAATAGTGCGCGAAACAGCTGATGAGACACTGCAATGCTGCTTCAGAATATGCCGTCAATGCTGCATCATCTGCGAAGAGTATTTCCTGTATGAGTACCTTCCGCATTTTGGTCTTATCTCGGGCGAACGCAAGGTTATAGAGGCTGCCAGGTCTTCTGGTATGAAGGTACACTCCATCCTCCGACCTGTTGGAGAAAATTATAAAGAGTGTCGGGGCGAGTACGCAGCCCTGTTTCACTCCACTCTTGATAGGGCAATGGGGAAGGAAGATCGGTCGTACTTTACGGTGCACAAGATGCCCTCATGAACCCAGCAGTTTAGAGGGAAGAGAGAGCACATACATTATTATGCTGCAATAGAGCTCTCAGAACCAGACACAATATACATTTGTGCTAACTTCAACAGGGCATACCGATCCAGTATAGACTTTTTACAGTCACAGCAAAATCTGCAATTTGGCAACGGACTCATTTTAGGCGCAGAACTCCATTGTCTCCTGAGACAGTGCGATGCCAACCAACCAATTAGAAATCACGTATCATATTTTACTTTGATATTCATAACTTACTTAGCTAATGATATAAATTCAGAAATAGAACTATTTGTTGACGTTATTAAGTACTTAGTAGACTATTTTGAAAGACAAACGCAGGCACATCTCAATAACTTGTCATATTTGACCGGTACTTATAAATTAAAACATCAGACCTTGACTCCAGTATCTAGGCATGGAAATTATGATGTAATATTTAGATGGAAGACATATCAAAATGTCACAAAATGCCTGTTTAATGGAAATCGCTCAAGACAAGGTTGTAAGCCACTTAGTGTAGGAAGCTAAAATTAAAAAAGAAATCCACTTTAAGATCAAAAATTAGCCAACGATTATTGTTAGATGAATAGATTGACCCGGAAAAGAGTAATTCCTTCCAATTTGTCAGAAACATCGTTCACGAAATGTGAGGATAAGCGAAAATAATTAGGGGTATGTTATTGAAACTTAAAAAATATTTTTAATGGAAATCGCTCCGGACAATGCATGCAGCAACTCGATGTAAGAAGAACGAAAGAAGATTATTGAAAATACAGGCAATGCCTATTGCCCTTTATCTTGAATAACAAAAATAACAAGTCTATAGGTAGGAAGGGGAAAAAGTCAGCAGAAAGAGAGTTCACAGGCTTGCAGTTATTGGAACGAAGCTACTGGAATAGGAAGATGTTTTACAATGAGGTATCAAAACACCGAATTGGTGGAGGCTACTGGACAAACAAGTTACACTAGATGTAACAAAAGGAGGGAATAGATCAGACGATTCTGAAGAACCAATGACATAATAGTATTTATAGAAAAGACTGAGACTAGCTACCCCACGTCTGTGAGAGAGAGGAGGTGCATAGACTGAGTAAGGGTGGGGGGGGGCAATCATACTACAGATACGTTTCTGAACCTTATCAAGAACCTTCAAATGGGACAGAGATTCACCAGTCCCAAAATCACACCAGTTATCGCATTTCTAACGCTATTTGACATTTTTCTTAATATTAAGAAAATAATTGGATTATTTATAATTCAATACTTAAAGACGAGAAAAGAAAGTTTGCATCATACTCAACCTCATATTTCCCACCCCCTGCATCATCATCATCATCATCATCATCATCATCATCATCATCATCATCAGCAGCAGCAGCAGCAGCAGCAGCAGCAGCAGCAGCAACAGCAGCAGCTACATCATCATCATCAACAGCAGCAGCAGCAGCAGCAGAAGCTACATCATCAGCAGCAGCAGCAGCAGAAGCTACATCATCATCATCATCATCATCATCATCATCATCATTATCAAATATTTTAAAGCATTGCTGATCAGATTAAAACCAGTATTTTCAGATGAACTTAGATAAATTCAGAAATAATGGTAAACAGGAATTTAGACGACATTTTAGGAAATATCAGGTAAAAGAGTTAACATAATTAAATCACTATATTGATAATTAATACAATACTAAAACACCTCATCTCCATATAAATAAACAGTTACACTAAATGACTATGATGTAATTTAAAGTTAAACATGTTAAATTATCTTATAGAAATAATTATATGATATTATTATCATTATTATCATTATTAATACATTAAATGATACAAGATAAAACAATTTAAATATTGCCGTTGGCGTGTCTGTTAGTCGTAAATGAATATAAATCAATCTCTACATAACGTACAAATCTAAACAAGAAATAATTCCTGTAGAGTTTTATGGGATTTGGATTTAAATGAAATATATCATCAACAATAAATAGTACATGTAACATAACTCATTGCGTGATACATGATGGCAAAACTATATTTTTTAAAATCTTTAAATGGAATAAGTCGTTTCAACTTAGTTAAACTGATAATTGAAAGAGTGTGTAATTAACTAGAAATAAAAATGAACATTTGAGAACTTGGGTCGAACGTATATGTAACCTCACTTCATCAGTGATAAAATAACTTAAATTAAATATTTGATTTTAGTTTGATATTTATTTAGTCGTAACACTAACCTAACTTTCTCTTTGATGAACACACCAATACAAATAAGTATTAAAGTATTCATTCGGTTTTATATCCACACATATAAATAAAACAATAACATTATATTCATAGCAATGAAAGCGTTACACTATTTGTTAATGAAACAATACAATAGTAGACTCAAATATAGGATGTTTTCGAATTTTAAAATCTATGGATTTGAATCTATGAATACAAAGAAACATACTGCCCATCAAATATTTCAATCACAGTTTGCTGGTGAGATTAGGACTTAACATTAGATGTTTTTAGATGTCGTTGAAGACATCTAAAAAACGGGAAATAAATTTGTATAATCACAATTGTCGTCCCTGTCGTCGCGTCGTCGTTGTCGTCGTCAGTTTCATGATTATGATAACTTAAATGTAATTATTGCGGTATAATTTCATTAGTAAATTATTAATTAAACTAAATCAAGTTCATCCAGTGGAAAATTCTACATTCTCTTACAAACAGTCTGGATTTAGGCAACCCGGTTCGACTGCTGATATCCAAACAATCATCTCTGAATGCATATACCATACACTGGAAAACGTAGGTGGAGCTAGGGCGGTTGCGCTTGATATATACAAATCCTTTTAAAAGGTCTGGCATAAAGGTCTTTTAAAGAACATTTATTCGTACGGTATTACTGTACGAGTATTTTATATAATTGAATCATTGTTAGCGAAGAAAAAAGATTCAGGTCGTCATAGATAGCCGGATATCTAAAACACATCACATGGTATGCCTCAGGATTAGATACTTGGGACTTAATTTTTCATGATTTTCAGAAATTATGTAATTGCGTCTGATATTCGTAGTCGCTATTGTTGACATGAGAGAAAATAATATGCACACATATTCAAGGCAATGGTTGAATCCTTAGTAAATGACATCCAGTATGTAGTGGAATATGGCCAACAATGGAGTGTTATATTTACTACTACTACTACTACTACTACTACATAATACCAAGACTAAGTTCGTTTTTTCAATAATCTTAAGAAACATTACCGACCACCGATTGCTATGGTTAATAGCACCTTTTTTCTTGGCCTAACATTTATAGTTAAGATGAATTAGACCACATACATAGAAAACACTACCAAGTTTGCTGTTAAAAAGATGCGCTCCGTCTACCGGGTTAGAAAACTTCTCACATTTTCCAGTATCCTATATCTCAACAAATATCTCTACAAAGCCAACATTTGCCCATGCATGGAGTAGTGTAGCCACACCTCGGCTGGTGCACCAAACACAAGTCTCCCCCTCTTGGACAGTGTCCAAAAAAGAGTCTCATCCTAATAGGTCCCAAACTATCTACTAAGCTCTAACCCATTGTTTTATTGTCGAAATGTGGAATCCCTGTTCTTGTTTTACAAGTCCTTCACCGAATGTGCTCCGACAAACTAGCTGCACTTGTTCACTCTCAACGTAAATACCCACAACAAACCCGAAATGCTGCAAGATCACACCCCTGCACTGTAGAGGTCCCAAGATTCTGGATAGCTTCTTACTCTAATAGCTTATTTCCTCGAACTGCATGCCTTTGGGATTCCCAGTCTGCTGCCTGCTTCGCCGATTGTACGAACATGAAGCAATTTAAATGTAAAAAAAGCCTCACGCTGCACAATTCCACACCTCGGATGAACATATTAATCTAGCCCATAATTCACGGTAGCCCCTAAGAATAAGATGTCCTAACAGGACTATAAATAACTGTACCTACAGCAGTATAAACAGTACATCGAGGGAAATGTACTACAGCCTGTGCCTGATACTTAGGAGGCGATTCAGGACTGGGTCTTGCCACTCGTCACCGCGGATAAAAAAATCCCCTCGAGGACTAAAAATAGGGAAATATGGTGGAACTCCCGAGTAAGCTCAAACTCCCGGCAACCAACATCTGCCAGAGGAGCTTTGTCCAGTGGGGCTTCCTGCTCCCCGCTAAAGAGGAAACAGAATGACTCTCTCTAAGAGAAATGAGAAGCGGGAGAGTAAAACCACAGCTTATAACGCCCCAACTGAGCTGTGCGCAGATAACCCCAGAGCGTACCTCAATCAGTTTGGGGATGTGCAGCAAGTAAACCCGGTAAAATCCAGGAGTGGAGTCCACATGGCTGACTATACAATGGCCATGAGGCTGAGGCGGCAAGAATTCCACATAATTCCAACGGTGCAAACGCACAGAGGCTGGAATATGACGGATTGTAGTACTGTTTTGCCAGAAGCATGGCCACATTGAAAGGAAAAACCATCAAAAAGCAGTTCCCAGCCAACCAATACCATCGGCTGCTCGTGTTTCAGTATCGTAGCTATCTCCAGCTACTCTTCCAACTTATTTGGAGAATACCAGACCCAAGATCAGAAAAGCCCTTAAAAAGAGAGGAGGAGAAATGAAAAACAGCGGTGAGCAGAGGGCCGAAGAACGCAACTGCTTCCGCCACGGTCTCGCCATCGGTCCAACCGCAGGAATATCAGCAAAAGAAACAGCTGCAACAGCCACTAACGAAACAGTACCCCCACTATGCAAATACATGAACACCTGCAGCCAAACCTGCCCCATCACTGCATTTACCAAAACAGAAACACACACACACACCACCCTGCTCCGAATCCACTAGAATAGATCAAATTGGATCGGGGACGAATAGAGGCCAATCAACTTCTCGAGGAATAAAGTAAAAAAAAAAAAACTCGGCTTTAAATTGGGGCAGGACATTTGTAGAATTGACTCCTTTTCATCCTCACAGACTTGTCCTTTCGGAGGAGGAATTTGAAACCTTACCTAGAATTTCGTCAGGTAGGGATAAAATACATTGAAGGCCCCACAAATTTCCAGAATTCGTAAGGCTCTCATCCGGTAATAAGAACTCTGTCTGGCTAATGCTGGAGGACGCAGAAGGATCATACCGGGAACAGAACTGATCAAGGGCAAATACCCTTTCTTAGAAGAACTTTTATCAGAATTGAAAGGAAGGGCCCTTATTTTGGTGCATTTATATAAGGCACTAAAACTAACTTTTCCCCTGGACGTCTACGGAATTGCGTGCAGCAGCCTAAATATCAGAAAGCTGGTCACATTGAGCATGGCGTATAGCGTCAGCGTCTTTTCGCCGGGAGACTTCGGAACCGGGTGCGACACTACTTAAGGTAAGTCAATGCCTATGTGCTTGACTAGTTTGGATGCGATGGTCTTGAGGTATTCAAACCGCGCTGTTTGCGTCCGGGGAGATCTCTTGTCCCTGGAAGTGTGTGTAGCTGCAATCCAAGAGAAGCACCTCGTTTCGTTTAGGGATTGTCAGGTGCTGACCAAACACTTCGACGTCTATTCAGAATATGGGAATCCCCGGGGAAAGATGTCACCTTGCTTGTGAAACGCACTCTGTTTGCAACGGTCAACGTTTTCCATAGAAATTCGGGGGGGGGGGGGTCGTGTTCGATATGGCCGTAAACGATTTCGTGTGTTGGGTCGTTGTGGTCCATGCCTTCAGCACCGCTCGAGTAAGGTTCTCCTTTTTTTCTGGAGACATGGTCGAGGGAACTAGAAGGGCGCAGAGATGTGAGACCGGCCTGACTGACCAGATGGCTAGATGCGATCTGTTGGACAGCTTTCGTGTCGATCATATAGGGCGGGAGACGTGGACATGGACAAATAGTGTGCCTTTCTACCCGAATACTCATTTGGATAGGGTGTTAGGTAGAAGAGGCGAAGTAGACTTTATATTGTGTCCTAGGCTCAAGTACCAATGTGAATCGTTGAAGTTAGGAATTACGTCTAAATTAGCTAAGTACTGGAAGTATAATACCTTCTTGTTGGAAATCCCAGCCTTCCGGGAAAAGCTAGTACTACTTATCCAGCAGGCTTCAGTGTGGCGGTAATTAGGAGTAAGTACTGGGTTAAGTTGAAAACCAAGATCAGGAATTTTTCCGTCAAATACGCTCTACGCCTCGAACTAGATAAGGCCTAGAATATTTCAGAAGAGAATCTTACCCGGACGGTGGCTTGTAGAAATACTGTAAGCATAGAACTAGCTAAGCAGGACCTCCGACGCGAGTCTAGTTAGTGGTGTGAGGACCAAGTTGTTAAAGCTAAGCTTAGGAAAGTTTCTAATGAAACCGTGCACTCTGAAACGGATTAGCGTAAGGAAGTTTCATAGTGTGGCTCGGATAGGTACATTGGTAAAGTCAAGCAGCCTGATGAACGTACCTTGAAATCAGCGGACAGATCTGCGAGAGATTTCGGGAGCATTAAAAGCACCGCTTCACCCAACTGCCCAACCTCCCAGCCCAGGAGTTTGGCAACTATGTGCCTGACTTTCCCCGCATCGATGCGGCTAGAACAGCTGGTCGCGAAGGAAGGGTTACAGAACGTGAGGTATTGGCTTCGTTGAAGCAGGTCGGCTGCAACAAATCGCTAGTCCTTGATGGTCTTCCTACGAAATGCAGGATGTTATAAGAGAATTGATCCAACTCGAGCAGAACTACGCTGTAAAAGGGAAATCGATATATAACAACTTTCATCTGATTCGTACAGTCTTAGAAGAGATAAAAGATGACATGAAGTCGTGCGGTTCAACTTGGATCAGTTCAAAGTTTTCGACAGCATCAACCATCGCTTCTTGGCATCTATTTTAGATACCGCCAGTTTTAAACCGACTTCTGCAAATGGATATCCGTTCTGTATCGCTCGCCAACGGCAGTGGTGCAGGTAAACGGACAGCGTTCAAAGTATATCGCTATCTTTCGGTTGGTGCGTCAGGGGTGTCCGCTGTCACGCCTGCTCTACATCCTTGCGCAAGCTAAGTATCAGGGAGGTCAGTATGGTCCTATTCGGAATTGCTAGTGGGGCTCGAGCCAGAGTTTCTGCGTTCGACGATGACGTTATCGTGTTTATGTCATGATTCCGATACATCGAGAGGGTCTCACACGTTATAGAACGATCACTGTGGTTCGGATCATTCTCGCTGCCTAGATGGCCCGGTTCGTCTTATTCGTGGGTGGTTCGGATCGTGCTTCTAGCTCGAGGGGAATATGTCAGTGGTATAGTAAAAGGTAGAAGCGTTTATTAACACTTCGAAGAAAACTCTCTATAAAAGGTAGAGCTGAGGCTTACACAACACGTCTGTTCTCTCATCATTTACCGATATGTCGTATTTCCTCTGCCGGCGAACCGCCTGAAGGTCCTAATAATAGACCGCCTACTGTTCTGAACTAACCGGAAACATTAGGCGGTCTATTATTTAGAAAGGGTTAAGAAGGTCTTACTAATATTTTTTGTGTTTTTTGTTCTTTTCCCACTCCTCGTTGTTATTCCAATGAACTTCTGTTCATATAACCATATTTATGAAATATATATATTTCAAACCAATTAGATATATTTTAAGTAAGACGGCCCCTAGTGTAAATGTGGTATTGTGGTGACTGAGATGATTATAGTTAAGACTAGGATATAAACTTTCATCACTATAGATCAAAGATGACCAACGGCACCGAGATTCCCACAATTGTTATGGCCTTGTGCCTAATTTGTAAACTTTTATGTTTTGTATAAATAAATAATTCAAAGTGTAGTATCTCTTCTTATCTTCCGACGACATAAGACTATTTCTATCAATGGAAATATTGCCGCTGTATATTACAGAATATTAATTTATTAGAAGCTGTTTATATAATAAATATGCAGATACTACACTACCGCTATATCTACACACACACACACACACACACACACATACACACACACTCAAACACACACATATATATATATATATATATATATATATATATATATATATATAATTTAGATTATGTATCTGTCTGTCTGTCTGAAGCTAAAACTATACTATTTAAGACTATTGTATTTATGAAATAGTATAGTATATACTATTTCAGACTATTGTACTATCTTTAAATGCCCAATTCAGGGGCATAATATAGTGTAGTATCTGTTCTGTTTCATGATATCATCCCCCCAGGTAGTACGCCCTCTTTTTTGAGAGATGTAGCGGTAGTGTAATATCTGTTCTGTTGTCATGTTACATCCTCCCAGACATTACCTCTTCCATTTTTTAGAAGTGTAGAGGTAGTGTAGTATCTGTTCTGTTGTACTTATACTATTATCCAAAACATTACTCCATTCTTTTCTGAGAAGTGTTGACGTAGTGTTGTATCTGTTCTGCAGTCATGATACCATCCTCCCAGGTATTACCTCCTCCTTTTTGAGAAATGTGGAAGTAGTGTAGTATCTGTTATGTGGTCATTATACCATCCTTCCAGACAATCCCTCTTCGTTTTGTGAGAGTTGATAAGGTAGTGTAGTATCTGTTCTGTTGTAATAATACGATCCTCACAGGCATTACCCCCTCTTTTTTCAGAAGTGTGGAGGTAGTGCAGTATCTGTTTTGTTGTCATGATACCATCATCCGCGACATTACCTCCTCCGCATTTAAGAGATGTAGCTGTAGTGTAGTATCTGTTCTGTTGTCATGTTACATCCTCCCATGCATTACCTCCTCCTTTTTTGAGAAGTGTAGAGGTAGTGTAGTATCTGTTCTGTTGTACTTATACCATCCTCCAAGACATTACCCCTCCTTTTTGAGAAGTGTGAACGTAGTGTTGTATCTGTTCTGTAGTCATGATACAATCCTCCCAGGTATTACCTCCTTCTTTTTTGTGAAATGTGGAAGTAGTGTAGTATTTGGTATGTTGTCATTATACCATCCTCCCAGATAATCCCTCTTCGTTTTGTGGGAGTGATGAGGTAGTGTAGTATCTGTTCTGTTGTAATGATGCAATTACCCCCTCCTTTTTTTTGAAAAGTGTTGAGGTAGTGCAGTATCTATTTTGTTGTCATGATATTATCATCCCAGACATTACCTTCTCCTCATTTGAGAGGAGTAGAGGTAGTGTAGTATGTCCTGTTGCCATGGTACCATCCTCCCAGGAATGAACCATTTCGCTTTTAAGATGTGTGGAGTTAGTGTAGTATCTGTTTTGTTTTCTATGATACCATCCTCCCAGGCTAACCTTCTTCTTTTTGGGGAGGTGTGGAGTTAGTGAAGTATCTGTTCTGTAGTCATGATACTATCCTCTCAGGCATTACCTCATCCTTTTTTAGAGGTGTGGAGTTAGTGTAGTATCTGTAGTGTTGTCATGAAACGATCCTCCCATACATTACCTTCTGTTTTTTAGAGGTGATGAGGTAATGTAGTATCTGTTCTGTTTTCATTAAACAATTTTCCCAGGTATAACCTCCTCTTTTTTTAGAGGTCTGAAGTTAGTGTAGTATCTGTAGGCATTATCCAATCCTTTTTTACGAAGTGTAGCGGTAGTGTAGTATCTGTTCTTTTGTTATGATACTATGCTCCCAGGAATTTACCCCTTCTTTTTTAGAGGTATGGAGGTAGTGTAGTACTTGTTTTATTGTCATTATACTATCCTCCACGGAATTACCTCGTCCTTTTGTGAGAAGTGTGGACGTAGTTTAGAATCGGTTCTGTTGTCATGATACACTGCTTCCAAGTATAACCTCCTCTTGTTTTGAGATATGTGGGTGTGGATATAGTGTAGTATCGGTTCTGTTGTCATGATACCATTCTCCATATTACACACCTTCCAGGCATTACCTCCCCTTTTTTCAGATGTTTAGAGCTAGTGTAGTATCTGTTCTGTTGTCATGATACCACCCCCAGGCATTACTTACTCCTTTTTTTAGAGGTGTGGAGGTAGTGTAGTATCGATTCTCTTGTCATTATACCAACCTCTCAAGGCATTACCTACCCCTTTTTTGAGAGGTATGAAGGTAGTGTAGTATCTGTTTTGTAGTCATGATACCATCTTTCCCGGCATTTCCCCTTTCGATTTTGATGGTTTGGAAGTAGTGTGGTATTCTTTCTGTTTTTATGATACCATCTTCTCAGACATTACCCCCTATTTTTTAGTTGTGTGGAGATAGTATCCTTTTTGCTTCTAACTAGCACACATATGCGACCGGAGAGAACATATACTTGCTAGTATATATGATTTTTATATGTACGTATATAGTAGTATTGTGTATAGATTTTCAGTATTTACATCTACAGGGCTCAATACTTTGGGTAAAGCTTAGTCGTAGTAGTATGAAATTTCTAATAAATCCTATGGACATACACACACATGCATAGAAACAATATATATATATATATATATATATATATATATATATATATATATATAGTATTACTTATACAATCTATTATTTTAAAACAGTCGTATAGAACTTCGCAAAACTGAATAGAGTACTCTTCGGCAGCTTATATTGTTTATGTAAGCATACAATTCACGCTCTCTCCTCTTTTACTGATAGTGCAATTTATTTTTTATATATATATATATATATACATATATATATATATATATATATATATATATATATATATATATATATAGGTATGTATAAATAATAATGTGAAAGGTATATATTTTAATATATCTTTTATCTATTTTCTATATGTTGACTTGTAGAAATATGAATTGTCCCTTATAAAAGAAAAACAAATTATCTTAAAAGGAGAACAAAATTTAGTTAGTGTAATGGGGGTTTGTGTGTATACGATGGGAGGTGGGTTATGTAGAATGGGAAAAGGTGAGAGGGCAGTTAAATGGTGAAAAAACACACACACACACACACATATATATATATATATATATATATATATATATAATTTATTCAATGAATGCTGACCATTTATCTATTTAAACTTTAAAGGACTAATCAATAACACGTTATGTTTACAGGGAGTAGTTTCCGGCTGGGATCCCGTATTATAGATTGAATGGCTGTGGATGTGGTAAGAGTAACCCATGAATGCCAACAATGCATGGATGGCGAGGAGCGAAAAACGAGATGTAAGGGAGATAACTCCGCCCGCATTGTTTCGGCTCTTATAAAAATATGCTAAGAGAAGTTGCCTCCCATGTCATTTTTACTGCTTTGTTTTAAAGTATCTCTCTGATCGTTATGTACGTTTTTAAGCATTTTTCTGAATAGAACATTCATGTTAGATTAAGCAATTATCTATATGTGTTATTCTTATTAATGAGATATACATTGACACTTCAATATGAAAGCAATAACATCCCGAAATATTTCAGATAGTACATGACGAAATGATATTCAAACAAAGCTTACATGACTTAAGTGTTTCTATTTACTTGCTTCCCCACGAGGGCAGAGTTAGACAAAATGTCAGATTTTAATGTGGCGAAAACTAAACTCTCCAGAATGAGCCACTGTATTAGAACAACAATTGTAATTGTACTAGTCTAGGAGGATTTCTCCTTCATTGAGCGAGGACAGACCGGGTGAAGTGTAGTATCTAAACAGATACTACATTTTGCTCCTAGCCAAAAGGTAAGGTTTGAAAATAAAGCAAAGCTGCTTACATTTATAGAATCGATGTAATTGTATCCAATTAAGCTGTAGTTTGAATGTAATTAAAATCAGAGGTAAAAATATCAGTCTGTGTTTTAATATTCTTTCAGCGACTATCTTAAAACAAATTAAATAAATACCACGATCTACATAGTTAGGAGATCACTCCTACGAAATGCCAGCTTATTTCAACTAATATTCTAAAAATAGTTAACGGACGCACATACATACATACATACATACATACATACATACATACATACATACATACATACATACACACACACATACATACATACATACATACAAACATACACACATACATATATACATACCCACAGACAGACAGAAAGACAGACAGATATTGTGTTGCCTTTGTTTTATTTATATAGTCTGTTGCAAAAAAATGTAAGCTCTCTAAATCGGGCTAAAAAACTTCTCACACCTACCAGTATCCTATATATTTATAAAGCCACAATTCACACTGGAATGGAGTAGTGGTTACGCATCTGGGCTGGTGAACACACCACTAACACATTCTTCTTCACCAAGTCTGAGAAAGAGTTTCTACTATAAAAGGTCTCGCACAGTCTGTCAAGCTCTAGCTCCTGGAACATCGCCGCGGTGTTGCATCTCCGTGGGTTTTTTTACAAGTACTCAAACGGAATGTGCTCCGATGAATTTACTGCACTTGTACCCCATCAACAAAAATACCCTCAACCTATCAAACTAGCGAGAAAAGCTTACTCCATTACCTCAGATACCCTTCGATGCCGCAAGAGTTTTGACTCTACTAGCTTCTTTCCACGTACCGTTGGCTTTTGGAATTCTCTCCCAGCGCTCTCTTTCCCCAACCGGTCCAACATGCAGAAATTAAAATGTCATGTGAACTAACATCACAGTAACTCGTTACGCTTTGTTTTGGCTAAACAAGAGTAACACATTCCACCCTCCCAAACACACACTTGACTCAAATAATATCGAAGTGTATGCTGTTCACTTTTAATCTTCTTGCATTTAAAAAAAACATATTTGCAAAGACCTTCCCTCATATCGAGTTTAAAGATCACATTTTCCATACTGAACGTGTTAATGGAGATGCGAAAATCCACTGCTCCACAACGAAGACTAAGGTGTATTTATTTGCATATAAATATTAAAATACTTATATATCCGTCCCGTTACTGCTGGGCGAAAGCATTTCAAGTGTTTAGGAGAAAGCAAAAAACACATATAAATTCAGACAACCCAACCACCCGCTATCTTAAATAAATCTGGAAATAAATCCTTCACTATATTCCCATAATGAGACGTTTCCTTTCTTTTTTATTATTTCTTCTTTCTATACAGATAGATACTTTTTCTTTTTGCTTTCTTAAAACTTTCAAATTTGTGACGCATTCTTTCTTTCTTTTTTCCAAATATTCTAACTTCATCAATTTTATCTTATATGAATATGAATAGTAGTGAGAACACTGGCAAAGCATAATTTTTCATGTTATTTCTGTATATAGAGGGTACATTTGTACTATATAGATTACTACCAACGTATTTCATTGCTCTTATACAAAATATGGCAATATGAGTTGTCTCCCATGTCATGTTTACAGCAGAAGAACCGCTTTGTTACTAAAGTATATGATATGTCCCGAAATGCAATTTACGTTTTTAGATAGTATTTTTTAGTAGAATGTTTATAGTAGATTTAGCAACTACCTGTGTTTATAGTGCTTATTAATTAAATACACTTAGACACTTTACTGTGCAAGCGATCAAAGCAAAAATTACTTCAGATTTCATAGAGAGAAAGAGCGAAAATTATACCATTCAGATATAGCTTAAATGGCTACAATGTTGATTTGACCGTTTGCTAATTTGTTCAAATCGTAATTTTACAAATATTTTCTGCAAATAAATATTAACAACGTGTAGTATCTGTTCTGATACTACACTTCGTCTTTTCTGTCCTCGATCAGTGAAGGAGAAATCCTTCTAGACTGGGGTAATTTTATTTTTTGTCCCAATCAAGAGTAATTCATTTTAGCGAGCTGGATTTTCTCCAGATTAAAAACCGACTCCATGTCTTTCTCCGCCCTCGTGGGGAAGCAAATAAATAGTGAGTAAAGTATTAATTTTCTTATCTTATTATATTAATTTTTCAAATCTGCTCGGATTTTTAGAATCGCTTTAATTGTATACAATTAAACTGTGGGTTAAATTTCATTAAATTCAGAGGTAACAAAAAATGAATCAGTATTTTCATTTCTATCTACAGCACAGATAAGTCATAGATGACGGAACACCTGTCACTGGATTAATATATAGACATACGACTCCTATATATAAGTTGAGCTACTAATAGAAAAAATACAAGTTACCAAGTAGCATAAAGCAATTCTGTAAAGAATAGATTTCTCTCGTTACTTGTAGTGTTATGAAAATGATATATGTAAACAAATGCAGTACGTATATATAACGCTATCATGTTTACTGCTTAGTACCCGGTCACTTAGAGCAACGGATATTGTGCTGGACTGTTGGTCGCATTTGTATGTGACCGGCTGTTCGAGTTTCGAATCCTTGCGTCTAATAACACTGATGAGTCGTATACTACGAAACAAATATTTGTCGATGGCTATTATATATATATATATATATATATATATATATATACTTCCTACAGCAGTAAAGTGTGCCACAAGGTCGGAAAGTGGGATTGTTATCAACGCCCTAGAGTATCAGCACTTTGGCCTACAAAAAATGCCTGAGCAGGGGCGCCTCAGGCGATTAGCAATAAACTAACCGCTTCTCAAAGGATAAGAAGGCACAGCCTGGGAGGTTGGACCCACTAGAACTGTACAGGACAACCTCTAAGACCAACGGAATCAAGGCCCGAAGGCTAAGACAGTACCGGTTTAAGGGGTGTAGTATCAATCGGACCAGATACTACAACTAGTGTACAGACTCCGTAAAACATTAAGAAAATAAATATTCTTCGCCAGTGGTCGCACTCACTATTTATCTAGACATTCTAAAATATTCATACACCATTGGAAAATTATTATTATCATTTCTGATGACCTAAAGAAAAAAGAAAAACGCCCAATATTTACTTTTTATTATAAAGTTTAGTATTTCTTTCCGAATCCATTTAAAACGGCGAGGTAAGTTTGAGGTGTTTGTCTGACATGTCATTCAATTGTTCGTTTCCTATCACCAATTTGGAACGGTTTTCTCCGGTGTCTATAAAACGACACGTGTTTTATTCGCTACCTATTGCGTGACGTGATATATATATATATATATATATATATATATATATATATATATATATATATATATATATATATATATATATATATACACATACACACACACATATACATACATATATATATATATATATATATATATATATATATATATATATATATATATATATATATATATATATATATATATATCAAAAGATAGAAATAACTGTAAGCCATAACAAGGGGGAAATAACTGTAAATCTTTATACGCATCGAAAAAAATAAATAAAAAATAATATTTGCGTTAGTGAGAAACGTTTTGCTAGTTGTATAAGGATTAAAACACGTAACTTTCTTCAAAAAAAAATATTTGTTTGTGATTCGAAAATGGACTGTTTACTTTTCTGGTTCGAAAATTATATTGTCGGACATACGCATATATGTGAATGAGTAACCTCCCTTATTCCGTTAATGTTAATACATTGACCAAGTCAATAGAGGAATCTTTTTAAAGTGAAATTGTAGTAGCGATTTGTAGTGACTGTTGTAGTCACATCACTTTCACTAATACTAATAAGCAACGGTTAAATCTATATATCCTCCCGCCCCCAGCTATGGATTAAATATTAGGGTTTACAAGACTCTGAAGCCAAGTTGTTCAGGAAAAAGGACACTCCAAAATAAGACTACTCGGTGCTTGTATAATAAAAAGCCGAAAAAAATTTTTTTTTTGTCTTTTAGTGTTGGAGAGGTAAATAAGGGGCAGGTAATCTTACCACGAACTTTAAGCAAGATTTTCTAGTAATCAAAACTGATGGCTTTAATTGGCGTTGCACATGTGGCTACTGTGCAAGGCGAACGTCGATTAGACATAAAAGGGTTAGGGTTAGGGTTAGGGTTTAGGGTTAGGGTTAGGGTTAGGGTTTAGGGTTTAGGGTTAGGGTTAGAGTTAGAGTTTAGGGTTAGGGTTAGGGTTAGGGGTTAGGGTTAGGGGTTAGGGTTAGGGGTTAGGGTTAGGGTTTAGGGTTAGGGTTAAGGGTTAGTGTTAGGGTTAGGGTTAGGGTTAGAAAAATATTGTTCGGAAGCTAGACCTGTTGTGAAGAGTTACCTGCCCCTTATTTACCTCTCCAACACTAAAAGACAAAAACAACTTTTTTTCGGGTTTTTATTATACGAGCACCGACTAATCTTTCTCTGCATTTCTTTGCTACGGGAGTTAAAATATGCCGATTAAAGAGAAATGCGGTGATGAATGGCGTAACCTTTGCTTCACTATGGACTGATCGTGGAAGCACCCTTACTGGGGAGTATCTATTGTCTTTCTCAAGGCAGCTTTTGAGAGAAACAAGGACATGTTTTCTTCATTGAAATGAAGTTTACTATAGGCTGCTTCGTCATACCTTCTTTCTTCAATATCTAACCAATATACAACTCACAAAAAAACTGGCACAGTAGGTGTGATCTTACCAGTCGGGGATACGTCCTCGACAATCTGTCCGACAGTTACGTGGTTGCTGTCGGGTTGAGGTATGATCATGTTCAGTCTACGAAGGGCCACCATCACAGGCTTTTCTTTCTCTTTGAGAAGAGATTAGTTTATTGTTAATCGTCTGAAGCACTCCTACTGGGGAATGCTGACGGGGCTGCTCAGGTATTTTTTGTAGGCCTAGTGCGCTGTCTTTTTAAAAACCACACCTAACATTGTGTCTTACCTCATGGAGAAGTGGAGAGTGTGAATCACTTGATATCAAGCTGCAAAATTATGTTAGCAGATGGTAGCTACACAACGCGCCATGATAGTGTGTGCAAGTACATACACTGAAACATCTGTAAAAATCTAAACATCCAATGTAGCACTTAGTCCTGGGAACGTCTACCGGAGAGGACTGTGGGAAACGATAAGTATACTATACATTATGATTATGTGGTTCCTACATCTACCTACCTGGAAAATGCAGCAGTAAAACCGGACATAGTCATATTAAATAAGGCAGAAAGAGAGGCAACACTGATTGAGGTGAGTGTTCCCAATGGCAGTGCCTTAAACAGAGCAGAGAGGGAGAAGGTGACAAAATACCAAGGCCTAATGTATGATATGAAGAGAAACTGGAACCTCAAAAACATCAACATTATCCCAGTTATAATAGGAGCTAAAGGCCTCATGAAGAAAAAATTCAAAAAGTATCTGAAGAGTATTCCCGGAAAACCAAGTGCAAAAGAAATCCAAATAATTGCACTGAAGGGAACGTCCAAAATCCTTAAAAGAGCACTCGGTTGGAGTCTCTAAATAGCAGGTGATAGTCTGGCATTTGGAAGAATGCCCCGTCCCTATGCTAACGAAAACAGAAATAAGAAAATGAAAAAAAAGAGAGGAGGTAAATAAAGTACAACCCATAAATTCTGCAACTTAAGGCAGTATAGAAGAGTATGAGGAAACTTTATAGTCCGCTTGGAACGAGCGGTGCGTTCAATCTTTTCGTGAATAAGAATATTTTGTAACTAGTAATATCATTTCTTTATAACTGATACATATTAGAAAAAAAACTACTAATAAATAAATGTACTTTAAAATATCTATCTATTAACCTTTACAACCGGTTTAGGGCCTTTAAGTGTATACATAAATCTACACTGTACCAATGCTGATCCAAATTGGTTACGGGTGGTCCCTTATCCTATCGCTCTACTTCATATACAGCGTGTCCATAAAGTCCGTGTACACTTTAATAATTTATAACTTATTTATATTTTCGATAGAAATAATCTGTAAAAAAAGTGTTAAGTATAGTTATTGAATAATTATTCTAAATCAGGAATTTCCTAACATATGGATCGGAAGGTGTGGACCATTTTATTGGTATCCGCGTTCGCAAGATCTGACTCCATTAGTTTTTTTTATATAGGGACATATGAAAACAATTGTGTATGCAACCAAACCTTGTTCAGTAGAACATTTTAAAGCTGAAATAACTAATGGGGTTTCAGGCATTACTGTAAACCAAGCATTGCTTCTAAATCGTATTACCGTTTTTGTATTGCTAATGATAGAGGATATGTAGACACTTGAATAGAATTTCAATATTTTTCTGATAGTAAATATTTTTTTATGAGTAGAACTTCTAGTATATGTTGCTGTTGTTTATAAATGTGTAACAGAATAGAGATGGTATTTAGTAACAAATTTCGAAATTGGGAGCGGGGCAAGTATGCTGGTTTGTAAGGTGTTGAGCGATGGCGCTATTGTCACATAGGTGCATAGTTAACCTCCGCGACAAGTTCGTAGTGGTCAATCCTATGTATATACTTTTTTTCTTAACTGTCAAAGACGTAGCCTTCCAATGGGCATTCACATTCATAAACATGGTCTGTCTTGAAGCTTGTGATACCGCGCCAAATTATTAGAAAAAAAGTCAAGATGAAAAAAAAATAATAGTATTTTTATTTTAATAAAAATATCTGCATCTAACACATGGTTTTTGAAGGCATGAATTTTAAAGATGCTTAAAAAAATGAACTTTCCCAAATGTATACCTACCAGCGACCATGCGCGATTTAAGTTCAAATTTAAAAGAAACATTTACTCCGTTAAGTTCACACAACATCGGACGTCCTTTCTAAAAGACCAGGAAGGATTCTTACGAAAAAAATAAGGTTAATACCGTTTATTTGTTTAAATCTCCGATGAAGCTTGTGATACCGAGCGAAATTATTAGAAAAAATATCAAGATGAAAAAAAAATGATAGTATTTTGATTTTGATAAAAATATCTGCATCAACACATGGTTTTCTAAAGCATTTTTCCTCTTTCTTTAAGTTTAAAATTTAAAAAATGCTTACTATTGAACTTTCCCAAATTTATATATATATATATATATATATATATATATATATATATATATATATATATATATATATATTAGTGAAAGATTGCTTAATAGTGTAGTTGCTACACACATGGAATCTAAAAAACAATAAATAACACTAAAAGTATTATTTCCAATGAACAGATTAATAACAATAACCCACTCTTCTTTATTCGGCGCTAGACTTGTAGAAATTTGACTACGAAGTCCTGAGTTATATACGAGCTTACTTTACGTCGTATACAACGAATAATGTATCACTGTCATTCCCATCACGCTATTCAATAATGGATTTTCTCACTGTATATTCGCTACCAAAATGTGCTTTATTTTCCATAAAGAATAATGGAAATTTCAGTTTCAAATATCAGAATAATAACTTAAACTTCGTCCTCTTCATCCAGCGCTTAACTTGAAGCACTCTGACTACGAACTCATTAATGATATACGATCTATCCTTGATTCGTATTCAGCGGATCACACAATACGTTTATTTTAAAAAGCTGTGCGCTTTCTTATTTATCGACATTATACCATGTATGGGCATATAATAAATTTATCTCGGGCTAGAGTTTTCTATTTTTTCTTAATGGAAATCGCTCCAGAACGGACATGAAACAATTTGATGCCAGGGGCTAAAAAATACAACTTTAAGGCAAAAAGCTGTCCAACGATAAGTGTTATATGGATAGATTCCGACCCAGAAAACAGCAATGTTCTCCCTTTGTCAGAAACATTGCTCATCGAATTTTAAGACGAAAGGACACAATAATAGACGCGAGAAAAGTTACCAGGATGCTGAAAGTAAACACAAGGTCCATTTTCTATTTTCCATTTGCATATGAACTGCGAAACGTTCGGTATCCGTTCTTTCTAGCCTTCCTTCTACTGGACTTCCGCAACGTCGTGTCAAGTAAAGTTCAATTATTGTTCAACTGTGGATCATATCTGAAGATGCCCATTGTCTCTAGGGTCACATAATGAGATATAAAATGTGCAATCTGTAAAAGTATAGTCCGATTTCCAAAATATGAGGCTCTGCATTAATTACAAAAATCGACTGTATATATATATATATATATATATATATATATATATATATGATTATGTTTTATTTACATGTTTTTAAGTAAGGCTATCTGATTGGGTTAATGAATATCGGTACAAATTTCATAATTGGCTCTGCCAAGTTTTTATGTTATTCGATCTGTTGTGGTAACCCTCACACGAATAACCTGGGAAAAGGTATGAATATGCAATTTCCCTTCAACTATTGCTAAACAATCTACTTGTATTCAATTAATTGCATAACATTAACTGTTTTCAAATCATATTTCATTTCGGAATTAAATAACCTAAAAAGGGTTGATATGCCGCAAGTTAAACAAACAGAATTAATTAATCAGATGAGAATAATGGCTAACATTAGAATATAAAAATACCATGCTTTTCTTCTTCTGGCGGATGGATGCATGCATAATCCCGTTGACACGCCGATTCTTGTAAGATAAGCAACGTTGAGTTTGGCCATTACCAGATTAATGACCACAAAGCGAACGATTCCGACAATTATTTTATGAACACCCTGTTTCATGGCTCCCTGCGCTTAGGCTATCATCACAACGTACGTCCAGATTTGTCGGCCCCTGCACTAAGGATACTCGCTAATTCGTATGATTGTCTGCAGCCATATATTGTTTAGAATAGATAGACAAATAATTCTATAACACCAGCTCGAGAATTAAATAGATTTATTAAGTCGCATTCGCTAATCACATTATTATTATTAATTAGATCACAGTTGTGTCATAACATCAAATTCTCCTTTTCTCATTGTGACAGTGGTACTTATTTTCATCGACAGAAAAAGGAGGTGGGAAAGAGGGATAATCTATTACGGGCAAACTTGTTAGCCGACGATATGGCTTGTCGATTTGAAAAAAGTCCTCTCTTGTTTGTTTCCTTCCAAATATAAGGACCATTCTTTTCTCACAATTCTGTCGCCTTCATATATGTGACGTTACTTCCATCTCCTCGTATCGTTGACTTCCATTCCCAGACATCTCAGCATTTATATGACGAGGTGTTTACTCCATTTCCTTTCACGTAACTTACCTGCCCACTTTTGATATCTAATAAGACTAAGTAGGTCCAAATATCGACACTTTTAAGGGAAGTGAAACAGTCGAACAAGGTAAACTAAAAAAGCACTAAGTGAAACAAACCTTCAATCCTCAATCTCCTTATACCATTTTGACATGACTGATTACATCCCACTTTACCGGAAAGACTCTGACAAACATGCACGAGCTAGGAGTTTATGTTTGGAAAACCCTTCTCTTGACTAGAGAACATAGGCTAGGAACAGATGATCAAGCCTCCATGTGCTTTAGATCAACCCTGCAGCGCAGTGTTAGTTATTTATATTTCTAATACCGTTCCCCTTCGACCCAGGACTGTACCTTTCTTAACTCTGATTCTGAAAGCATAGATATAGCGCTCTCACTTGACTTGAGAGCCCGAATACATGTATTTGAAGATTTTAATGCACCTCACCGTGACTGGCTTAGATTCTGCAGCTATACAGACGCAGCTGGAAACTCCATGTATAGTTTCTCCATAGCGCACTCCCTCTCACAGACTGTCAGTCTCCCTGATCGTGTAGACCAGCAAGCCACACTTCCCGACCTGTCCTTCACTTCAATGACAGATGCGTGTGTGACGAATACCCATATCCCGCACGGGAACGCGAATCACTTCGTATTACTGATTGATATCACCCTAAAATCTCGTCTTAAAGCTGAAGGGTCGTTGTTGAAAACGACGAGATACTTCAAGCGGAGTGATTTTGATTCGATCAGAGACCACATCAGAGACACCCCATGGAGTGGAATTTTTGCTCTCCTAGCTGATCAATGCGCAAATAAGGCAACTGAATGGGTCAAAACAGGCATTGATGCATATGTCCTCATTATAAAATTCTACAGCAAGCCCCACTACCCACAATGGTTCACGTAGAAATTTACAGATGCTCTTTATCAGAGACAACATGCATTTCGACAATAAGTTTACTACGAATAGACAGATATTTATAAATTCAATAAATAATCGTAAGACTGAGATAGTTGAAGAAAAGAGGAGGTGTACAGAGATAACCAGGAAACGCATTCAGTCGAAGAAATTAGGTTCTCGTGATTTCTGGAATCTCTTCAATAGTGTGGTGAGCAAGTGGCAATCAAAAATCCCCTGTTATCTGACCACACTGATGTCGGTTGCACAGTAACTGACAGGGATATAATACTTGCTCAGCATTTCACTTTAAACTTCAATTTAGACTCCGCAAACAAATCCCTCTCTAATTCCCTACTGCAGACGGAAGCCACACCGATGACCTGGTAATAACTCAATCCTATGTCCTGGACATCATAAAATAACTGTACGCCCCAAAGCATGTAGGCCTGATCTAATGCCAGTAATACTAATAATGAAATAATCTGCTGAACTGAACCTTCTCCTGTCCAAACTCTACAACAAATGCCTTGCTGGATCTTGCTTCCCCGATAGTTCGAAATGTGTATCTGTGGTACCAGTCTTTAAGAATTCTCGAGATAGAATTGACCCACGAATTATCACCCATCAGCCTACTCCCGCTATTACCTAAAATCTGTGAATTCTTAATCAATCTAACAATAATCCGGCACTTTCTTAATGCTAAACTTATTTCTGACTATCACTATGTTTTTAGGCAAACAATATGTACTGCGGATATCCTAACGGTCATCTCTGAACGTATATTCAATACACTGCTCAAGGCATGTGAAGCTAAGGCTGGAGGGCTTGATATATTCAAATACTTTGAAAAGGTATGGTATAAAGGTTGTCTACTAAAATTGAATGCATATGGTATTACTGGACGAATATTTAATAAAATTAGATCTTTCTTATCAAACAAAAATATCCAGGTCGTCCTCGATGGGCTTTTATACAAACAACATGACATAAATGCCGGTGTACCCCACGGATAGATCCTCGAAACTTTATCGTTCCTGACTTTTATAAACGACCTCTCTGATAACATTGTGTCTGAGATGAGTGTATTTGCTGACAACACCAAGCTCTACTTTCGTCATGTGGGTAAAATGGAGGCGCATATATCCGAGGCAATGATTGAATCCTTAGAAAGTGAGCTCTACTCTGTAGTGAAATGGGTCATAAATTGATAGTAACATTAATGCTGCTAAGACAAAGCTTTTTCTTTTGGCAGCTATAAAGAAACACCGATTGCCATGACAAATAAGACCTTACCTGAGAGACAAAGTTCAAACTCCTCTACCTAAACTCCTCATGTAACATGAATCTGAACAAATACATAGAAGAAATTGCCAAGACTGCTGCAAAGAAAGTGGGCTCTATCTACCGTACTAGAAGACTTCTCACACCTGACAACATCTTATATCTCTACAAAGACACCATCCGCCCATGCATGGATCATTGTTGTCACATCTGTGCTGCTACACCATTCACTAGTCTCTCCCTCTTAGCGAAGGTCCAAAAAAGAGTCTCTAATCTGATAGGTCCCTCACTATCCATCAAGCTCCAACCCTAGTCCCATCGCCGCAGTGTTGCATCCTTGTGCTTGTTTTACAAGTATTTCAATGGAATGTGCTCCGATGAACTTGCTGCTCAAGTGCCCCCACCGATGTAAATACACTCGACCGACCCGACAATCAGCTAAATCCCATCCATTCACTGTGGAGGTCCCCAGATGCCGAAGAGCCCTCTGATACAATAGGTTCTTTCCTCGAGCTGCCGGTCGACATGCAGAAATTTAAAACTAATGTCAACAAACATCGAGCTGAACAGCTCCCGATTTAGGATGATCCCCCCAAACTTTCACTCTCATTTTAAGTAGCCCCTTACGTCTACATTGGCGACTTGCCTTGTTTGGGGTGAACTCAGTTTTAAAAAAGTATAATGTGTCACGCATCGTCACAAAAGAGACGCAGATCACGCTAAATATAGGTGGGCCGTGTCTATAAAACCAAGGAATTAATTTATGCTCAGCATAACAACAGGACAGCTATACAATTAATTAAGTGTTATAAACAAGTCATCCTCAGCTGACACACATATGTATTCAAATATAACTCAATCCCAGTACTAAAGTATATTTAGCATGTATTTAACTATAAGGAAAACAAACCTTAATTGACCCAGATTTAAATTAATATATATATATATATATATATATATATATATATATATATATATATATATATATATATATTTGGTACATAAAAATTAGTACAACATTAGTATCGTCGGTTTCAAGCTCAGAAGGGCTTAACCCTCCGGCTCTCTTCAGCTTAAATTGTCACCTGTTTTAGACATTTCTAAAACAGGTGACAACATAAGCTGAAGAGAGCCGGATGGTTAAGCCTTTCTGAGCTTGAAACCGACGGTACTAATGTTGTACTAATTGTTCTGTACCCCAGAAAAATAAATATTACGCCTTTAATTTTTATTCTCTATTAATCGTGCACTCTGTTGGGATTTTCCCACTATATTACATATTATATATCTCTCTCTCTCTCTCTCTCTCTCTCTCTCTCTCTCTCTCTCTCTCTATATATATATATATATATATATATATATATATATATATATATATATATATATATTAGTATTCAGACTTGTTTATTCCAATAACTTGCGCATGCGTTATGGGTTTACTAGACTTTAAGCGTGCTGTTTTGTTTTTCAGACTAAATCGAGGATACGTCCTCAACAATCATTCGGACAGAGTCTGAGCCATTCGAGTTAGGGGACTGTTTTCTTTCAGGCTGTGGTATGATTCTGTGCAGTTTTAGGAGGTTCGCCTTCCCAGGCTTGGCCTTCTCTCTTTCAGACAGGTTTGGTTATTGCTAATCGCTAGAGGCTGCCCTAACGGTGAATGCTCACTCATGTCTTTTTTGTAGGCCTGCCTCTTGAGCGCTGTCTTTTCAATCCTCACCTTCTGTCGTTGTGCTACAATTTCCCGTGGTGGGAGGGAGGGAAATACTAACTTGCGTCCGCGTTCAAATCAGTCTTTCTTTTCGCCCATAGATTTGTGCCACGCCATGCCCGTTCTTTTACTGCTCCGCAACCATGCGAAAAAGTTTGCAGCAGATAGAGGGATCGAAACAAGCAAGTTGCTTTTTATAGCTTTCAATTGTGTCGTGGAATGGCGACACAACCTTGATACACTGCTGCCTTACAGATGGAGTCACCTCTCCAGCCCCACAGCTGAAGGGAGAAAAAAGCAGTACGTCAGCTCTCTTCGATCGAAAGTTTTACACTCATCTTTTCCCGGTTCTCTCTCGATCGGTGAAGTCATTCTGGAATTGTTTGTTTTGTTGTTTTTTTCCCCATTTTTTTAATGGAAATCGTTCCGAACAAGGCAGGAAGCCACTTGGTGTAAGGAATGAAAAACTACTACTTAAAGTTTAAAAAAACTAGCCAACGTTAACTGTTACATCGATAGCGTCCGATCCAGACAACATCAATTATCCCCCCTTTGTCAAAAACTTTGCTCATGGAATTTGAGGACTAAAGGACAACATAAATACATTCCTCAACCGACATACCTAAAAAAAATATGATGATAATTTCAATTCAGTCTTAACCCTGAAATTATCAGAACAATCACATTCACATTCCAAAAACGATGTCTACCAACACCTTTGAATTTTATTTCGTTAATATCTAATTTATAATTCGTATTTATTATCTGGATGTTTCCGGTCTATCCGGGGTAAACTCATTACACTTATATAATAGGCATTGATCCGTCTCATTTCAATTTGAATTAACGTTTTGTCTGACGGTTTGTTGGTGTGTAAAATTTAATATCTGTTACATCGGCCGTTCTTACACAGGAGAAACTACACCGGTTGTCACTATAAATAGTGCGAGTCACCAGAAGACAAAGCCCCACCTTGTAACTGTCTAGGGAAGAGCTAGTCACTTTCTTACTTTGTTAATACACTTGTTAAACCAACCCTCGACTTGACTTCCTTTATTTATTATTTACTGTGGAACAACTTCACAACAATATCAAAATAGCATTTTATTGCTACACGCACATAAATTGACTACACATTCCTTAAAAATATTATTCTAAATTATTAATTTCTACCTTGCGCGAATTTCGCTTCTAAAAATACACGAAACAACACTTTAAATAATAAACATTTCATTGGTAACGTTTTTGTAAACACGAAATAAAAACCGTCTCATTTATTTAGATAGATAGATAAACGTTAACATTTCGATAAATTTGATACAGATTTATTTATATTTTAAATAAACAAACGAAGAATAAAAGAAAAGAAAATGAATTGGGCGATGGTGTTTGGGTGTGAGATCGTTACACTTTAGAAATCGATTCCAACTTTGTTTAAAAATTGATTTAACCCCCATAAAGAAAAGACCGAAAAAGAACTTTTGAACACCAACTATAAACATTTGTCTACGAAATATAACAATACATTGTTAAACTGTATCATGTTTTGTATTAAAATAAAAATAATCCTTTAATTAAAAACAAATAAAAAAATATAGTTAATTAATAAAATGTTATTTTTAAAAACAATATTCAAATTAGTCAACCGTACGACTCAAATCGCATGTTCATAGCAGTAGATAAAAAGATAGTGCGTTGCTATGATTTGTAGTAGAAATTAACTTGAAATAGGGCATTTTGACCTCACTATTAGCGTTTGAAATGAGCACAATTTTCGCATTTTCTTTTCTACTTAGATGAGTACCTCTCCGGAAACAATTTTAAAGCAACGATGAACACGGCTTTTAAAATAGTTGAATCATAAAACACGATTGTTAATTCAGTACTGTTAAAAATTTTAAACATTTCATTACTTTATTTTTCTTACTTTTATTTTCTTGTCCAATTTATTGTGTTTATATTCATTTTATTTGTGTATTTCTTTGTTATGTTCTTTCATTTTAATTAAAATCATTTAAATGTTCACTTATAATTTAATTTACAGGCTTTTAAATTGTTATTCTGTCTTGGATACGTCACCGCCTGCTTTAATAGCCGGATAAATGAAAAAGAAAAAACAACTAGAAGAGACCAGGGATAGTCTAATATAATAAAATAAAATATATTTATGATTCAGTTGAGTTCAAGATTTCGCTTTAAAGTGTGGAAATGACTCACAGGTAAACCCAGGATATATTTTTGGAGTCTAAAAGGAACATAGTTGGATGATAGGTCACAGATGGTACGATACCAGTAATATTGGTGTGCGTCACTCGCTATCAAAATGCATTAGTAACAGCAGAACAAAGAAAAGCCTGGACTAACGCATAGGTAGATATGTAATGACTTTAATAGATAAATATATAGAAAAAAAGAAAATTTAATAAACAGAGAAATAAATAAGTGGACGTATAGATAGGTAGAAAGAAATGTAGACGAAAAGAAACACAGGTTTACTAGAAAAATACCCGTCCACTGACGGGTAAACTCATTTCGCAAACAAAATCGTTTTTCACAATTTTATGTCCCACTTACGAAGATTTAAATCAAGATATAATGATATAAAACCTTATGTCTATACTCCTTATTCTGTTTTTTAATCTATTACATGCTTTTAATTCTCGAAAATGTCTGAAATGTAAGGCTTAAGCTTAAGGAGTTATCTGAAAGAAAAGGACATTCATGAAATCTTGCTTTATTTTTGTTGACTTACTATGGATAAAATTTAAAAAATATTTTCTAAGTAGAAGTCTGTGGTATTATTACAATCCCCACATGTATCGCATTAAAATACTCCAAAAAACTGAAGGTTTGTGAATATTTATTAATTGCTGTCCAATACCTATTGTTAAAATTTCACAAAAATCAGAGGTATCTGAATTTTTACGAAGAAGTTAAGTCCTATTTTCACCCTTTGCATGGAACAAATTAAACGAAATATAGCCTACATTTTTATTCTTAACGACTAAAAGCTGTGTTCCAAAGATTACTACTTAGTATAGAAATAAATTCCGTGCGTACAAATATATAAACATTCGAAACTTTATATAGAGATAGACACATAAGGAAAGAATCATATATATATATATATATATATATATATATATATATATATATATATATATATATATATATATATATATATATCCCTGCTGCCTTGTAGGGTGTGCCTCTTGGACAACTACTAAATCAAACCAGATAAGGTCAACACGGCAGCGATACTCAGCGTCGGTGGAAGAGGGCAACGCCTGTCGGGCAGGCGACAAAGCGGGACTTAAGTGATCAAGAACCCGTGAGTCCGATGGAAGAGCACTTCTAACATCATGTTGATCTGCAGTTCCAACTTAGTACTGCCTATTTTGATTTTGCTTGCCGCTGGACTGAAAAGTTTGAACCGGGAGATTGCTTTAGCTGTCGTACAAAGCTGGATCTCTATATTAGCTATCTGAGTACACTCATTTAAACAATGGCACTTTCTGAATGAAAGATTGGCACTCTCTGACAGGACGTTGCGGTCATAATATATATATATATATATATATATATATATATATATATGTATATATATATATATATATATCATGTATTATATATCATGTGTATATGTATACATATATATATATATATATGTATATATATCATGTATATATATATATATCACACACATATATATATATCATGTATATATATCATATATATCATATATATATATATATTATATATATATATGTATATCCTATATATATCATATATATATCATATATATATCATATATATATATCATATATATATGTGTGTATAATATATATACATGATTTATATCATATATATATATGATATATATAATATCAATATATCTTATATATATCATATATATATATATCATATGTATATATATATATATATATATTATATTATATATATATTGTTATAAACTAAAGCTTATTCAAAGTACTTAACAAATCCCCTGCGACTGAACACATTACTACCTACTCGTATCATCTTTGATATCACTGGCAGGATGAACTGTAAGTCGATACTAGGGGGCATGATAGTTTTAACGTTACGGAGACAGAAGAGGCTTGGGCACAACAAGTGTTTAGTGGTAACCGAATACCACTAAACCGGAAGGCAGTCTCAGACGTGGTGTAATCGAACCGATGTTTGCCGGAAAAACTAGATCGGTGTTTGATGAACTACGGATAGAGCTAAAGCAAAATATTCCAAAAAACGACATAATCCTTACTAAATATTTCAATCTTAGAGATGAAGTTATCTTCATTCTGATGAGAAGAGAACACTCATTTTGGCAAGGTAACGTTATTACAAAAAAGAGTTTATAAAATTAATGTATATGGTGAATAGTGCTTTATGGGAGAACAAGAGAAATATACATCGAATGACAGGGATATAATGAAGGTGTAACTACAAGATAAGTAGTGATGGATATATTTCAGCATATACTAACATTCCAACGCGGCCAACGCCTGAAATTGTTGTTTCAAAAAAATTTAAAAAATTGAGATGGCTGTTTTAGAGAGTGATAAACATTCCCTTTTCATTGTATTATTCCGAAGAGTACATAACTGTGTACGATATTGTCTGAGCAGGCCGGTTTACCACAATTCAGAAAACCGCTACTACTATTTTATGTAAATATATATTTTTTATGTTCTTTTAACTCAACTTTATATATGTAAATTGCTGATAAATTGTTTTTAATAACCAAACTCGATCATACATAACAAAAAGTATATAAATAAATATACAGGGTTGGCAGGAAGTCACAGAGGGATTACTAAGGGATATTTAATTTGAATAGAAATATTTTAATTTTTGATGGTATCTTAATGGAAATTTAACATAATATTACCACGACAATGGAGAGTTGCTTGCAAACAAAGAACAAAAATGAAAAATTAATTAATTTATGAAAAATAACATCGTTTAAATTTTCAGCTTCACAAAGTCGTGCCCCTTCCAAACCATTATCCAAGACGGATTGCAGGATCACTCGATTACGATTCAATTCTCCGACTTCATCCTGATGTACCTCTTCGATTCCTGTATAGTTTCAGCTTTGCTGATGTAAGCTTTTTCTTTGAGATACCTCGACAAGAAAAAGGTTAGGGCTAGTCAAGTCTCGAGAACGTGAAGGGCGGTTGAGTTCTTTTTTGCAAACGCATCTCCATTGTCATATTATGTTAAGATACCATCAAAAATAGACAATTCTATCAAGTTAAAAATCCCTCAGTGATCTATCAGTGACTTCTTAGCCACGCTGTTTATGCATATTTCAAAAACCATCTTCTAAAACCTTATAATTCCTCTCGAGCGGTGGAACATATCATGCGAAATGCCAGGAGACACACTAAAGGCCGAGAACTCCAAAGCAGTTGTCTCGCTACGCTAAGCACAGTATTTCTCAGACGCATTAAATGTCGTTTTGCTAATGACTATAACGCATGCATATGCTTCATCGAAATTCGAAGAATAACATCAAAAGACGGTGCTGCCAGACGGTTGCTGGCTTTGTCGGCAATTGTAGACCGTTACACCATAGGCAGATTCGGTTGCGCCGATATCAAACAAAAAAGTGCACCAGCATAAAAACGAACCCTTGTGGAAATATGTCTGAGAATTATGTATGATGTGGATGTTAGAAAAATAAGCAGTTGTATAGTGACGAGTTATATCAAACCTTGGCTCATCTTTTTCTGTTGACATTTTGTCCATTGCTCATTTATATCGGTTCATCAGTCGAAAAGCATAATAGAAGGCATTTTTAAAAATAAAATTAAATAGTAAATATTACGACACAAAATGATGTATGTTCAAAAGTGTATATTCTGTAATCTCGGAAGTGTGACCAAAGTATAGTAGGGCTGATTCTAGATGTTATTTTGTTTTTGAAGATGCAACGAAAGTTTTAAAAATTCTTAGAACTTATTCCTGTAAACATTGAAGAAACGGTTATCTAATATTCGTGTTGGATAGCATTATTTTTAATAGAGTTTAGAAATGTGCACTTTTCGCCCTTTTTAAAATAATTTCTGTTTAAGTGGCGTAAACTATAAGAGTAAATAAGTATGTTACTACGCGGGCTTATGTCCACAATTACACAGCACAATCCATCGATTGTACACTCGGAACTTTGAGTTTAAAAGAGAAATACAAGTATACACAATAAGAGGACGAATAACCACTAATAGAATTCCTGGATATATCTAAGAAACATACTCTAAAGATTATAAGAGATTATTGGACTTAAGGAATAGAGATGAAAGAGATAGAAATAGGGTAGACGCAAAAGAAGGCGCTTCATTTTAAATAATTATGGCGTATTCTAAACTGAATTATAAGGTGACCAAATAAGGAATTACGTAGGATTAATCAATGTTTCTTAAACAAACGCTAATTTAGCTAAACACGGACACACCGGCACTATCGGCACATAATTAACTTTTGAAGATCAAATATTGATTTTAACGAACAAAATTAGAGACAAAGAAGTGATAAAATTATGTAAACAATCCTCAGCTTCAGATTCAATCTTAATTTAAATGGTTAGATATATGGCTGATAGACTCTAACTGCCGAAAATGCTTTGGAACAGGTCATATAAGATATATTGAAGAACCCAACACCTCCACACACATGGAGACACAAGGAATCTCTATATTTCTACAGTTGCAAGTTGTGGTACTACAGCAGATAATGAGTAATTGTCTTCATGGCTTTTTTGACAGTCGATATCGCCGACATTCTGACGAGGTATTCAATGCAATAACAAACACAATGAATGCCACTTTACACGTCAACATTGTAAAACCGTACAAGTAAACGTATAATCTGCCAGTGCCAAAGAAACCTTCCCCTAAAAAGTGATTAACATCGGACATTTTTGCAAAGCTTCAGATTGGCAGATCAATTTTCATCTTGGGCGCAAATTAATGTTCCCCGAACATATAATGAAGAAAACTATGCGCCCAGATATAGTAATTTCCTAAAGGATGCGTATCAAATAAGTATGTTGGAACGGACAGAGCAATGAGATGAAAGCGCACCACTAGAAGTTAACAGAATATGAAGGGCAATGTAAAATTGCTTATTATAAGTTGCTTATTATAAATTGCTTATTATAAATTGCTTATTATAAATTGCTTGTTGTTGAGGTTTTACGACGTATAAAGTCAGGTAACGTCATTTTATGCCGACATGTCACGTAGGTCTTCGATACGAACGGTGTGTATAGCTGGTTCCGGCCAGTGTTCGTACCAACCTCCAGGTTGGGTCTGTATGCAGGGTGAGTCTCGACAATGTGTTATACGGCAACAACATGCGGGTGGGATCATGATATGGGATGGTATTGTTATCAGTGAGCTTGTGAGTCTTTTTAAAGACGAGTATGGAGTGAATACGAACTCTAAAATTTACTGTGATTTTCTTAGAAAAAGATGTATTTGCTTGGTTGAATAAGCAGCCTTTAGCCTAATGTAAATTGTTGATATTTATGCCAGATAACACACCAAGTAAAGTTCATCAAAATATGGTTATAAGAAAAAGGATTTGTAAAGGATTCGTGCATAGCCTGGCTCTAAATGGGACTTAACTACAATAGATAGATAGTAGAAAAGTCGAGAGTTTATCAGCAAGTATGAAATCTGGCAGGCAGTAAAAATTGCCGCAAGTTTTCATTTGCTACAATAACAAATGTAAAATCAGCTGTCGATAACAGACTTAACAGTTATTAAAATGAAAGAAACATCGGCGCAGTAAGTGATGGGAGAATTTATTTTGAACTTTTGTTTATTTGCCTTTTGTGTTTTGCTCAATTTCAATTTTTTAAATTCTATTTTTGTATAACACTGTGCATTTTGTTATTAATCTTTTTAAAAATGGATATAGTCTTTCAACACCGACACATAAGTGAAATGTATTGTACAAAACCTGTACTGCAAATACAATATTGACAGTACATGTTATCAGTGTTTTTATTAATCACATTTTTTAAATAACAACAATAGCAATACTCTATCACTTTGCATGTACGGTAATACCTTATAAAGATAAATATACACAGCTATATGAACATTTTAACATTTAATTACAAAATATGTGACGTTTTATAACTTGCATATACTCTCTAGATGCACTGTATACCACATCTGTTGCTAAATTAAATGGTAAAATAAAATTTGGTCATTTAACTGATCGAAAACATATCTTAGATGAAATCGTTTATCTACATGTGCCGCAAAGTACTAACGTAGATGATGCTCGCGTCTCTATCTATCCGTATTTAGCTAGATGATGCTCGTCTCTCTATTTCGTCGTTATTTACATTGATGATGATCATCTATCTACACTATCGTTATTTATATTGATGATGCTCGTCTCTCTACTCTATCGTTATTTACATAGATGATGCTCGTCTATCTACACTATCGTTATTTATATTGATGATGCTCATCTCTCTACTCTATCGTTATTCACATAGATGATGCTCGTCTATCTACTCTAACGTTATTTACATAGATGATGCTCGTCTCTATACTCTATCGTTTTTTACATAGATGATGCCTGTCTCTCTACTCTATTGTTATTTACATAGATGATGCTCGTCTCTCTACTCTTACGTTACTTACATAGATGATGCTCGTCTATCTACTCTAACGTTATTTACATAGATGATGCTCGTCTCTTTACTCTAACGTTATTTACATAGATGTTTCTCGTCTCTCTACTCTATCGTTATTTACATAGATGATGTTCGTCTCTCTACTCTAACGTTATTTACATAGATGATGCTCGTCTCTCTACTCTATCGTTATTTACATAGATGATGTTCGTCTCTCTACTCTATCGTTATTTACATAGATGATGACTGTCTCTCTACTCTATCGTTATTTACATAGATGATGCTCGTCTCTCTACTCTATCGTTATTTACATAGATGATGCCTGTCTCTCTACTCTATTGTTATTTACATAGATGATGCTCGTCTCTCTACTCTATCGTTATTTACATAGATGATGCTCGTCTCTCTACTCTTATGTTACTTACATAGATGATGCTCGTCTCTCTACTCTAACGTTATTTACATAGATGATGCTCGTCTCTCTACTCTAACATTATTTACATAGATGATGCTCGTCTCTCTACTCTAACGTCATTTACATAGATGATGCTCGTCTATCTACTCTAACGTTATTTCAACAGATGATGCTCGTCTCTCTACTCTATCGTTATTTACATAGATGATGCTCGTCTCTCTACTCTAACATTATTTACATAGATGATGCTCGTCTCTCTACTCTAACGTTACTTACATGGAAGATGCTCGTCTCTCTACTCTAACGTTATTTACATAGATGCTGCTCGTCTCTCTACTCTAACGTTATTTACACAGATGATGCTCGTCTCTCTACTCTAACGTTATTTACATAGATGATGCTCGTTTCTCTACTCTATCGTAATTTACATTGATGATGATCGTCTCTCTACTCTATCGTTATTTACATATATGATGCTCGTCTCTCTACTCTATCGTTATTTACATAAATGTTTCCTGTCTCTCTACTCTATCGCTATACACATATATGATGCTCGGCTCTCTACTCTAATGGTACTAACGTAGATGATGCTCGTGTCTCTACTCTATCCGTATTTAGCTAGATGATGCTCGTCTCTCTATTTTGTCGTTATTTACATTGATGATGCTCGTCTCTCTACTCTATCATTATTTACATAGAAGATGCCGGTCTCTCTACTCTAACGTTATTTACATAGATGTTTCTCGTCTCTCTACTCTAACGTTATTTACATAGATGATGCTCGTCTCTCTACTCTATCGTTATTTACAAAGATGATGCTTGTCTCTCTACTCTAACGTTATTTACATAGATGCTGCTCGTCTCCCTACTCTATCGTTATTTACATAGATGATGCTCGTCTCTCTACTCTATCATAATTTACATATATGATGTTCGTCTCTCTACTCTATCATTGTTTACATAGATGATGCTTGTCTCTCTACTCTATCGTTATTTACATAGAAAATGCTCGTCTCTACTCTATCGTTATTTACAAAGATGATGCTCGCCTCTCTACTCTAATGTTATTCACATAGATGATGCTCGTCTCTCTTCTCTATCGTTATTTACATAGATGATGCTCGTTTCTCTACTCTATCGTTATTTACATATATGATGTTCGTCTCTCTACTCCATCGTTATTTACATAGATGATGCTCGTCTCTCTACTCTATCGTAATTTACATAGATGATGCTCGTCTCTCTACTCTATCGTTATGTACATAGATGATGCTCGTCTCTCTACTCTAACGTTATTTACATGGAAGATGCTCGTCTCTCTACTCTAACGTTATTTACATAGATGATGCTCGTCTCTCTAATCTATCGTTATTTACATATATGATGTTCGTTTCTCTACTCCATCGTTGGTTACTTAGATGATGCTCGTCTCTCTACTCTATCGTTATTTACATAGATGATGCTCGTCTCTCTATTCTATCGTTATTTACATAGATGATGCTTGTCTCTCTACTATAACGTTATTTACATAGATGATTCTCGTCTCTCTATTCTATCGATATTTACAAAGATGATGCTCGTCTCTCTACTCTAACGTTATTTACATAGATGATGCTCGTCTATCTAACCTATCGTTATTTACATAGATGATGCTCGTCTCTCTACTATATCGTTATTTACATAGATGATGCTCGTCTCTCTACTATATCGTTATTTACATAGATGATGCTCGTCTCTCTACTCTATCGTTATTTACATTGATGATGCTCGTCTCTCTACTCTATCGTAATTTACATAGATGATGCTCGTCTCTCTACTATATCGTTATTTACATAGATGATGGTCGTCTTTCTACTCTAATGTTATTTACATTGATGATGCTCGTCTTACCACAGTAACGTTATTTACATAGATGATGCTCGTTTCTCTACTCCATCCTTATTTACATAGATGATGCTCGTCTCTCTACTTTAACGTTATTTACATAGATGATGCTCGTCTCTATACTCTAACGTTATTTACATAGATGATACCTATCTCTCTACTCTAACGTTATTTACATAGATGATGCTATTAATTAAATGTGTTTTTGTTTTTATATATATATTAATAGAATTAACTATAATATATGTAATAATATTCTAAAATGTGTATAGCTCCAATATAGTTTCGTATTTAGTACATAATTCCCGCCAAACACCTTCTATAAATACTACACATGGTCGCGACTGATTAGCCACATTTTCCTTGAAGATGGACCCAGATGGGTCCGAAAGTACTTTGAAGACAGATGCAAATTATGGCAAATTCATCAGCCAATTGCCATCCGAAACTAAGATCCGGATTCGGACTATTGAAAGGATCTACCAAAGGATATCTAGAGTTCTCTATTATATTCAATATATATATATAAATATATATATATATATATATATATATATATATATATACCCTCACACACACATACACACACACACACGCATATATATATATATATATATATATATATATATATATATATATATATATATATATATATATATATATATATATATTATAAGTTAGGAAATATATTTATGGTAATTAAGACACAAAGAGGCTCCTGCGTTTCATCCCCGGGGGAATCGTCAAGCTAAAATGCATGTTAGGCTGACGATTCTGCCCGGTGATGAAACATGGGAGTCTCTGTGTCTTAATTACCATAAATATATTTGCATAGCCTACTACCTAGCTCTACTTACGCATCGAGCACTGTTGAAGTAAATACTAAAAATTGATACATAAAAAATTATATCTCTTTATAAAATTATATGTGGATACATGAAGTACTAATAATGATAGTATATATATATATATATATATATATATATATATATAAACCTTTAACTCTTTAAAATAATAATTTGGTACTTAAATCGGACACAATTTTTTTTTTAAATACGAATACACACACTCCATTTCACCTAATCAATGCTGAGTGCATAATTCGGCCTGATGCCTCTAATATCTAATGCGATAATCTCCGGGGATTAGTGTAAGTGGTGGTTATATAACTTGTGACGAAAAGTGTGCTAGGTTAAAATTAAGCATTTAGTGGAGAATGGTATGATGGAATTCGAATACAATATTCTGAGATTTGAAAAAAAGCAAAAGTTATATGCATGTTATTTAGGTTATGCACAAAAGCAAATAATTTGATTGATACTAATGGTAATCCACATCAGAATGGGTTTTATAACTGAGAAGTGATGACGTCCTCACCTCTTGTCCTCCCTTCAAAAAGAGCGAACTAGAAACCCTTTCACACAGTACAGAAAATAGACGAGTGTGAGAAAAAAATAATATCAAATAAAATAAGAAATGAAAATCCTTTTCTGTTTTCCGAGTCTTCAATTTCAAACTTACCGGTTAGTGAAAGATACTTTAGAAATGGTAGGAGAATTCCCCAAACCGAAAAACGTTTTTATATTTAGTCCCATGTGTACGTGCCCTCTTGAAGAAAGGAACTAACTACGGTAGAAATTGAATATTATAATATGTGTGAAATAATAACAAAAATGGGAGTTGCTCGTTAACAACTTCTCCGTTATGAACAAAAATAAAATTGAGAAACATTTGAATGATTTACGTACCCGTAACGGAAAGAAAATATCGTACACCAAACATCTCGTAAATTGATAAAGCATATTTTTATTATTACAAACGAAAACCAAATTTTATGGGGAAACGATGACCGTCGATCTATCGACGCCATGTTTTAAATAGTTTTTAAGAAAAAGGGAGATAACTCAAACTTTTGCGATATTTGAAAAATATTCCAATTTTTGTGAATTCTTAAAAATAGAGTTTAGAATGTGCATTGTGCATAATAGTAATCTCTTCGAATTACAATTAATCGCATAAAAATAATTTTCTTTGGTTAAAAAAATACGACTAGATCAATTTAGGAGATTTTTGGTGTACGATATTTTCTTTCCGTCACTGGTACGTACATCATAAAAATGTTTCTTAATTTTTTATTTTTCAAAGCGGATGAATTGTCAACAAGCACAAAATTGGACGCAAAAAGATATAGTTTTGTTCATTCAATCCTGAACAATGCTGTCCATTTCTGCGTGTTAAATAATAAAACTTTCAAAAAATTATTTCAACAACAGAATTTTACTGAGCCGCTCTACTTTATCAATAAAGTGAAAAGTTGGGGAAATCCCGGAGGTTTCTGAGTGCACATTTTTGAAGCCTTTGAAAAATTAAAGTCAATAGTTATAATTGTGTTTTTTTTATTTTCCTTCTGTTTCGCAAAAAGAACCAGACATTTTAATATCTGTAAAGACTAACGTAAAACTAGAATCAGGTCGGCTTCGTAATAGATTTGTACCGAATGACACGGAAGTGTTAGTATTTTATGACCCCTCGTGAAAAAGAGCATCGTGAGTCTCAAGTCACGCAAAGTATCGACAAATTTAGGTCGATCTGTTACGCATTTTTCTCGATACGTGACCAGTTGAACGTTGATATATCTTCTGGGGGATAGGTTTCCATATCCGTGCCTCTTGTAATATTTCAATGGCTAAATCAGGACTTTGAGCTAAGATAAAAGTGTAGTATCTATCATCAATTAGAGAAATAAATATTTTCCTCAATTGAATCAATTTTGTTTTTGATCCCAATCAAGAGTATCGCTTTCGGGGAACTAATTTACTTCCCTCCATCCACTTACATTATAACACGGACATCTGTTTAACTTTGCCCTCGTGGGGTGGCAAGTAAATAGAGACTTCTATTTCTCTTCCTCCCACAAGGTAAGATGTGGCACAGGGTCGGGAAAGTGGGATTTGAAAGGCAAGCGCCAGAGAAGGTGAGCACTCTGGCCTAGAAAAAATTCCTGGGCAGCCCGGTCGGCATTCCCCGGTAGGGGCGCCCCAAGCAGTAAGCAATAAATTTACTCCCCCCCCCAAAGAGGGGAGGCAACGCCTGGGGGGTGCACTTCCTCAAACTGCACAGGACAAACCAACAAACCGGTGGAATCAAGACCCGAAGGTCAAGACGACACCGGTATATGGGGTGTAGTATCCATCGGAACAGATACTACACTTTGATCTTGGCCAAAAGGCCCAGCCACAGAGACGTTATTTATCTACCTACCACAGCGGTAAGATGTGACACAAGGTCGGGAAGTGGGATTTGAAAAGCCAGCGCCCGAGAAGGTGAGCACTCTGGCCTACAAAAATGCCTGAGCCACCCCGTCGGCATTCCCCGGTAGGGGCGCCTCAGGCGATTAGCAATAAACTACCCCCTCTCAAAGGGTGATAAGGCAAAGCCTAGGAGGCTGGCCCTCCTAGAACTGCACAGGACAGACCCATAGACCGGCGTAAATCAAGCCCCGAAGGTCAAGACAATACCAGTCTATGGGATGTAGTATCCAGCGGAACAGATACTACACTTTAATCTTGAGCAAAAAGCCGAGGACGACTATATCAACTATTGACTTTTACATATATTTCACAGATAAGTTATTAGTGTTTGTTACATTTAGAACTGTTGTCCTCCAGGAGAATATCAGGTAGAGTTAAACGACCAAACGTTGTAAAGATAAAAAAAACGAAGATGAGATAACCAGCACGAAACATGAAAAATAAGATGTTCTAGTTAACTGAGTATACCAAGGAAACAAACGGAATCTTAGACGTCCGACGACAACTTCTAATTTCCATGTGAACATTTTAGAATCGATTTAAAAAAAAAAATTTTCATATTCTTTCATTTGCTGAGGACGGGGCATTCTTCCAAATGCCACACAATCATCCGCTATTTACAGACTCCAACCGAGAGCTCTTTTCAGGATTCTGGCTGTTTCCTTGAGTTCAGTTGTTTGGATATCTCTTGCACTCGGTTCACCAGGTATACTTGCAAAATACTTTTTCAAGTTCTTCTTCATGAGTCCAGTTGTTCCTGTCATAACTGGAATGATGGAGATCTCTTTGAGATTCCAGTTTCTTTTCATATCCTACATATCCTGCAAAAGTCACGCATTAGTTTGAATCAGTTGTTACTGATTACAACTAATGCGGGACTTTTGCGCCACCCTGTATATATTGTATTACATCAGTAACGTCGATTTCAAATCTCAACATATGATCTTACACACGTATTTAACTAAAATAATTAATTTGTTTCGGAACATATTTTACATATATTATAATAATGGCGGTTTTATTTCTGTAACTGGGACGGTATCCTATCGTCAATGCTATTCTCAACGATTAAAAAATATCTGAAACCATAATATATATGTATGTATATATATAGGGGGAGATATAAGGAACAATAATATATATATATATATATATATATATATATATATATATATTTAGAGAGAGAGAGAGAAAGAGAGAGAGAGAGAGAGAGAGAGAGGGGGAGAGAGATATTGTATTACATCAATAACGTCGGTTTCAAAGCTCAACAAATTGGACCTATAAAAACCTCTTTACAGGACTGTTTTTCAGAAACTGTGTATGTGTGTTTTACCAGGGAAACTGGCATAAACAGAGGCGGAAGAGATATAAAATAAAACATATGAAATAGGCTAAATAAGTTGAGATTAGATGGAGATTATTAGAATGTTGCTAGATGTTTAATTAAATATAACAATCTTTCTTATTATTTCAGCATCCCTAAACCTATTGCAGAGTTTCCAAATACAAGATTAAATACTAAGTTATAACACTATTGCAACATATAATATAGTAAGTTTCGATTATTTTGGTTGTCTCATGGTTATCATGTTTTAATCTCCTGAATAAGGAATTCACTCAGACTATCTATGATACATGTTGGAATTTAATTTGATAATCTTTTCATAATTGTTAAAGCCTCGGAACTACAGGGATTACCAGTTTTAAAGTCTGGCTAATAAGGCATAGATTTTCTAACGATGTATTATTCAATACATTACGATATCTGTCTACATTTAAGGTTGCGAATAGATTTACAAGTATGTTTTAAATTAGTAAGTAAAATTGTATGTGTTTAGATCGTATATTTAATTAATATATAATGGCACCAATATCGATAAAAAACATTCCATCGGAATTATTTTCCTGGTGACCACTATTATTGCTGCTATTAATATTATAGATAATGATACTAGATACACCATTGTAATGATATAAAAATAAAAATGGTAATAATATTAATAAAAAAGTCATTAGCAATGCAATTATCAATATTATTAACGATAATATTCAATAATGATAATCTAGTTTCATGGATAATATTAATCGCAGCAATAATGGGGGTCACAAAATAATTTCGATGGAAATTTGTTCACCTATATAAGTAAGCCTAGTATATTAATTAAATATAGCATCTCAACTCATCAACAGAGAGAGAGAGAGAGAGAGAGAGAGAGAGAGAGAGAGAGAGAGAGACTAATGAAAACATAAAAGATCCACTTCACTTTCTAAATACATTTGAGACTTTCAACACAGCCATCCACCCTATTTTTTCTTTCTTATCTTTCTGTATTTGCTGGAGATGGGGCATCCTACCGGATGCCAGACATTCACCGGCTATTTCAGACAGTCCAGCCAAGAGATATTTTTAAGATTCTAACCGTCCCTTTAAATGCAGTTGTTTGTATTTCTCTTGCACTCGGTTCACCCCGTATACTCGCCAGATAGCTTTTGAAATTCTTTTTCAATAGTCCTGTGGCTCCTATAATTACTGGTATGATGGAGATTTTCCTAAGATTCCAGTTTCTTTTCATGTCGTACATAAGACCTTGGTATTTCGTTATCTTTTCCCGTTCTGCTCTGTTCAATCCTGCATCATTAGGGACACTGACTTCAACTAGGGTTGCTACTTACTCCCTTTTGTCTCATATTACGATGTCAGGTTTAACAGCTCCGTTTTCTAGATAGGTAGCTATAGCGATTGCATAGTCAGAGTGGATGGTGTATAAATTATTTCCAACTGTTCTTTCTGGTATATGCTCCCAGGACTTGCTGCTACATTGGATATTCAACTTTTTTACAAATAGTCCAGTGAATATATGTACACACTCCGTTGTGTCGCATTGTATAATAGCCATCCCCCAGGTGAACCTTCCTGTATAGAATCGTCAATGGCTGGGGAAAGTATTCCTTATTAGCCAAGCTTTGAAAATGTAATATCTGTTTTAACTGTTATGTAATTTGATTCGAGCTTCTTAAATCGACATTCTGTGATTATTCTTTTACTGCTGTTAGAGTAAAATTAAATATGACGAGTGTAGGACCACATATGTAATTGAAACTTTTCCCATTATTGTTCGCAATAGTATTATAACTTATAATTTCTTCAAGTATCTGAGGACTGTGTTTCTGAATAGGTTTAGGGATGCGAAAATATGAGATTATTCAATTTCATTCAACACTGGGCAACTCTGATTTAGCTTATTCATAATATCCAACTCTCCGGCATGTGTTAGTATCATGGTTAGGATATAATTTTTAATTTTTAATTATGCAACACAATTAACTAATTTTAATTCAGTAAAATAATTCACTTAGCTGTTTTAGTTAATATACTTTCATACATTTCTTCACACCGTGAATATTTAATTAATTATTAATATAAATGTTATAATTGTAGCCCTTAAAATATAAATTGTTAGTTAACTATATATTCTGGTTATTCTTAAACATTTGCTAATTACAGGGTTATCTCTCTTGCACTACCATATTTTTATGGTATTTAATTTTTTAATATGTAATGATGCTTACCTACTTATCTCCCCTTGAAGTATTTCATACATCAACTTTTAAAGTCCCTTTTTTACCGGACATATATTTTGTTTCTAACACAATGGTGTTTAGCTACTGGCTTTTTGATGGTGTTCTGTATTCTATTGGTTCACATGTTGTTCGTGATTGTATTTCAAGAAGGCTAGCGGGTGAAATGAAAAAAACATTTCTGTATGCTACTATTTAATATTTTTCTCTCAAAACATAGATAAACAAACACACACAAACACCCCCCCCACACACACACATATATATATATATATATATATATATATATATATATATTGGTACATAAAAATTAGTACAACATTCGTACCGTAGGTTTCAAGCACAGAAGACTTAGCCATCCAGCTCTCTTCAGCTTCTGTTGTCATCTCAGATGACAACAGAAGCTGAAGAGAGCCAGATGGCTATGTCATTCTTTGCTTGAAACCGACGGTACGAATGTTGTACTAATTTTTATGTACCAAAATAAATAGATATTAAGCTCTTAATTTCTAATTTTTAACTTTAATTCTCAATTAAGCGAGCACTCTGTTGGGAGTTTCCTGCTATATTACAAAGAAGTTATATATATATATATATATATATATATATATATATATATATATATATATATGTATATATATATATATGTATATATATATATATGTATATATATAAATAAATATATATATATATATATATATATATGATAACACATGTAGATAATATTCCAACGTAATAAAAAAAAGAAAACCTAAAATTATTTATGTATTCATCAACGTTTCGTCTTTATTTCAAGACTTCCTCAGAATGGTTGATTTGAAGAAATAAAACACAAGTACAAATATTTGAAAAAGTTTCACCAAAGACTATCCCGCGCACCATCCCCCGAACTGACAATTTTTCCCGTTGCAACATTTTTGATCTTGATTTTTATTTCATCCGCAAAAGCTATCGACTGCGATGAACGGTGCCCAAAAGAACACCGAAACATTGTGAAAAAGGAAACAACCAGGATAAATAAAACCATCCGAAATATTTAAATAATGGAAGAAGGTCGTCAGTTTTTCTTTTCTCAGGGATGTGATAGCGGCTTACATATCGTCTTATTTAGGCATTTGACGCGACAATAGGGTTGTTATGCTGTAAACCCGAGTCAACCATCAAATTCATTATCTCCACAAGCTTATCCTGCCAACTAACTGTTAATTTGTCTCTTTTCAAAACTGTTCAATCTGAATCCCTTTTCTATCCGCTTTGTGGCAATCCTTGAAATATGTAAACGTCTCTGTTAGCCAAACGTTCTCTGCAAGTGCAATCAATCATTTCATTGGCTCACTTCTCGCTTAGTTGGGCCTGTCACTTCGTCTGCATTTCTCTTGTTCACTTCTATCTTGCACATTCGATCGAGCAGGATTTTCGTTTTTTTTTTCTCCCTTTTATCCTGTTACTTTTCTTTTCCTTTCCTTGTGGTTTGAACAGACGTGTTTCAACCAGTCAAAACACGTTGGGGAACACTATATAAACATGTCCGTATTAGTACTAATACGACGCCAACGATATTTATCTAATTTTATTTTTATTTTATTTTTATTTTATTTTTCCGTGTAAATTCAGCCGTTTTCTTTTTCTTTTCATTTTCAACGTAAACTTTTTATTTTTCTACATCTTTTTTTTTTCGATTTTAGTTTTCTCTGAAAACATTTCTGAGCTTCATCATTTTTTTTCTTCTATAGAAAAAAAATTGCTTTTACAATTTGGCAACTTTGCATTGAAAAATAAACTTGTAGATAGTATTCCCGTGTTTGTGATACTTTTTCAATTTCTTTTATCCACTCTTTATTTATGTTTATCTCAATTCCTTGCCTGCTTATTTACCGTTCTCTCTATCTTCTTTTACTTTGTTTTCTTTCTTAAAATCTTTTTTTCTTTTTTCTTTTTTATGCCTTTGTTTTACTCCTATGTCTAGCCTCTTTCTGCTTCTTTCTGTCGTGTGTGCCCACATTTTATTGCCGCTTTCTTCTTTTCTTTCTTTTCAGCTTTGTGTATCTTTGCTTTTGTTTTTCTTTTTCTTTCCGACATTTATTTTTCTTTCGTTTGCCATTCCTCCCGATCGCTCAATCGTTTTTTTTAATTATTTCTTCTGATCTTTCTCACTTTCAACGTGGCTCATTTTCTTTCTTTCTTTGCTCTTTCATTTCAGTTTACTTTTATTTCATTTGTGTCATTGTCTCTTTTCATTTCTTTCTTTCATTCGTGTTTTCTCTTGTTCTTTCTTTCTTTCTCTTCAGAATTCTATTTCGTTGACTTGTTTACCTTCTTTAACTATGTGTTCATAGCCTTTTCTGTAAAACGTATATTTAAATTAACTTTGTTTTACCTCTTTCTTTTAGGAGATTATTTTCTTATACATCTTTTTAAAGTTTGCGCAAGTAAAATATATAAGAAACACATAATTGCAATTTCAAACTAAAATCATGTCAGCTGAAGTCGTTGCGTTTATTACGATTCTGCATCAATTAAGGCTGTCATTATACACCGCCGAGTAAAGGATGTTGAACCATCCGGAAAAGAAAAGAATATATATATACATATATATATATATATATATATATATATATATATATATATATATATATATATATATATATATATATATATATATATATATATGTATATATATATAGTAAGCAGTGAAAATATATATGGCAATCAAGCTACACAGAGGCTCCCGTGTTTCATCCCCTGGGGGAATCGTCAGGCTATATATATATATATATATATATATATATATATATATATATATATATATATATATATATATATATATATATATATATATATATATATGTATATATATATTACAAGAATCCTGAAAACACTATCAATAATTCTATTACCGAATGAATCTCGACTTGAATAAAATTATACGCAATAATTCTAAAGCTCATCACCAATATATATATATATATATATATATATATATATATATATATATATATATATATACATGAGATAAAATGATAATAAACAAATGTAAAATTACATACTTTAACAGTGTATTGTATTCAAATAGTACAATAAAGAATAGTTTTAAAAATTTCCTTTAAACCTAGGTTTTTCAAAAGATACAAGTCCTTTCTTCAGAAAATAAAAATAAATAAATAAACAAACATTGGTTCATGTTATTGATTTTAAGAAGTCGGGAAAATGTATCCATGATTTATGAGTTCTGAAAAAATAACCAGGAGTACATATGGGAAGGAGCAGCAAGTTTTTGTAGTAATAAATCCTCAGATATCATATGAGGTGTCAAATAGTATAATCATTACAATATTGCAAAGATAAAGGATATTCCAGATAAATAGTTAAAAACAGTAAACCTTCAATATATGTGAATATGATTTTAATATATATATATATATATATATATATATATATATATATATATATATATATATATGTGTGTGTGTGTGTGTGTGTGTGTGTGTATGTGTGTGTGTGTACCGGATGGCTTAGTTCTCCTGTGCTTGAAACCGACGGTACGAATGTACTAATTATTCTGCACCAAATATATATATATATATATATATATATATATATATATATATATATATATTAGTCCTTCATGTTTCCACATAAAATATTATAATGGGGATATAAGTTTTTGTGTCAGTTTTCAGTATTTACTTCAACAGTGCTCGATACGTAAGTAGAACTAGGTAGTAAGTAATGAAAATATATATGGCAATCAAGCTACACAGAGACTCCCGTGTTTCATCCCCGGGGGGAATCGTCAGGCTAAATACAGGAGCCTCTGTGTAGCTTGATTGCCATATATATTTTCATTGCTTACTATATATATATATATATATATATATATATATATATATATATATATATATATATATATATATATATATATGTGTGTGTGTGTGTGTGTGTGTGTGTGTGTGTGTGTGTGAGGACAAAATATATGATATATCATAAAATTAAAAGTTGTGGAAGCACAATATATGGAATACAGAAAAAAAACATCTAAACTTTGGAAGGAATGTAAAACAAACAAATAGGATATGTAACCGGTTACATTCGTACCTTTTCTGCAGAAGTTCATTAAACCGTTTGTTTTTTCATTTCTTCCCATTAAATTGTTTTGTTTTTTTACTTCCGAAGGTGCAGCATGTTGCACAACGGTTCATACATTGTAAATCTCTATATTTTTTCCATCTTTCCCTCTATCTATAACATATATATATATATATATATATATATATATATATATATATATATATATATATATATATATATATAGTCTAATAGAGCACTGTAAGTGTAGTATTAACACAGAATGACGTCACTAGCTTTAAATGCATCGTTCCTTTCATTAAGAAAGATGCCGTATAAAGTGTTAAAATCATCACTATTTATTCAAAATTGGCCGAGTGGTTAAGGCGTCGGATTTGTGTTGCAAAATACTCGTAATCCGGGGTTTCGAATCGCATGACCGGTAGTGAATAGTCATATCTCTATGCTGATGAGTCCCGATTATTAAGGACGAAACGTATACGTAAATAGATAATAAAGAATAACAAATATTTATTACATATATATATATATATATATATATATATATATATGTGTGTGTGTGTGTGTGTGTGTGTGATGCAGATGTGGATAAGCAAGAAACATGCTAGTAGAAATAGACACAAACGCTCGGCAAATATATTCCGGTCGATGGATTCGACTGGGTTAGACTATATTGGTGTTGTAATTTGACTTCATTGAAACAAAGCTCAACATTTTTAAAACGATGGAGAAAGAGAATATCCAGGATGTGTAAATCGGCAATATATACTGTGAGTGGTAAGTAATTTAGAGAATGAAACAAAGGTAGAGCAGGAACAGTAGATGTTATGAGGTAACAGAAAGGTGAATATGTATTGAAGAGCAGGGGAAAGAGGAACGTTAGGGAGTGTAGTAAATTTTAGGAAATTTTAACAATGTATATTAGACATCAACTAATAAATGCCCTCCAAATGTCAGCCTTTTTTATTTAAAAGACATTTTAAGAAGTATAAAATGGGTCCACCATGTCCTTTGGAATTATTTAAGATTTACATAAAATCATTAGAGCCCAATTAAACAGCATTCCTTTTATTTCAATCCCTTCCTAAGCTACTTTAAATTTTAAACGTTTTATAGAATAAAAATCATCTTATTGATTTTTGTGAAAAATTGAAATGAAGATTCTTAATGTAAGGTTCTGTATCGTTATCTTTTGATTTTAATATTTGTAAGTGGACATAAATACAATGCGAAACTGTCCTTTTCAACGGATTAATTTTATCCGGCGTGTGATGGGCATTCTTCTAATATATATATATATATATATATATATATATATATATATATATATATATATATATATATATATATATATATATATATATAGTCTCGGAAGTTTTTTTAACCTTCAAAACTGGAGAAGAAAAAAAAGAAAAAAAAAAAGAATTTTTCGTTGAAAAATTTTTGTCTAGTAAGTCTGATTGACTTACTAGACAAAATTTTTTCACTATATTAGTTAACTTCCAAGAATTTACCCTAATATAAATATATTTTTATATATGTTTTTTTTTTTATATAAGGGATCGTCAGTTGTTTACCATGAAAACTGTTTCGGGATTTAAAAAAACAAAACAGTATTTCTTTATCATGGCATCCCAGCAGTGTTGATCAGACACCACCTCCCTATTTAATAATTATTTTTTAATAAAAAAGTTTACGAATATTTGATTTAGTTTTGCCTCCACATTTGTTTTTCTAAAGTTATTAAATATAGTTTCTCCTTACCTGTGTTGTTCCTTTAAAATTGAGTTCACTATTTTACAGAACATCAATTTTATAGAGTTAGATGATTCCATTATAATAACCCCCCTTTCCCCCCCTTGGTTATTTAAAAAAAAAATTTTTTTGTACTACAAATGTTTTAAAATTAAAAAAATATATTCATAAAAATATTTTTCATATATACATATATATACATTTATTTATTTCTTTATTTCATCATTATGTTATACATTTTTATAGTTGAGTTTTCGATTTCTTTGATCAATTTCTTTTGATTTATTTCATATAATTTAAAAGCGTCAGGATAGCGTGTTATTGCCTTATTTAATTGTCTAAATATTTTATTTTGATCTCCATCTTGTTTAAGCATTCTTATTACTAATGAAGTGACTGGAGGTATAAAATCCATTAATCTTAAAGTAACGCAGGCTATTCTTAGAAATTCGGACATTATACTCCCATAAAATATATACATAAGACAGGTACTACTTTTATGCGGCATCCGAACGATATGAAAGGGAAAATAATTTTTTTTATCAAACATTTCATAAATAAATCTACCATCCTCAATTTTTATATCTAAATCTAGAAAGGTAGCATGTATTCCTATATGTTCACAATTTAATTTTAACTCCCTAGTATATATTTAATGTTTTGTATTTTCAAACTCCTCTCTATCATTTATACAGACAAGGTTATCAATAAACCTCCTGCAGCCGTGGTAAGTATACATATATATATATATATATATATATATATATATATATATATTAATTATATACGTACATAAAAGTAACCCATGGAAACGTGTTTCTGGCTGACAGCCGTCATCAGCATGGCTAACTTAGACAAGGACTAAACCTTCGATATTGATGTATCTTGTCCAGCGTCTGTAACATTGGACCAAGACGCCCTGTCTAGTAATATCTACGATTTTTATAACCTAAATATTTTAATGTATTTTCATGTAATTATTGTCATTTATGATTACAACGTTCGTTGTTGTTTTTCTGCATCTTAATCACTTAGGAAGTGAGACAATCGTAAAATTACATTTACTAATGACATAAGACTTGTATCTTAGGTTTTTGTGGACAACATTCTGACACGCTGTGTTCTATAATAATGTGTATATAATGTCACTTGCATTTATTGATAGAAGTATATATCCAACTCTTTCCGTGACTGACCTCTCCCTCAATAGAAAAATTAAAAAAAAACTGCATATTAAATAATATATTAACCATACTTCTAAAAATGGGCTAATATTACTGGACGGGTTTAATAAACAAAACGGTGAGTTACAGTGATATTTAACGGATGTGTCTTCGTTACTTATTTACAACAAACACATTTTACAACTGAAGTATTCGTGTAAACGTTATAAAATGCATGTTCAAATGTACAGAGAAGGAAAAAAGAAGACAAACAAAAACAGTTGGAACCTATTTTTAAATGAATGCAACGGAATTCTTGCACGCCTTTCTAAATAACAGCCAATTCTCCATGTATTTTGTAATGTAATATTTGACTGAAAAAGGATTGAATAAAAAGTGCCGTTCGCAATTTCGTACGGAGTCACGAGTCGACAGGAAGATTCTCGAGTTCGATAAGTTGCACATGAAAAGGATCGAAGGTCAAATCTTCGATAACGTCGTGAGAATAACAGCAAATATGATCATTTAATAAATATTTGATTATTAACTACATACGTATATTAACAATATATTTTAAAAGCCTAAAATACACGTGAATTACAGTGATCTGCAATAGAAAGTTTTAATTATTTATTTCTTACTAACATCTTAAACAACAATATTTATATATATATATATATATATATATATATATATATATATATAAAAACAATTAGACCACTTAACATAAATATTAAATATTTAATATAAAAATAATAATAATAATAATTATAAAGAAAAATGAAATAATAAATTAAAAACAGATAATAATAATAATAATAATAATAATAATAATAATAATAATAATAATAATAATAATAATAATAATAATAATAATAATAATAATAATAATAATAAAAACAACAAACACAAAATAAATGAAATCCAAAAATTATTATTTAAGATTAACTAAATTTATTAATCTTATTAATCTATTACATATCTCAACTATTGCATTTTATGCAGGACTTGTCTGTCTTTCTGCGAATTTCATGTTTCTATTTTTTGAATAGAAGCATCAACTTGGCTCTCTTCAACTGACACAGCCAGTCCAACTTTTGTTTTTTTAATTTTTGAAAGAGAGAGATTGTGACTCTCGAAACGATAAAAAGGCTCTACTATTCCGGACCTTTAAGTATTTAACAGTAAGTCCCCCCAATTTTACAATTTACTGTCTTTATATTTAAATTTTGAAATAAAAATGAAGTGATTGGAGATTTACCGTCTTTTGTAATTTTATTTTGTTCGTTCTTATTCCACCTTCCGGTTTTTAAACATTGCATTGCTTCTGTCTCGGAATTCTCACCTTCATATTTACTTGTTCGCTAGCAATGATTCAATCAAACTACCATTTCTTTATATATATATATATATATATATATATATATATATATATATATATATATATATAATAAACTGTTGTTGTTAGATTTTAGTAAGAAATAAATAATACACAAATTATATTGCAGATCACTGTAACTATATATATATATATATATATACATATGTATATATATATATATATATATATATATATATATATATATATATAGTATATACTCTTGTTGTTAGATGCTATAAGACATAAATAATTAATTGCAGATCACTGTAACTCACTTGTATTGTAGGCTTTTCAAAAATATATTTAATACATTATTGAATACAGTGTTTTTTTCTTTTTTTCCTTTTCTATTCAGGAAGTGGAAAATTAAATAAAAAGGTAGATATGCACTTTTATAGATGAAAATTGATAGATACATGTCTTGGAAATATATATGAATAAAATGATACATATTTATGTGTATATATATATATATATATATATATATATATAAAGTATACTTAACATATTGTGAAATATATATTTTTTATTATTTTATTTGGTCTCTAGAATTATCCACACTTTAGCACACTTGATCAATAATATTTGACGACATATCTGAGATAACGTATTGATTTTATTTAAATTACTTGTTCGAACTGTTATACTTATATTAGTATTTTAGTTTTCACAATGCTGCGGCCGATGTATTATCAGCCCTTTTCAGGTGCCTTTTATTGTAGTCGGTAAATTTTCCGAGAATATTTAACTGAAAGTTTAATTTAATTTACATATCTGACACAGAGAGGAGTGTAAACTGACTATATCTCTGAAAATATCAACGGCCTATGGAGAACGACTGTCCGAAACATATAAATAAGGTAAATAATAGGAAACTAATATTTCTTAATAAATGCATGTTTCAACGGATCAACTATAGATTTAAGCGTAACGTTTTATTTCAATATATGACTCCGGCAGTATACACAAGTCAAACGGCCTGCAATGAAATATGAGACCTCATGTCTTCATTTGATTTGTAACGAGGGAAATCCGTTCTCAAACATCCGTGGGATAAATCTGCGGTATGTGCATCCTTCATAGGATATTATCGATGAGGTTTTGTGTCCCCTTGTCTTCATGTTTGCTTGTCTCTCTGAAGAGGCCGCCGCGTTGTAATCTGTCTTCAGTCATGCAGTTAACATAGGTAATCCATCTGCCAAGCACAAGGATGAAAAATGGCTTCTTCCCAGAGATGTTCAACCCGGCATGGATCTGTAGAAGAATATCTCTCTTTCTTCTTCTTCTTCTTCTTCTTCTTCTTCTTCTTCTTCTTCTTCTTCTTCTTCTTCTTCTTCTTCTTCTTCTTCTTCTTCTTCTCTCTATCTTTCTGTCTATCTTTAATCTGTCTTTTCATCTTATTCTCACCCACAACCACATGAATACTAACAAATACACACATACATACTCATATAAACATTATCAAACGTGATGCCGAATACGCTCGATACTAATCTCCGGTTTTGTACCATTAAGCTAAGAAGATGACCTGGACCATCCTCACGACAGTACGTTAGTGTGCGTCCGGCTTGATTCTCATCGAACTGGTAACTACTTATACGTATTCCTAAATATTCAAATAGTATTTACGAAGGCTAACCTCGGTGATCTTTAGTAAACTAATATAGTAACTGCCAAAACTAAATTGACTTACAAAAGTGATTTACCCCCGAACGACACTTAGGACTAAAATGTGTTTTTTTTTTATATTTAAATTTTTTATATATACTTTTAATGGTTGAGAAACTTCCGAGACTATATATATATATATATATATATATATATATATATATATCAGCTTAGTGGGAAAGAAACCCAGCAGAGTGCTCAATTATTAGCGAAAATCAAAATTAAGAGCGTAAAATGTAATAATATATTACAGAAGATGAGTAAAACAATCGGTACTGTCGGTTTCAAATGAAAACAAAGAAAACCTATAATTGATCGAACTCACTCACAATGTTATTAAACGTAATAAATACATTGCGGAATTCGTCTAATTTCGAAATGTCCGAGACTTTAGCTACTTTTTAAAATGGAAGCAATTATAGTGATAGTAAATAACAAATTCCCAACAAAAAAAGCTGATGTCATGCCCGGAAATCGAAGCCGAAACATTGTAATTTTCAGTCTGACGTTCTACAAACTGAACTATTTAGACTTTCTGTCAAACAGAGCTGAAAACCTTTCCTAATCAAACTAATTATAGCTTTGGCATGGCGTAACATATTTATGATTTACGTCATGTTTCAAACATAAAAAAAAATGAATGGGTAAACATCATCAATAGCGTTGGAAATTATTTTAATAGTTCCAAAAATGTATTTTGCTTTAACCACATATTATTAAATATTTAATATTTCTGTAAATTTGAACATTTAGAAGGAGCGTATATATATATATATATATATATATATATATATATATATATATATATATATATATATATATATATATATATATGACGACTGGGTGGCACATTCTTCTATGTTTCTTATTCTTCTGTTCATCCTTTTATTTATTTTCTTTCTCTTTTTTACTTTTTACTTTCACATCTAACCCGAGCTAGTATGAAGCTCCTCTGGCTTGTCGCCTTTTCCCCTCCCCCACCGCTTTCTCGATACTGGCTCATTAGGTGTGAAAGTAAAAAAGAGAAAGAAAATAAATAAAAGTATAAGCAGAAGAATAAGAAACATAGAAGATGTGTCACCCACCCGTCATATTTCAACATCACTTAATGTATTCTCCTATGGTCCAATCAGAGCATCCTTCCCTCATCCCATGTATGTGCCTTCAAAATAAAATTATTTCCATATCTTCATTTCTGAAGACGTTCTCCTACAGAACAAAACCGGTCAAAATCTCTTGTTTTTGTTTTTCTCCTGCACTTTAACTTGTTTTCCGTTTGTCATTTTTCACACACACACACAAACACACACACACCCACACACACACACCCATATATATATATATATATATATATATATATATATATATATATTAAATATTAAAGTGTGTTATACCTACGAATGACGTCGTTTCCCGTTTTCTACCTTTATCAGTGTAACAGTGGTGGTTTTAAGCGGTCATATTGGCTCAAACGCAGTTCGTAGATTAAGCCTAGAATGACGACACGGCAGCGAAAAATCACCAGAGACAGTAACTTAAATGAATGCACGTTTACCCGGGAGGTGGCGGTGAGTGTTATGTTGTCGATAGTGGTCAACGTTTGAGCGGAACTTGCATATTGCATGATGACAAAAATCCTTTAATTTCAAATAGGGCTCTACTATTAACATTATTTAAAGAGTCATTAACTATCAATATATTTTTAAATATTAAAGTGGTTTATACTTACAGACGTTGTCGTTTCGGGTGGTATACCCCCATCGGTGTAGGAGTGGTCATTGCATGCGGTTGTAAGAGTTCGAACGCAGTTCGTAGATTATGACTAGAATTACGAAAATTCTCTCTATCTTTCTCTCTATCTCTTTATTTATGTATAGCTTATGCTCATTCACGCGCACATAAATACTATCAAATACAGACATACACAAATACACACTCATATACACATCATATATAGTGTGTGTGTATTTAGACACCATTCTTCATTTAAGCAAACATGGTTAAGCATTACATTATTCCTGCCTTATTATCCTATTTTTTTCTAAATGTTTCAAATACTCTTATTTGTGTCGTAGTAAGAAAAAAAGAATTTTCCATAAGTATCAGTATCGGTTATTTGTCGACTCATTTTGATGGGACAATAAACAAATTGAACAAAAAGCTGCATAAAAGAATAGAATTTAAAAAGAAGCTGAGAACGCTGTATGTGAAATCGCGTGACGTCAAAACAACAAACTGCTGCAGTTCCAAAAAAAGGGTTTACAATTTAAATTCCTGGACACATGAGTTGGTGTAACAGAATACATTATCCTGACGCTAAACATGTGAAAATGTTGCTGAAAGTTTCATACGTAACCTTATTTATTGTAGGTTTTTAAGTTTCAATAAATGCAGCTGCAAGTATTTTCAGTTATTTTTAATTAATTTCAGAATATTTTATGCTTATATTGTTAACTAAAATTCGTTTTAAGTCGGAGTAGTGTAGTTATGTTTTTTAAAAAAATAATGGTGAATGTTGGTACAGTTTACCAGGTGAATGTATATATATATATATATATATATATGTGTGTGTGTGTGTATCCTACCTTTTTACGATATATACATACATAAATACATATACATATACACACATATATACATATATATATACATATATATATACACACATATATATAAATATATATATGAATATATCTATAAATATATATATAAATATATATATATAAACATATATAAATATATATATATATATATATATAAACATATATAAAGATATAAATATAGATATATGTATATATATATAAATATATATAAATATGTAAATAAATATATATATATACAAATATATATATATATAAATATATAAAATATACGTATAAATATATATATATATACATATATATACATATATGTATATATATAAATATATATATATATAGACACATATATGTATATGAATATATATATACATATATATATACATTTGTATAAATATATATATATAAATATATATATATAAATATTTATATATATATATATAAATAGACATATAGATATATAATTATATATAACCATATATATATAAATATATATATATAATATATGTATATAAACATATACATATATATATATATATATATATATATTAATATATTTATATATATATATATATTAATGTAAATATATATATTTAGAGAGAGAGAGACGGAGAGGGGAGATAGAGAGGAAGAAATATTAGTTGAATATTTGTCACAAAACGGATAAAATACTCCAGACAGAACAATTTTGAACCACTTTAATATCTACTTTTACTAAGATTAAGCGTAAGATATGGTGATACTTAACCTCATACATATAATTTTATTCTAATATTGATTATAATACATTATATTATTTTTATTCTAGAAAATATCCAAAACTTTAGGCATAAACTAAATGGATCTTAATAAGAAATTGAATTTCAAGGAATCTTGCTTTATTGCTATATATATATATATATATATATATATATATATATATATATATATATATATATATATGTGTGTGTGTCTGTGTATCCTACTTTTTTACGATATATACATACATAAATTCATATACATATACACACATATATGCATATACATATATATATATATACACACATATATATAAATATATATATATGCATATATATAAAAATATATATATAAATATATATATATATAAACATATATAAATATATATATATATATATAAACATATATAAACATATAAATATAGATATATGTATATATATATATAAATATATATAAATATGTAAATAAATATATATATATACAAATATATATATATATAAATATATAAAATATACGTATAAATATATATATATATACATATATATACATATATGTATCTATATGTTTATATATATAAATATATATATATAGACACATATATGTATATGAATATATATATACATATATATATACATTTATATAAATATATATATATATAAATATATATATATATAAATATTTATATATATATATAAATAGACATATAGATATATAATTATATATAACCATATATATATATATATATATAATATATGTATATAAACATATACATATATATATTAATATATTTATATATATTTATATATATATATATATATATATATATATATATATATATATTAATGTAAATATATATATTTAGAATGAGAGAGGGAGAGGGGAGATAGAGAGGAAGAAATATTAGTTGAATACCTGTCACAAGACGGATAAAATACTCCAGACAGAACAATTTTGAACCACTTTAATATCTATTTTTACTAATATTAAACGTAAGATATGGTGATACTTAACCTCATACATATAATTTTATTCTAATATTGATTATAATATAATACATTATTTTTATGTTAGAAAATATCCAAAACTTTAGGCATAAACTTAATGGATCTTAATAAGAAATTGAATTTCAAGGAATCTTGCTTTATTGGTATCTAATCACTATATTTAAAATGCAATGCACACTTAGCTTACTTGGTCTTTAATGACTATGCATAAAATGCGATGCAAATTAGATATATTTTAAACTTCAAATGCTAGGATGTGCCTATATTATGCAACCTAACATCCATTTAAACAGAATTGTGAGAGTATTTTTTATTCATATCTAATACATTTTGATAATATTTCTACAAACATTTAAGATAGTTGAATTCTTACACAGACAGCTTCCACTCTTCGCATTAAAGTAAATTTAACAAAACATAACCTAAACTGTATACCCCTTTTACGCCTCGCAGCTGTGTTACATAATTCGTAATAGTCGGTCAATTAGTGTAGGAGTGGATCCTGTACACACATATATATATATATATATATATATATATATATATATTTATATATATATTTGTGTGTATTATGAAATATATAAAAATTGTCTCAGATTTAGCATAACAATAAAGATATATATCTTCTTTAGTCAGAGAAATCACAACATCATGCCTAAATTGGTTCATGCATTTTTATATTATCACGCGTCGGTATATTTCCATAATCTTGTGCCATGTATAATGAATTATTTATATGAAAAAAGAATTTCTGACAGGTCAACGGTCACTTGGTGTAGGATATACGACAAAGACAGATGTACATTAAAAACCAAAAGAGAACAACATGATAAAAAGTATCAAACAATGAGTGTTAAACAATGGCTTGCCTCTGTAAAGACAAATGCGTAGATTCAGTATTTCTGAAATGTAATAATATAAGTATGAAATAGCGTACTTTACTAAATGCTCATAAAACACCGTATTATTATTGTGTGTTTAATTATACTTGTTTTTATGTTTCTGTTATTCTAAATTTGCTTTATTTTGTCCTTAAAATATTATAGAGTGGCATTGGCATTTATCAATCGTATTTTCTGTTTTCTGTTATTGTGCAAATATGAAGAGGAATAACCGTTTTTAAATGCTGGTTTGGCTTGAAAGGAATATTGATCGTGGTATTGCCGCCATGTACTTTACATGCCTCGATGTGAAAATCTAATAGTATACTATTGACTGAGATTTGGGACCTTGGACATATCCACGATTTCAGACCTCTCGTCAATCAGAATAGAGTGTTTACAAGATCATCATTATTGAGTTTATCTTTTTGATGATTTGAAGTTGGCTCTCTCTATATATACCGCTCCAATTTCATGCTGGCCACTTTAGTGGGTAGTATTAACTCCTCCGTCAAAATCAGATCTCATATGCATGTTTCTTTCCTGGGTTAAACACTGTTTATATCGAGTAGCTCGGCCTTATAGGTTTAAAACTCTCACCAATTTATGAGGGTAGCGATTGTGATTGCGTGCACTAAGGCGTCGGGATTAAAGTTAAACACTTGACTCGTGTGCCGGGGGTTCGAGTCCTTCGACCGGATTGAATATTTACTTCTACACTAATGATTCTGGAAGAATGAAACGTATACGTATGTAGAAAAACATATATATATATATATATATATATATATATATATATATACACATATATATATATATGTATATATATATATACATATATATATATATATATATATATATATATATATATATATATATATATATATATTTAAAATATGAAAGATGAGAATAGAACATTTTAAAAATACAATATTTATTAGAACATCAGAAGTTCAAAGCAAAGGATATGAGGCTCCTTACTTTGAACTTCTGATGTTCTAATAACTATTGCATCTTTAGAAAATTTTATTCTCATTTTTTCATCTCTAGAATTGATTGCTCTATTCAATATATTATCACGATAGATAATTATTAAACAATTATTTGATTATCTTTAATTTAATTTAATATTTAAACATAATATATATATGTATATATATATATATATATACACACACATACACACATCAAATATATATAGATACATACATATATATATATATATATATATATATATATATATATATATATATATATATATATATATATATATATATATATATATATATATATACTTGATGTATACACGTATAATATTATTCGGTGATATGATATATTGTGTATCGATTTTCAGTAAAGTATTCAACAGTGCTACTTTGCTTATATATATATATATATATATATATATATATATATATATATATATATATATAGAGAGAGAGAGAGAGAGAGAGAGATAAAGAGAGAGAGAGAGATAAAGAGAGAGAGAGAATGTGAAAATATGTCGGAATAAAGCAGTGAATTCAGACGAACACAACAAGCGGACGATCACGGATTGTGCAGTAGACGCACACAGACTCGGGATAACGCACATAGACTCAGGATAACACCCCCCCATATATATATATATATATATATATATATATATATATATATATATATATATATATATATATATATATATATGGGAAATGAAAAAGGAAAGCCAACAACTAGTTCATTCATGTGTTACTCAGCCTTTACTTTTTTTTGTTAGAGTTACTCAGGATAAGAAACATGGAAAAAAAGTCACGCAAGCAACACTTTGATTCGCCTGAAAGTGATGAGCTTCGGCGGGTTTGCGATTGAAAGAAAAGTAAAAGTGAGAAAAGCGCGTTAAACAGCAGCAGCAGCAGTCTGTTGTACTTTTTTTTTTTTTTTTTTTTTTACATGGTTCACCCCAAACAAAGCAGGACGCCACTGTAAACGTAAGGGGCTACTGAGAAAAAAGGAAAAGGGGGGAAGGATTGGTGGTTCAGCTTAAATTGGGATCTGAGCAGCGAGATGTCTGTTTACATTAGTTTTAAATTTCTGCATGTCAGTACTGTCGGGGAAACAGGAGCAGGGAGGGAGTTCCAGAGGCCAGCAGCACGACCAAGAAGCTATTTGAGTAGAATGCTCTCCGGCATCTGGAGATTTCCACAGTGAATGAATGAGATTTAGTAGAATGTCGAATTAGTCTAGTGAATTTACGTCGAGGGGGCACCAGAGCAGCACACTCATCGGAGCATAATCCATTGAAGTATTTGTAAAACAAACACAAGGATGCTACATTGCGGCGATGGGACAGGGGCTGGAGCTTAGCTGACAGTGAGGGACCTATTAGGTTGACTACTCTTTTTTGGACTTTGTCAAGGAGGGAGAGACTAGTAGATGATGCACCAGCACAGATGTGGCAACAATACTCCATGCATGGGCGAATGGTGGCTTTGTAGAGATACAGGATAATGTCAGGTGTAAGGAGTCCACTAGCACGGTAGAGGGAGCCAACCTTCTTTGCGGCAGCCTTGGCAATGTCTTCAATGTATGTGTTCCATTTCATGTTACATGTGAAGGTTAGGCCAAAAAGTTTGAATGATGAACTCTCAGGTAGGGTGTTATTTGCTATGGCAATCGGTGGTTGGATAGGCTTCTTGTAGTTGTTGAAGGAAAGGAGCTTTGTCTTTGCGGCATTAAAAGTCACCAACCATTTATGGCCCCAATCCACTACAGCCTGGAGGTCATCTTCTAAGGATGCAGCCATTGCCTCAGATATGATCGCGTCTGTTTTGCCAACATGGCGAGAGTAAAGCGTGGTGTCGTCAGCAAATAAACCGATCTCAGACACTATGTCATCAGGGAGATCGTTTATATAGATCAGGAACAACAAAGGTCCAAGAATAGATCCCTGGGGCACACCAGCATTTATGTCATGTTGCTTAGATGAACGGCTATCGAGGGCAACCTGGATTTTTCTTTTGTTTAGGAAGGATCTAATTATATTAAGTAGTTGCCCAGTAATACCGTATGAGCGTATTTTCAGGAGAAGCCCTTTATGCCATACCTTGTCAAAGGCCTTCGATATATCAAGCGCTACTGCCTTAGCTTCACCTGCCTTGTCGAGAGTATGATACATGCGTTCAGAGATGACCGTTAGGATGTCTGCAGTAGATCGTGCTTGTCTAAACCCATACTGGCGGTCAGATAGAAGTTTAGCATTAACTAAGTGGCGTACTATCGCTAGATTGATTAAGGACTCAAAGATTTTGGAAAAGATCGGCAGTAGACTGATTGGGCGGTAGTTCTGAGGGTCGGTTCTATTCCCAGTAGTCTTGTAGACTGGTACCACAGAGGCAATTTTCCAGCTATCGGGGAAGCAAGATTCGGCTAGGCATTTGTTGTAGAGTTTGGAGAGAACAGGGGCCAGTTCAGCAGAGCATTTCTTTATTGCTATTACAGGTATAAGATCAGGCCCACAAGCTTTAGAGGTGTCAAGGCTTTTTATAATGTCTCTGACCTGGGATGGGGTGATGACCAGGTTATCAAGTGTGGCTTCAGTCCGCAAAGGTAATTCAGGGAGAGGGTGGTTACCCGAGTCTAAAGTAGAGTTAGAAGGGAGAGGGTGGTTACCCGAGTCTAAAGTAGAGTTTAGGGGGTGCCTGGGACGTGCTGGTGTATATGAGTCTATAACTTCGGCCCTGAAAAGAAAAGGATTTGTCTGGGTCATCGTGTAAAAATGAACGTAGGGGTCGATGTTGAAAGGGGTGAAAAGGGTTAGCTGAGACGTAACAAATAAATATACACATGTGAATATCAATGCCACGTTTTGAATAGAAAAAGAGGGAACAAACAAAATAATGTATATGCAAAAGTAATCGCGTGAAATATTTTAAAATGTGGCAAAAAGAGATGGAAATAATATTCACTTGTTCATTTATTTATGTGTGACTGTATTTATTTATTGCTATTGGTTTAATTATTTATGTATTAATTATCTATCAGTAATTATTAAATTATTCATGACAATATATGTATGTGAATATGCAATATGTATATATATATATATATATATATATATATATAAATATATAACATGGGCATATGAGTACACTCGTATAATCTGTGTGGATAAGCACACAACGCATTATCTGATAATGTACTGGCGTAGATAGAATCGGTAGGTGTTCAGAGAGATGAGGAAAAGGATAAATTAAAATATATCTCCCAAAATACTGATAGCGTATATACAAATGTATACTCAATTGCCCACACATCTGAGTGGACACATACAAGTGTATGTGCCATAAGTAGCCAAATATACGATGTGAGATCTATTGAAAAAGTATTAAACACGTAAAATATGATAAAAACGAAAAATGTGGCAAGGAAGTAAGAGATAGAAATAGTATCTACTAGTTTTATTTACGTGTGAATGTATTTATTTATTCCTATTTATTTAATTAATTTTGTATTATTAATCAATAATCATTAAATTATTTATAATCGTATACTTATAAGCATACGCAATATGTATATATATATATATATATATATATATACATTTGTATATACAACATGCCCATAGGTGTATGTTGATATATATATATATATATATATATATATATATATATATATATATATATATATATATAGTCAGTTATAAACATTTATATTTATGGCAATTAAGCTACACAAAGGCTACCGCGTTTCATCCCCGGAAGCCGCTGTGTAGCTTGATTGCCATACATATATTTTCGTAACTTACTAGCTAGCTCTATTCACCTATTGAGCACTGTTGAAGTAAATGCTGAAAATTGATACATAAACATATATCCTTTAATAACATGTTATGTGGATAGATAAAATAATATATATATATATATATATATATATATATATATTAAAAAACGAATCACTAAATAAGTCCAAGGCTTAACTAATTAAACAACACTTTTAAGACAAAATGTTAACCTATTGATGAACATAGTCTCATTCTTAGGCGATGCACTGATTCCGGCGTTTCTCTAAAAATTCAGTGCTTTTTTGGAACAAGTATATCATATCTCTCGTTCTCTCTCTCTCTCTCTCTCTCTCTCTCTCTATATATATATATATATATATATATATATATATATATATATATATATATATAGGTGTGTGTGTAAACATAGTAAGGTGCATGTTTAGTCGGGTGTATTTGTCTTTGGTCTTAAAATACGCTTCAGTTTCTGAAGTCAGCAATATTGCCCATAGCTAATACTTATACCTGCAATATTGGAAATGTCTAAGCTGAAACATGAAAAATGGTGGTTGCAATTACGGTGAAGCAGCGTTGCTATCCTTTCTCTATTAATCTTTTATTGTTGCATAATTTCGCACAATTCAATCGCTGTTCATACATACAGATATTTAATTAAAGTCATACTACAGTCTCCACTTAGAGTAAACAGGAATGCTCTCTTAACAAGAATAGATCACCAAGTAAAACTATATTAACAAAGAAAATAAGTAGCGTTATAATTTAGCCCTAGAGACAGCGACAAATATGTAAAAAGACTGAACAGCGCTGGTAAAAATTGCGAAGTGACTTGACGTTTGGGGTTTGAATATCAGTGTAGATGCATTTGCTAGGTTTTACCACATCGAAGTATTCTGTGCGTGTTTTACGTCTGAACATGGCTGTGTATATTATTCGGTTAAGCCAGACAACAACGGCAGAAGGACAAAGCACTCGTTAAATTCCTTTGTTTGTCCTGTCGGGGTCTCTCGATCTCTCTATAACATATATATATATATATATATATATATGTGTGTGTGTGTGTGTGTGTATGTGTGTATATGTGTGTATATATACGTATATATATATGTATATATATATATATTTATGTATATTTATATATATATATATATATATATATATAAAGATATTATGTTTTTTCTGTTTTTACATGTCCCACCCATCTACCCGCCACCCGTGCACTTTGTAAAAAAAATCAGTTACGTCTAAATTGTTCGCATTCTTTCTTTGTAAAATGTGAAAGAAAGGTAAAATATCTATTCGTAGTCGCTTAACTTAAACGTTTCGAATGTTTACGTTCTCTCTCCTTCTCTCTCTCTCTCTCTCTCTCTCTCTCTCTCTCTCTATATATATATATATATATATATATATATATATATATATATATATATATATATATATATATATATACGATAGGTCGTTGAGGTGGTTTTGATTGTCACGAAAAGCACAGGCAAAGAAAACGAGACAACGCCGTCTTTCATGTTTCGAAACGATGTCAACTACGGCCGCGTCGTCCGTTTACTCGGACCCGTATATTTTACTGGAATCTGTCTGTCACCGTGTCGCTGTGACTCTACCTTTGTCTGTTAGTCGGTCTGTTCTCTCCTTGGCGTTTGTTCGTCTTTGTAAACAGTAAGAATATTACTGCACTTGTAAACATTTGTTATTTGTTCGAACAAATATTTCATCTACTATCGGATATCATATCAGATGGAAATATCGTGTTGTAATAACGTATTTTAAAAATATTTCTGTTTTGTAATCTCTTTTTTATCTATAGTTACGTATGTGTATATCTTTATGTATTTGAATATACAGGCTTAAGTGTATTAATGTGGGCTACATTTAGTATACTTAAATTTTAAGCAAAGTGGCAAAAAGGGTGGAAGCCCTTCGCGACCATTAAGATACTTCCGAGTTTTGTGACATTTTAACAATTGGCATTAATTAATAAATATTGCCCAAATTCAAGTTTCTTGGAGTATTTTAAAGGGTATTTATCGAGCATAATATAAGACAACCAACCCATTTGAAAATTCAAATACTTCCAATTTCTTTTGAATTTGATGCTTAAATTAACCATGAATTTTAAATGAAGTTTAAGCTGATGCCTTTAATTTTAGACAGTTTTAGAATAAAATTTATATATAGCAATTTTATAAGAATTATAATAAAGATTCTAGACATAAGGTTTAGTATACTTACATCTTGATTTTAACTTTCCAAAAGATGCATCATATAGTGCAAGACCGTCCTGGAACACATGTTCTTTTAGTATATATATATATATATATATATATATATATATATATATATATATATTGATAGGGGATCTGTGTGTGTGTCCATGTTTAGATGTGTTTGTATATCTATGTCTGTTTATTTATTTGTACTTGTGTATCTATTAGAGTTGTGTATATATGTGTGGATTCTTGATATATAGATAAGATATTTATACGCAAATGAGTTTGTAAAACTTGGTAGGTTAAATCGAGTTGAAAGAAACCCAAAAGAAGTGAGCAATACAACAAGGAAAGAAAAATGTGATGGGTAGGTCATAAAAAGTATTAAAAGGACAACCACTAACAAAAAAGGTCAACAAGTGAAATAGGTAATCCGATACTAATTCATAAGAAATAGAAAAGTACTAACCCCCAAAAAGATTTATTTAGGGGAGAAAGTTCTCCAAATCCATTCATTTCTCTTAAATTCTTGATCTGATGAGGTTGACTTTCAGGGAAAAGTACAACCGAAACATGTATGCACATATGTAACCAATAATGTTTGTATAAATAAAAATGTATATATATATATATAGAGCATCGTGTAATTCCGAAAAAAATTAAAACCATCGTCACTTCTGATATTAAAAAATATAAATAAGTAAAGAATGAATGTTGGTCATTGGATTTAAATATTTATAAAGTATATATATATATATATATATATATATATATATATATATATATATATATGTATGCATGAGTTATGACAATATAGGTATTAGCATATACAATCAGTACCTTATTATTTGCACTCTATTAAAAACAAAGCTTGATGATTGCCATCTAGTAACAACAGAGTAAATATAAATAAGTAAGGTTCATTTTATATTCCAATAACCATGGTTTTAATTTTGTTATTTTTGTTTTTTTTCACATTTTCATAAAAACATAACCTTTGTGTGAGATGTATATTTACGACTCTTTTCTCTTGAGTTGGGCCAGCGGATATTATTATGTCAATATCAGCTCTGCACACCTCAAGATCATCAGAAAATTCCACAAAGAAGTAAAGCTCTCACATTGAAATGTCATGAACAATACCTCCACCACACAGTGAGTCATTGATAAATACTATTTAAAGCGTTCAACCACTCAAGCCTTAATAACGGCTGTGTTAATACTATTCAATACAGAGCTCAACCCAGATTATGGGGGGCGACTAATAATATATATATATATATATATATATATATATATATATATATATATATATATATATATATATATATATATATATAAAGTGTTATGTTTATTTTTATATATTTGTGTGGACAGTATTCACTGCTTAACTAATTAAACCGTACATTAGTAATTTTAGAAAGTTTTATGTTTATTTTAATGTATTTGTGTGTACAGTATTCACTGCTTAACTAATTAAACCGTACATTATTAATATTGAATTACAACTGCAAGGCGTAAGTTGTGGCTATATTTAGTTTTATTTTGTTTTATGCAAAAACGACTATTAATGTGGTGGAAGCTTTTCCTGAATCTTATGAAAGTTGAACAAAATTACTGGCATCAATAAGTAATTTTTCTGAAAAGTTACAGTTCATGTGCGGCAATTTAAATGATTTTTAAAGAGACTAATAATGACACAATCTCCCATTAAATATTTCAATAAGCATTAGACACTTAATGAGTAAGATTACCTGATTTTCAATTTATTTTAACAAAACCATAAACTTAAATTGCAAAATTTTAAGAATAAAACTTATGTCATGAATTGTGGTTAAATTTGAATGATGATTCTCGACATAAGGTTTAGTATCATTTATATTGGTTTAAATATTCGTAAGAGAATATAGAATTGGTGCAAAACTGTTCTGTTTGTGAAATTAATTTTTCCTTGGATGACTCTTATTTAAGTATTTATCTAAATCAATTATGTGTATATGTTTATATGTTTCTGTGTAGATGAGTCATTCTTAAACTAATTAACCGATCATTACCAATTTTAGCATACAACCTCTAGGAACAAAGGGTTGCTATGTTGGCAAAATATACTTTGATTTACTTTTTTTGTTGAATGTGTAAAAAAGTAATGAACACTTGTGTAAAAATACCTCCGATTTTTGTGAAATGTTAACAATAGGTTCTAATCATCACCTAATAAGCATTCAACAAATTTATTTTCTGTGCACCATTTCAAATGTCTTAGGAATCAACATCTGGGCAAAACCTACCATGTTGAAAATTACAATATTTTAGTAATTGATTTTTTTATCTATAGTCATTAAAAACTAATTAAGCAAGATTCCCTAGATTTCATTTTTTTCTTAAACACCCTTCAACAAAAACTTTTAAATGTTAACTAATCTTTTTTATATAATATATATATATATATATATATATATATATATATATATATATATATATATATATATATAGACAAAAGAAGCTTTAAATCATTTAAGCAAAGAAAGATAACGCATTTTAAATTCCAAGGGATACTAACTGAATTCAGAATATCGCAGACTTAGCACTTGCATATTCCGACTTACCGCTGTAAAATTTACAAATAAAAAAGAGGATTCGACTATATAACTTAAATAGTGAAATATTATTCGAGGATCATCAGCTGTCTGCCAGGTAACTGTTTTGGAGATTTACACCATATATATATATATATATATATATATATATATATATATATATATATATATATGTTATATTTATATATATATATAGGTATAAATATATATGTATATGTATATATATATATGTATGTATATATGTATATATATATATATTTATTATATATATATATATGTATATATATATGTATGTATATATATATATATGTATATATATATATATGTATATATATATATATGTATATATACATGTATATATATATGTATATATATATATATATATATATATATATATACATCATACCAAAATCAAACAAAACACAATTAGAGGGGATCAAGAATCTGTTTTTATTTTTATTTTTTTTATTCTTTACTTTAGTAACATTGTTAAAAGAAAAACATGAATTGACGTATAGAGAAATATTGTATTGCTACAAAGACGTTTTTCTGTCGAGTCTTTGCTAAGGTATATATATATATATATATATATATATATATATATATATATATATATAACAGATAAAATAAACAATAACAAATATTTATATATATATATATATATATATATATATATATATATATGTATATATAATGTATTTTAATGTAATTATGTTTATTGGGGATTGCAGCGTTCGTTGTTTTTTTTGCTCACTACTACTTCGATTGTATCACTTCCTAAGTGATTAAGATGCAGAAAATTGCCTCACACAATGTTACACTTGTTTTGTTTATTTATATATTTTAAGTACTTTTTCATATATTGAATGGTATTAGGTAAATACAATGTTAGTTAGAACAAAGCAAACCATACTACTGTGCAATGTAAATGCATTGATAACTCTTTTCTGAAGATTAGAAGTGCTTTGACGATCGAGATTTTCTAAAGTGCACACGTTCATCCTTTCTGACAAGAGACCATATATAATCTCCCATCGTCTTTTATATCTTCTTTCCATTGTTGCGATGTCTTTATTAAATCTCTCACAATTTTCTTCACTGACATCACCTAAGTTTACGGGGAAGAAATCTAGATGAGAATGCAAAAAATGAACCTTTAAGGACATACGACAACCCAGATTCCTGAAGTTCTCAATACGCCGTGATACCAGTTGTTTTTAATTAGGATCCTTGTGATTTCCTAAGAATCCACGAACTACATCACGAAATGCGCACCAAGTTTCTTTTTCCACTTTTGTCATCGCTCTCTTCCGTTTTAACCGACTTCAACATTGCGTTCACTTGGGGACTAACAAATGTACCTCCTTTGATCTTAGCCTCTGATAGCCTTGGGAACATGAGATAAATTTCTTGAAAAGCTTTTTTTTCTAAAATCTAAGGCCTTCACAAACTGTTTTTACCAATCCTAGTTTAATATGAAGTAGGGGTAATAAGACGTTGTTGAAATCTACTAGCGGCTGTCTGAGAACATTTTTCATTGCTGGCTGCAGTTCCACTCGAACTTTCTTGCAATGATCATAATCAGCTCTGCTAGCCCATAAGCAATAGAAACATGAGTACTTTGCAAGCCTAGCAAGAAGGCAAGCATCTTGAAATTACCACACACACCCCATGTGAATTCAGCATACCTTATTCTGTTAAGAAGTTGTTTGACATCATCATAGTTTTCTTTCTTCTGTACGGAGTGTGCAAGAGGCAAAGATGAGTACTTATTTTCATTGTGGATAAATACTGCTTTGATACTTCGTGTTGAGCTATCTATGAACAGTTGCCATTCTGCAGGATCATGTGTTTGTCCAAGAGCCATAAACAAACCAGTAACATCATTACAATAACAATAACACGGATCATCACTAATGTCATAGTAAATTTCAAATTCTTCATGTCGTTTTCAGTACAAAGATGTCCTGCAGTCTTCCCCTGCTAGATTGCATTTCTTTAACTTGATGTGAAGAAGTTCAGCTCCTGACTTACTGTGACCTACATCCCTGATTAAATCATCTATCTCACTCTGATTTGGAAGGTTAGTCTCCGAAGTCGTTCAAAAGCTTCCTCAATTTATGGGCTGCTGCTACTTGCTGACACTTCAGATAAAATAATCATTGCATCTTGCGTCTGCAAAGAAAAATAACTACTTGAATAACATTAGTATTCCATAAATCTGTAGGAAAATGAATTGATTGTAAATACTTAATATTCAATTAAATTAAAAGTAAAACTTTTGGAGAGTACGATCAGAAGGAAACTTACATTTTCTGGTTGTTGTGGTACTGGGGAGTCTGCCATCATGTGGGACAGGTGTGGATACTGAAGAGCGTTTCTTTCTTTAACTTTTCTGTACTTTGTCACATCAATCATAACATCATAACAGTCATCGTGATAGTTCTTCGGCTCTCTCTATACTCTGGGAATGGCAAAAGGCATTGTCCTTCCTGTACCTCTTAGCCATCCTTCTAGAGTAGATCGACAGCTTCCACATAACATATGAGAGGCCTTTGATTTGTCCTGGTCACCCATGGGAATTTCGAAATAGAGTATGTATGCTATCCACAATTTGTTCCCTTTCACGATCTTATGTAATACCTGTTTTTCCCAATATAATAACCACACACATAGCAAAATGTATGTTGAGAATTTTTACATCCTCTAGTAGCCATATTGATAAGAACAGAACTTAGAAACTGATCTGAAAGAGAAAATTAGATATACATTTAGTAGCGGAACATATATAATCTTCCAATATATGATGACATTGAAAAGCGATGTATTTCTATAACGCGTGATAATACAGAAAAAATAATAACATTTTTGGAATCAGCAGAGACAATTAATTAAAAAAACAGTAAAAAAATACAATAAACAAAACTGTTATAAAAAAATGTTATGTTGTGTTATTAGTCGCCCTTAACATTGTAAGGCATATTTTTCGTTAATATATATATTTTTATTTACTTTAGACGTACATAAAAGTATATATATATATATATATATATATATATATATATATATATATATATACTTAGGCAGCAAGCCATTATCCAAAAAAAGGAATAAATAAATAAATAAATAATGGTAATAATAATAATAATAATAATAATAATAACAATAATAATAATAATAATAATAATAATGATAATAATAATAATAATAATATCAATAATAATAATGATAATAATAATAATAATAATAATAATAATAATAATAATAATAACTAATGATAATAATAAATAAAAGTAATAATAAGAATTAATAAAATAAATAAATAAAAAATAAAACCAAACACACAAACGATTCGCCCTTAATGATACCTTTAAAATATTAACTGTAGCTTTCTTATTGAAAACAAAACTAATTCTGAAGATTACTAGAAAAGTCGAAAGCACTCGAAAAATAATGGCCGAATTAAGAACAATCGGGGAAAATACTCTACGGATTGCCTTCTGAAACTAGAAGGATAGCTCGACGGTTTGAGAATCTCACAAAGAAGATTTACACACGAGAACATTCCGTATTCCCTTATACATTTTTGATTAAACAGGAGCGCCAACTTCTGCTTTCGATCCGTTTTTCTAGTCTTCGGAATTGATGTTATAATCCAAGGAGTGTAAAATTCGTCGTACGAAGACTAGAAAAACGGACCGAAAGCTGAATAAGCAGAAGTTGACACTCCTGTTTTATCGTATTGTTGTATATATTGTTATATATATTCAAAGTGTAATTTTATTGCCTGTAGTGATGTCACTATGGTAATGGTCCTCTGAGGAGAAGATTTATCTTTGAAAACTCATGAGCTAAGGACGTTATGATACTTTGCTTGAACTTTGAATTTTAATAAAATTTGATTGACACCTTATTTTATTATTTCATTTTATATTATACTATTAATGCTCTATCAGGTATATTGAGCTTCAGTTTTTATCCGGATGTTTTCACTAATTATAAGATATTAGTTTACGCTTATATCTTTTGTTGGATTACTTCATATATATATATATATATATATATATATATATATATATATATATATATATATATATATATGTATTTGTGTTTTTTTGGCAGTCTATTTTCATCATGACATACGTTATTGTACAACACGGAATGTCTTTGGTTGAGTATTCTTTTTTTGATTCTCTCGCCTTTTTGGATCATCGATCGCGTATTTCTGTATAATTGTTCTTTTGTAAGCTCCGTATGTATTTTTTTGTTTTGTTTTATTTTTTGCGAGTCCATCCAATCGTCTTCAGGCGGGGATTAGTCTGGCTTGTTTCATGTTGAATACGGTTAAGTTTCTGGATCTTGTTCTTTCTAAAATTATTATAATTAGGAAGACTATATATAATGATAGAATTAATATGTTGAATATATTCGTGTCTATTCATGAACTATTCGAATGTGTAGATTTGAATGATAAAAACAACTCTAAAAAGGTTTAACTAAACAGAATTTGCGGAATAATGGCAGACTTCTAGAAAGATCCATCATTCGGTCACGTAGGGTGATCAAAGGTGTTTACACACAAGCTGCTCTACCGGATATATGCAATGTTATGCCTATATACTTACATTTGTTGAAAAAATATTTTTTAAATGTTTCTCTTTATAACCAAATATTTTTTCATTGGGGTGGGAGATTCTCCGTCAACTCAAAAAACATCTGGCAGATAAACATCTCCATAGTTGACCGGAAAAAAGATCACACACACATTTCGACCATACAATGTGTTTTGTCTGTTTTAATATATATATATATATATATATATATATATATATATATATATATATATATATATATATATATATATATATAAGTGTGTGTCTGCGTGTCTGCGATAAACGTATAGATAGTGCGAGATACTTAGGGATGTATATCAGTATTTAACATCAGCAGTAGCTGATTCGAAGTATTATGTGAGGTGAGAATTATTTGTGGTCGCTTGATATAAACTATGCGTTTTTGTTTGAGAAATATAGAATTTTTCTGCATAACTTTTAATTCTTTACGGAACCAGTCTGCACACAAACGCACACACACACACACACACACCCACACACACACCCCACACACACACCCACACATATATATATATGTTATATATAGGAAGAGAATGCGAATACCTACTAGACACTCTATTCGAGTGTTGTAGGTCTCTATGTATAGGTGTTTGTCAGTGCAACCTGGCATGAGGACACTTCACCCTACAAGTAAACGTAGACCAAATATTCAAAATAACATAGTATTCGCAGCACAAATAAGATATCCTCATAACACTATACACTTGCTCATACGAGGAATAGTGCACCTTTCCCAAGTAATGTTACCTCAAGTAACAGCACTTAGCTGGATACTCCACCAGACTAGTTAAATTCCTGTCCTGGAATCCGGTAAGACCAAGAGACCACAATATAGATATACTATAACATAGTAAACTTGAAAACTGGGAAGAGGAACATTAATGTTCTGAACTTCTTTATTTACTCAACGTTTGAGAAGTACAGGAGTATTTGAATAAAATATTCGAATATCTATGTATCTCATATAGAGATTACATTTTGCCCTAGGAATGGGCCCCTTGATTTCTAAGAACTTCGACTGAAGTAAAATGAAACAAAAAAAGATATGTATAAGAGAGAATAGTTATGTCCAATAGACACTTACCTCTAGCGTATATTGTCTATGTGCACAGGGGTTTGTTAGGACAACCTGTCATGGGCATGCCTTCTCCTACAAGTAAACCCTGACTAAGTATTTAAAATAACATAGTGTTCGAAGTCCAAATAAGATCCCTTCGGTATGGCTACCCCACACTGGCTTATACGAGGAAGTGTGCACATTCTCCAAGTCATGGTGTTTCTAGTAAAAGCAGTAAGATCGATACTCCACCAGACTAGATGAACTCTCGTCCTGGAATTTTAGACCACAAAAAAATATACTATAGCAGAATTAGCTGGTCAATTGAGGAGAAGAAATGAATTGTATTTACTTCCTTATCAAGTCAACGTTTGAGAAGTAAAGGAGAATTTAAATTAAGCACCCCACGTATCTCATAAGGTGATCAAATTTTACCCACAGGAGGGGGCTCTTTGATTTCTGAGACTTTACAATGAAGTAAAATGAATATATATATATATATATATATATATATATATATATATATATATATATATATATTAGAAGATCGGTTCCGTCAAAAATTATTGGAGTTGACACGAAGAAAGATAATATTAGTAGAATGGTCATATTAAAAGTAGGCAACACGTTTAAATATATAAACGCACTACCTTACATGTGCCGTAATTGAAAACTGAAGATAGTAAAATTCTATGATAATAGCAAATTATTAAACAAATGATATGAGATTACAATACCATGTAAAAATAATATAAACTTTGCATTAGAGTATAGCGTGAAAGATTCTCAATTATTTAAACTCAAAGAATAAGCATTTGCTCAGTTAAAAAACACCCTGTGTGAAAATACTTTTAAAATTGAATAATTAACACAACCCCTCCCTCAAACAAATTATATATATATATATATATATATATATATATATATATATATATATATATATATATATATATATATATATATATATATATAAACAATATTATAGCCTTACGTCAATCAACGAATGTTTCGATTCTATGACATCTTGTAAAATACATGAGTCTTTGACAAGATGCCATATAATCGAAACGTTGGTTGATTGACGTAAGGCTACGATATTGTTTATGTAATTTGATAAATGCTCTACTTGGTATTGACCACTTAAAAAAAAATTGTTTTATGTTCATATTATTAATATATTTGAACTTGATCAATTAATATATATATATATATATATATATATATATATATATATATATATATATATATATATATATTTCTGTGTGAGTGTGTGTGCGTATGTGTGTATATAGGATGTGCCTTACGTTAGCAGAAAAAAAAACTATCAAAGTAACTTATCTTAAATCAGATAAAAGCCAATACTAATTATTTCATTTAAATACTATACATTCCTACGCCATCTACGGATACCTAGTTTTCATCAGGTTGACCATTCAGGAATTAGGAAATATTTTGGGTTTCATTAACCGACACAGAGTTGTCAGTCTCCGTGAAAAAAAAAACGCCTCAGTCTCCTTTAAAAAAAAACGCCTAACACAGAAGTATAGTGTCTACCGATATCAGCCACTGTTCTGTTCTTATTGAAAAATGTCTCTGGTTGGTTTTACAAGTGGGTGTCTTTCCCTGATTAAATAGGTTGAACGTTCAGGATGCTTGTTTTTTTTTTCTTTCTTCTCTTTTAGAAGTATACTGTTGTTTTAGTTGTATTGATATACGTGGGACTGGTTATTACTAATTTATCGTGTGTTGATGTAAATGTTCTACCTTTTGCTATTACGATAGAGGGATGTTTTTTTTAACCGTGTCATCTTTGATTAAAGTCGTATATGCCTTAAATGCGTCGTCTGCTCTCCGATATATAGGCCATTTTTCTGTTATTTAATCTCAAAACAGAATACCCGTTAGAAACGATTCATTAACATTGTTTAATTAAATACTCTTAACTATGCAATTTGTAGCCATTGTTGAGATGCTCATACTTTTTCCAATTGTATTTAAGTGTACGTTCATACGATAAGACAGACTTAGATTGAACCCGTCTCAGCCGATTTCATTGTACATTTTTATAACTATTTTATCACTAATCCTCATCTTTTAAGCCAGCTGAACTATTTATTAAACGCGCTATTTTATTCTTTAACACGATGATTGAAATTATATTAGTTAACCTTAGTATTAATTGTTAGGATGTGGTTATGTTTAAATAGTGTCACATTTATTGAAACTATTTGTTTTAGATGGCAGACATTACTAATGAACTAATTTGATATCTTCTCTTATCGGAATACGTTTGTTACAATAAATATCGCCGCAAAGTATGGAATACATTTTAATAAATTAAGCTATTATGTTCTACTGCGTACTAATACTGGTCAGAAAGTTATCAACCGACAATTAAAAAAAACGTGAGTAAAATAATAACTCATGTAAATCTAATTGTATATAATTGGTCATATGTGTGTATTTGGAAAAAAATAACAAAAATGTCGACATGCCGTAAAATAAAAAATTAAAATAAAACGAGCATTTAATTTTATCAAACTAGCAAAAATATTCCCCCTTTTTTGCATTTGTTTGCTAGTTTAATTGTTTTGCACTATTAAAATTACTTCCGATACTATTGATAACGTGACCGATTTATTTATTCATTTTTATTATCGCTTGTGTTTGAATTCATGTTTTGAAACATGACGTAAATAATAAATATATAATGTCACGCTAAAGCTATGATTATTTTGTTATTTTTTTATCTATAAGATATTCAAATAGGTCAGTTGGTAGAAACTTAGACTAAATATCTCAAGGTTTCGATTTACGTTCATGGCCCTAGCTTTATTTGTTGGGCATTTATTATTAACTCTTAATGCAATATTCTCCATTTCTTGAAGTACTTTAAATCTCTGATATTTTAAAATGAGACAAATCCCGTAATATATTTATTACTTTAAAAAAATGTGACTGATGAACGTACGGGCGGATAAAACCTCTATTTATATAAGGTAATTTTTAATAAAGATTATTCTATCATTCTGACTTGTTTTTATAATCCAGGTGATTGTGTGGTAGTATGGCAATTTCGAAGATGATACGTGATCTACAACGGCAGTCTATATAAGTTTTTGATGTGCCAGCTCAGTGTAAACGAACCCTGTCCACCCGATCCCACCACAGTATCCCTTTATAACTTGTATATCTTTTTTTATAAAACTACACGATTTTATTTTAAAAGCAAGGAAGTCTGCTATAAATAATTCTATGCATCTCTATATTAATAGGATTGTTTACAATGTATTTTATTAATAAATTAACTTGATATAATAATTTCTATCATCACCTACTGTCTGTATGTTTCTCTCAGCCCGTCTCGTTCTCTCTCTCTCTCTCTCTCTCTCCCTCTCTCTCTCTCTCTCGCCATGATTCCACATATACTCAATTTTCCTATCGAATGTGTCTGCCTTTTTTGTGTCGGTATTTATATTACTTCTCACTTATTTTAACACGTACATATGTTCTTAAGATACGCCCATTGAATCTAGGCGTTCGGCGATTATAATTTTATTTTAAACTGAAACGTAATTGGCGGACGGGCCAATCCACCGACTGAAAGACAATTTATCTTATTCAGAGGCGTTGCCGCATCTCAAATCTAAAATACAAAAACATTGATCTCTAAGACTTGTTAATTATTTCAAATTATTTATATCATATTCGAATCTTACATAGATATATGGCGTATCAGTCACCGATTTTTTTGACACGGTCGACTTGCCAAGGAAGGTATGATATTGTTTAACACGAAACCGGCTGATAAACTAAGCAAAACTACACAAGTGATTACCTGTTTCCACCTCAAAATAGGAGCGCGTATTTGAATAGATAGTATAAATTAATCTAATCTAATATTCAAATCGAATAGTAAAATAATAAAAAGTTTGAGCTTAAGATTTATTGATTATTCTCCCACTCCCATAAAGGGGTAGATCGATTACATATAAGAATTGATCCTCCGAGAAAAAAAAAGAAAAAAAAAGTCCATCTGTTGCAGGTAAACTGTTGTCATGTAGTACACTGCTAACAAATCCAATCGATGGCCATTAATTATAGCCTTGAACCCTACTTTGTCCAGTCAATCAATCTTATCATGTCGATAATGGCACATTTTAACGTGCACGTGTGCTCTATCCAGCTCTTTGTCAAAGTCGGCGTCTTTTAATACATCGCAAATGAGCTTAGTTGTAAAGAAAGACAGTTTTTTTAAGATATGGCTTATAGTAATTTAGGAAGTATTAGCATGCAAAGATTTACCGATCAATTATAGTTTTCAGTTCGAGAAGGTCTGTAAAATATTGCATGTTATCAGTCCGTTTAAGCTGGATTTAATGGTTGATATTTCAGAGAGAGAGACAGATATTGACCATAATCAGTTGAAAATAGTCGAACTCAGAAAGAATCTCGAATGATCATAGACGATAACGTTCCTTCTCCATTAAAATTAAGAAATTAATGAAAGCCGGCTGGAATATCAAAATGCAAGTAGATCAAAAAACAGATTAATCGGTATTAAATAAAAGACAGTTGGTGATGAAGCCGTTAATAACACTGGGGAACAAATTTAAATAATCATATATATATATATATATATATATATATATATATATATACAGGGTGGGCCAAAATAAGGGTCCTATCTTTAAATTTGAATAACTTGAATTTGAATAACTTCCACAAAATAAAAGTTAAACTCACCAAACTTTATGTGTGTGTAGACTGACCCTTCCGAGATTTTTTGAAATAAACAAAACAAATTTTAGCCGAAAAACACTTCTTAAAACTTACAAAAACTAAAGTATTGTTTTTTACACTGTTTTGAGTTTGTTAAGCAAAAATAATGTTTTCTAAATGAGGGTACGTTCCTTAGGGCTAATACGGCTCATGCTTGCTTCGGAAGGGGTCCTTTACTTATTCTAAAAAAAAATCCAAAAAAAAATCAATAAATAAAAAAGTTATGAATTTTTAAAAATAGGACCCTTATTTTTGCCCACCCTGTATATACTTAATTCATTTAGTGAAATATGGCTATCATTTCTTTCAAAATTTGCGAAAATACATTTAGGAATACATGTTCTCTGAATACTGCACTTCCTATTTGTAGGTGATAACATACGTCCCTAACGAGGAACGCGTTGAAATCATCCACATATTTTTGCTAGCTTTGTGATTAGTATGCCTGCATGAAAAATGGAAATGCTATTTTTTCAGCAACAGGAATATGAGCATCAACCCGCATCTACTTAGGTTATTTCTCAGAAAACCGTGAAGGTCTAAGTAATAAACAGGCTAACGCTTCCACATAAACAATTGGCCATAAGTCTAGCCGAAGATAATTACTTTACTACATAGTAAAATAAAATCATAGCTATGCACATGTGTATTAGTTATACGATAAAGCACAATAAAAGTTCGTTTTAAAGCTATAATACATGTTTCAAATATATCTCATCGATTAGTTAAATTCCGAACAGCATTAGCGAATTAATCAGTTGTAATTGTATTCTAAGTGACGGATTCAAATCCGATCGGATCTTTAGGTTTTACGAACAAATGTCCTTAGGAAAATTATGAACAGGCCGTTTTCATGAGTTATTAATATAATATAAAAAGTTATTAATCTAATTTTATTAAGATAATTATTTTAATTAAGTATTTTATAAGCATTAAATAAACCCCAAAAGCTTGATATGCCGTAAAACAAACATGTAAAATCAAACTAATTTTATTATATAATAAACAAAAGGTTGCTAAATTATTTTTTAAAATTTTTATATGTAGTTCAGTAATTATTTTTGGATAGACTTGTGACCAGCGCTGTATATTTAATAACTATTGTAAAAACGGTATCGATATCATTGGGATATGCATATAATCGCAGAATTTGATGATCTATTTAATGTGATTGTATTTCAGCACTCAACCGCAACAAGTTGTTGAAGTATCGTATTCTTCAAAAAGGCAATAATAATGTGTTGAAGAAATGAAACATTATCATCAACAAATTACATCCTTATAAGTTAGGGGCGTATAATATCTTAGTAATAAGAGCTGATGGAGAAAGCATCTCAAAGTTAAGCTAACATAATTTTTCCAAAAGTGGTCTAATATCTCTGGAACATAATTCTATGTTCACCGAAGGAATATAATACGTTAAGCTTACTTCACTTCTAATGGACACGATTACATCGAATAAAGAAATACCTTTATTTTCATAAAGCTGTGTTTTGTTGATTTCTTTCTTTTTGAGAAGCTGGGTATTTCAGAAAAGAACTAGAGGACAGTTGGTGAAATAATTTATATGGGTGTGTATTGACTTACATGTTACAAAATACAGCCATCAACATGTACGGTGCGATTGAGACAACTATGTTGCCAATTACATTTGCTAACGGCATCCGATAATATACATAATAATACATGGTAAAAAAATACAAATTTCCTTTTCTTCAGACAGAAAACGTAAGTTTAGATTGTTTATCAAAACATCATTTAAACTCTGTAATTGGATTTGTGCATTTTGTATAGTAAAAGTATTAAATATATTACAATAGTTGTTAATGGTGTGTGTTCTAAATGATAAGAGAAGAAAATAACACAATTTTAATGAAAATTGCACTGCTTGTTATCAATTTGCATTCGTTTTCTATTAGTAATTATATTGGTATCAGACTAAGAATCGTGCTATAGTTGTGTTTATTTACTGATTAATGGGTGGCATATATGTGTACACTATAGCTGACTTATGCAAAACTTTAAGCTAAAAATGATGACTAGAAAACTATTACAGAAGATGATTAACATCGTGGTCAGATGTGAAACATTACATGTGTGAAAAGTTAGAAGTGGGACATTACATATGTGAGAAGTTAGATAAGGGTTTTCTCGGATTCAAATGTGCATTCAAAGAACATGTTTACAAAGGGATTTAGCTTTCACACAACTAAAAAGGGAAGTGACAGACTCAGGACGCGTAATAATATAATTGTTACAAGTAAAGTCGTTCACTAAACGTTTAATCCCGGCAGTTAAGCCAATGTAAACATGCATTAATATCAAAATATACTATATATGTTTATACAGCTATATTCATACGGATTTTATTAATAGTGATCAAACAGATCGAACAGAACGAACTGGTACCCCCACGACGTAAATTCACTAGGCCAACCCGACAATATGCCAAACATCATTCATTCACCGTGGAGGTCTCCAGAGGCCGAGTAGCTTTCTACTCTAAAAGCTTCTTTCCTCGTGCTGCTGGACTCTGGAACTCCCTCCCTGTTTTCCTGACGGTTCCGATGTAGAAATTTAAAACTAATCTAAACAGACATCTTGCTGCGCAGCTCCCAATTAAGGTTGACCCCCCCCCCCCAAAAAAAAGCTTACCCTTTTTCTCACTAGCCTCTTACGTCTACAGTAGCGGCGTGCCTTGTTTGGGGTCAACTATGTTAAAAAAAAAAATGATTAAAGTTATGAAACAATCTAAATAAATAAAATACGACGTTAAGTAACTTTTATATACTATCCTCCAACCGCGAAGGTTTATATAAAAGCTCATAATGAGTGATTGAAAAGCCAGTGTACAAGGAGAAGTGCATTCTTGCCTACAAAAATGCATGAGCAGCCCCGTCAACATTCCCCGGCGTGTAAGTCGATTAGCAATACGCTAACCCTTTCTTAAAGCGCAAGAAAGTCAGCCATGAAAAAAGGTTCTTTTCAGTCTGCACAGAATCATACCCCATCCCGGCGGAAACAAAGGCCATCAGCTTCAAAATTACTCATGTTTTGTTGGACTTTTTGACAATGATGCATCCTCGACTAGCCGGAAAGCCTCTGCACAAAGCTAATTAGCTACAGCCTTACAATTCGGTTGACAGATACACTTTGGCAAGACGCACAGCGTGATGTACATGAAAACGTCGAGGAGTATTAGTCTACTTTTTGTGGATACTACTGACACAACTTCCCGAATCACACTAGACGTGGGCGCGATTGTCCAGGAAAATGCGAACCGAATACAGGCATACTTGAATTTTCAATATAAACACAGCAAATCTTGTAGAAGTCAGATCGAGATTTTACTTCAACCTGACTCACATACCAGTCTTCGTAATCGCTGAAATTACTTTTGTATTAGTTTTCTTTCAATCGGTATTATTCAGTTAAAGACATCTGACGATGAAGCTGTTAGAACACACTATTCTATTAGTTTTATTCATTTATTTATTTTTATACCTCCTTGGGCATCCCCCCTTTAACTATCTGCTCAAATCAACTGTTAAAAAAACAAACTCTAAGTACAGTATCGATATCAAAATCAAATGCTGCTAAATATTTAATTTGAAAACTCCCCAAAATGCCCTCCAATTTCTCCCTCCTACCACTTTCTCTGAATTCATCCAACCTCATCTTAAACTGATCCACGCTATTGCTGTTCTTAATCTGATCTGGCAACTGATTCCAAAAACATATTCCTCTGTGAGCAAAAACACTAAACTGGTTAACAGATCTAGTTTTTGAAAACTGCCTTGACAATAACCTTCCAGATCTAGGAGATATACTAAGAAAATGCCCACGATAGTTAGAAATGCCATTAATTATCTTGAAAGTCTCAATCATATAAACTCTCATTCTTCTCTCCAGCAAAGTAGTCAATCCCAATTTGTCCAATCTCTCCCTGTAACTGCACTCCTTTACTTTACTTATAAGTTTTGTCACACTTCTTTGTACGCTTTCCAGTTTCAATATTACATTTCAATTTCCATATTTAGTCGCTGGAGTCCAGGCTTTGATGCAATATTCTATATGAGGTCTTATTAGAGCTTTATATATCCATATTAAATTATTAGTTACTGAATCCAAGCTTCACAATGTACACAATGATTAAAACAAATATGCTGACATTATATTTCATATCAAATGTCTATAATATCATGACATTTTGTTAATGTACATTGTATCACACAGAAACCGTTTATGAAATGTGTATTTTTGAGTTTTGCACAATAAATATATGTGATACCGAGAATTAAAAATGCTAATAGAAGAAGACGAAACAATGCCGTTTTCATTAATTAGATCGAATTAATTAATTGGTTACAATTGATTTTACAAAATATCGAACAAACATTATATGGTTTTATATACATACTGAGTTGGTTGTTGCTGTAAAGGCAACTCTCAATATAGAAATATAGAATAATCAAAAAATTATCTTCTCTAATACGTTCAACTAAATGATTTTGTAAATTGAATAAAAAAGAAAGATGACTTTTGAAAATGGTAAGAAAAATCTTAAAAAATGTCATGAAGTTCTATAAAAATAAGTAATAATTATGATACCCATGACATTTTTGGACATTGAATTTTAACATACTGTTTTTAATTCAATAATGTTTTTAAAACAATCAGTTATAATTATAATAGCTACGAGACCCGTGGAAATTGCATGCTAAGTAAGAAAATGTTTTTATTTTATATAATACTTACACGCATATAATAATGCGTGTAAGTATTATATATGCATACATATCTATCTATCTTATTTTATTTATTTAACTATAAATGTTATATATTTTTTTAGTTTTTAACTATAAATTATAAATTCAGGTTTTACAGTTATTTTAATTTTAAAAAAATTATTGTTATATAAAATCATTTCAATGAGGAAAGGTAACGCATCGATATTTTTAGTTAGCCAATTTTTTGCTATTTCATAATTTACTTTTAGCTTTATAGATTAAATGAAACATATTAATTCGATAATGTTTGTGGAAACAATTATTATTGATTTAATATTAACATTTGTAAATAGGAAAAAAATACAAAAAAGACGATGGTACTATGAATTCAGTTACACACTAAGCAATTAAAGAATAGAGAACATTACCTTAGGTATTTTCTCTTAATAATTATGTACATTTTATGTGTGAATTACATCAGGTTTCAGAATCCATATAACCGAACACAGAAACCTACCGATAATGTTCTGAATCCGTTTTCCTACAGCTAATGCTAACATATAATATTCCAACTAATCTTCCTTACGAAGGGGTTCACGACCCGTAGTCAACTCATAGACTCCTCGCAGGCACCACTTCCAATGTTATCCGCACAAACTAAGTTCAGGACCTTCATTGCTGAATTACATTGCTTAATACTCCAGCACTATATTCAATAGATTCGCCTGTCTACAAGCTGCTTCGGCATGAGTTAGTTCAGCTAAACTTTCAGAACAGCAAACTGTGACTATACTATTTCAGGATATTCCTGCTGGCTTAATCACGTTGAACACCCCGAACTGTGAAATATTCCTTTGAAATTAATTTTTGATTTTTACTTTTTTCCTCTAGTTTTTTATACGGATGCTGACATGGAATTAAATCATGTATATGATGAAATTGCTATGTTGACAGAAACATATTGAATAGCAGATACATACAACCGCTTCAGGCTATGGATCTGATTTTATTTGTTTTGTTGTTTATGTGCTTTTAAAAATAATTTAAGAGAATTGTACAATTTGTACAACAATACAAAGGCGATTATAAATTGCTGAAGTCAGAAACCTCGGAAAACGTGGCAAATCATTGCATGTTATTATTACAACAATTGAAATGAAGGTTAAATAAACTAACAAAAAGACACAAAGAGTAAAATTGAAATATAATGTTGTAAATAATGAAAGGAAATGCAAATAAATTGAAGGATTAATATGAAGAGAAAATAGATAGAAAATAATGATGAAAAAATAAACAAACATATATAGCAAAATGAAGATAAAAGAAAGTTATCAATGAAAGCTAATGCGGGAATAAAACAAGGAAAAGGTAAGAGAACACACAATATTTAAGTAAAAGTAAAAAAACAACAATTACGGGTAAGTGTAACAAAGAAAGAAATAAAATATTCAAGAAAATAATAAAAAAGTTGACATATCCATGAAACAGAAAAGGACATAAAAAGACACATAGGGGGGGGGGGGGAGAAAAAAAGAAAGAATTAGAAAAAAACACAAAAACAGAAAAAGTAACTTCAAAAATAAGTGAGAGCAAAAATATACAAGTCATAAAAGAAAACAAAAACAAATAATGAATAAAGTAAAATATTGTAAAGATAAAAACACAAGAAATAATGGAGAAGGAAATATAAAAATATATTTGAATGAAAAACTTATAAAATTCAACTAAATTAGAAAAAGACTACATGAAAATTTAAATCGGAAGAAAAGACAACGATAACTAACAAAGAAATGACACAGGAAAAAGGGAAAAAAAGAAAAATCTGTAACAATTTAAATTGAAACATTCAATAAATTGCATTTGATAGAACATTCAAACTGCAAATGAAATTAAAATAAAATAATAGTAAGATAAATACAAATAAAATGCTAACAAATAGACGAAAGATGAAATTATTTGAAATTAAAGAGATAAAAGCGACAATATGAAATAAATAAAAAGAGACAAAAGCTGAAACGTAGTAACATAAAGAGTAGGTTTATAATGATAAAATGGGACAAGAAAATACAACTATGAAGGACCGAAGAAAGAGACATAAGACAACTTATAAAAGAAAGTATAGCACAAAAGAAATAAAAGAAATTATACAAACTAAACCTGGAAATTAGAAAAGGCAAAGGTAAAGAAAGAAAGAAACACGAAACAGTGATATATATATATATATATATATATATATATATATATATATATATATATATATATATGGGTAAGAAAGACAAAAATGTACGAGTGAAAAAAGGAACGGAAGTTGAACATAAACGACGGAAGTTGAAGAGAGAAAGCAAAAAAAAGCAAAAGAAATAAGGGTCGAATCACAAAACTCTGAAGAAAAAATGACGGAAGGGGAATGCTTTAATCAAAATATACCAAGCAAAAACATTCAATAACATGCAAAGAGAACAAAAATAATGGAGATATTTAGCAAAATCCTTAAAATCTACCAAAATTGAAGAGAAATAAAAAAAATATATAAGTAAAAAAAGGACAAGCTTTTAATTAAAAAAAAAATAATACATTAAATAACAGTCGAAAATATAAAGGATCTATTTAAACTAAAGAGAAGACCAGAAAGCGGTCTACGCTTATATTACAAGAAACTGTTTCACCGTCGATTTAAATTAAACCGGAGGAGAGCCACTTTCTTCATCAGAATCCCCGGACCTTAAAATGAACTTTCATGAGATAGATTTAATGCGCCAACGGCATAGCAATTTAAAGCGAAATTGGGTAGGTGCTCGGCTACTGTATACCTTTCTATGTAAATTTCTACAACCCTTTCTCTACATGGCAACCGAAGTACGCTTATTTCATTACTTGCCAAATGTACGTAATTGAAAAGTTAATTAAAAAAAAGCATGCCCACAATGCCACTATACAAAAACAAAGATGAAACTGTTGTTTGAATGTGCCATTTTTATG
>OY744524.1:34718921-34723921 GCA_963556195.1 Sepiola atlantica
AACCTATCATGTTATTTCTGCATCATAATACGCATTTGTACCAAGAAAAATTATCTTTAACTAACCTGCTGCTCAGAGAAGTATTGGGCACTAAGACCATGCACGAGGACGACAGTGTAGATATATTATCCTTTATACTTCTCATTCGACAGCTCTATTCATAATAAATCATCCTTCTATAATAAAATAAATTTGGTCATCCCTTCACCAATATACATTTCGTGTCCAGGTTTAATTGTTGTCCATCAACGAAGGCGACTGCATTTAGTTGAGTATCTCCGGGATCTGTTCTAGACCCAGTTCTGTTTCTCCCGGATGTCAATGATTTTTCAGAATAATTCACTGAAAAGTACTACTTTTTGCAGACGATGTAAAGCTGCTATAACATAGAAGCAACTATGATCAACTTCAAGATTATCTCACTGAAACTGGTGCTAGTTTTTAAGCTGGGATTTATCTCTAAACTCTACAAAATGCAGTCATCTTCCAATCGGCTCTGTTTGCCGCCCCCGTGAGCATCAGTTATCCAGCTCAACTACTCAATATCGTCGCTAATGCAAATGACGTTGGTACAGTTGCAGACCACCTCTTTAAAACTAACACGTAACTATATCGAGATGGCGAGCGCAAGTAGGTTGGTTTTTTACCTGATCCTGAGAAAGTGTTAAGCTTGACAGCAGACGCTTTCCACCTCCTATAACGGACCATTCTTGAGTATGCCATACAAGCAAAACATCCTTATCTTAAAAATCTATCTTACACCTGATGCGTATTCAACGGTTGACAACCAAGATGGTTACGTGATTCTTCATGCTTACCTACTCGATCCGGGATGCGGGTCGGGAAACCGACGGTCCGTAAGAAGAAATGAGATAAGGAAAATGTATACGTAGAGTTACCGGCTGCGTAAGTAAAACTAGAGAACCATAACCAGTCACGGTGGTGTGCATTACAATCCCCGACTACATGTATCTGGGCATTACATATATCGTATTGATATACGATTAAGAAAGAAATGTTTAATTTCTAAAGAATCTGATCGAGAAATATTGTACTTATTCGTAAATAAAGCAAAGAATATTCCATTTCGCTGAATTGATGTAACATGTATATTTGTATGTATGCATGATATCCAACGAAAATGTGGTTTTCTGTCCTTGTATATCCAGTCCATTGCGAACGTTACTAGGGAAATGGTTGGCTCATTCTATCTCCCCAGAAAGTACCTGACACGTGATGCGATCATCTACCTATATAAGAGTCAGATATGCACAAAGACGGAACACTGCTGCCACATCCATGGATAAGCTCCGTAGAACACCATTTCATGCTTTGATAGAGTGCAAAATCGACTTTGAAATATGGTGAAGATTGACCTTATTTCTTGCTAGCAACTCCTTTCTCACAGAAGAAAGTTGCTAGTTTCTTTCTGATGTATCGTTATTACTATAGAAGGTGTTCCACATGGCTTCAATCGTTGGTTTCTTCTTGTAAAACATTCACTGCAGGAACTGTTTTTGTTCTACCACATCTTAAGACTTTACTTTCTTACTCCATGTGCCTAAAATCAGGCGGAGTTTTTATAGACAGCTTCTTTGCAAAGACTTTCCGCCAGTGAAACATATTGCTGCATGCCTGCTGGCCTGCTTATAACACCTTGCTCGTCTCCAAGTCAAATATACTTGTAAAATTAATAAATAACACGTTCATACACTTGATCAATGGCAGTACTCCCATAGAGTTCCTTATCTTGAAGCTGACAGACATTTTCCTTTCATTACCCTTCATCCTCGAGTAGCTCGTGGCCTTGATAAGCGGTGACTCAATAGGACAAATACTCCGCTTGGTACGACATTTTTGACCATCTTTATTCTGTTTTTTTGTTCTGGTTTCTCTGATACGTTAATGTACTTACCCGAGAGAACACCTGAACATCGCCAACATTGATACATGACAGTGGTGATATAAAATCAACTGAATTACAACACCCAAGTCGTCAGTTCCTGTCGCTATACACATTCAATTGGAAGGCAGGATTCGTTATTATGCTGTCCTCAGATGGACATTCTTGCATATAAAATCATCAATTGAATCGAGAAATCATAGCTTCAGTAGGAATCAATAAACATATATGCATTAAATGTTCGGTATTTAAAAAAAATGTAATATCTATAAATCACTTAACATAAATGCAATAGATGAACAGCCAAAGACGATGAGCAGTGCAGCTAGTTCATCCAATGAAGCCAATTAAATGTATAAGCGCTAACATGAAATTAAATACTGATGTTTAAAAAGCAACAATTGTTGTGAAATACTAACAGCCATTTTGTAAATTCTACTATTAAAACCAATTAGGCAATTCTCTTTAAATTAAGAACACGTCTTTTTCTAATAAAATATGCATTGGTAAATAACACTTAATTCTGTTTTAACAGTTAATTTATCATAGAATAAACTTACACAGAATCTGATCAAGATTAAATTATCTTTTACATTTTGAGTTTTAAATATTTAAACCTTCAATACACAAGCTTGCAATAAAACATTCAAACATTATTAAAAAAAACATACCTCGCTTCGATATTTCACGGATTAACTAAGCACCTAAATGAATAGATATAATGAAAAATGCAAATTCAACTTTCACAGAAAGTTTAAATAGAATTTTTCACTTTACCTCTTGCTTACATTGTACACTTTATACAGTTATAACATTGGTTTTATATAGTATTATTTTTACATATAAGTATTGAACCCAGGTAGTTATTTTATATTACTTTAGGTAACATGGTAATATTTATTTTATTCGGCAACAATCTCTCTGTTTCAGTTAAAAACAATATAAATATTATTTACATTTTGACTGCTCCCTCTATCCTATATTTCTACAAAGTCACTATACACTCATACATGGGGTATTGTTATTACCCCACCCATTAAAAAGATCTTCTGATTCCTTACTGTCTACCAAGATTCAGCCCCTCTCCCATCGCCGCAATGTTGCCACCTTGTGCTTGTTTTACAATTACTTAAATGAAAGTCTGATTCATAAGTCACTTAGCTATTTTGGGGGGGAATTATAAAGTTAAAAAATACGGTAATACAAAACAGAAAGTTTATTCAACAAATTCATTTATGGGAGTTTACAATTACAGCAAATTTACAATATTTCCTCCTTCGTTCTGCATGCATAGCCCGATTCTTTTTTGCAATGCATTTACGACTCTTTGTAGTATATTTGATTGATTATGAAATAAATATATATAGAAACAAATATATAAACGAGCAAATTTAATATAACAAATAGCAGTAATTAGAGAGTAAGATAACAATCATCAAAAGTTCATAGTATGTTTGTGCTTCATATGGTAATCATTTTAAATAGATAAGTGAAGTGACTTATGAATCACCCTGTATATATATGTTTCTTTCAAATCTGTGGAAGTTAGAATAGCGTTTTGCATTTTTCTTTTACATTGCACCATTTACAGCGTTATACACATGGTTTCATATAGTATTATTTGCAATTCTTCCAACTAGTCCTATTGATCTCAATGGGTCAAAGTAGAAGGGTTCACGTTGCGACCACTTTCAATAAATACCTACTATTACCTGTCAATTATATCAAACAATTTGGAGCTAATATCCACTCAGGACAGATAAACATGAAATACGTAAATAGGCGCTGTATAAAAGCATTTCATATATGTTTAAAGTTATTGCTTCCTTCGGCGACGGCTAACACTCGAACATATACAAAACCGCACCAAAATGTGAAATATCGATATTTTACACTAATTTATATTTTTTTGTGTTTCGGATATCAAAATATCTATTATATATCATATTTTTAGTATGACACCAGTCCCCAAAACATAAGAATTCTCAGTTTCAGAGGACACCTATTATAGGTTAATGTAAAAGTAGGATTGGTCAGCGTCATATCGCCGAAAACTATAGAGATTCCACTTTGCACTGATAACCGAGTGATCATCAAATTAATCAGTGAGGGAAAATAGTCAATATGATATAGCCTAAGTCTATCAAAATTCTCTAAAAAAGACTCCATTATTATGATAATAAGTGTCTATTTACTGCTTTGATGTATATATATATATACATATATATATATATATATATATATATATATATATATATATATATATGTGTGTGTGTGTGTGTATGTATGTGTATGTGTGTGTATGTATATATAATCACATAGAAAAACAGATACGTGATGCGAGATTTATTTACAATAAATCAAAAATGTATTATATTTTCATTTAAACCATATATTTCGACATCAAAATGTTATCTTCAGTGTTTACAGAGAGTTTTTTTCTTTTTTACATTTCGAGATCCTCCGATCGGCAATAGCTACAACACTCGGACTTACAAAATCTCACTCAATTGTCATCAGGAGATATCGTAATTTCCAACCGGCGTTGCCGATCCGAGGATCTCGACAATGGAAAAAAAAAGAAAAAAACTGTCTGTATATATATATATATATATATATATATATATATATTACCACAACATGTGAATATATAAAAACAAAGAGACAGGTACCATATACCTTTCAATTTAAGGAAGAAAGACAAAACACCCTGACCAAATGTTTGTTTTTTCATGATAGGCGTAAGTTACTTTATTTTATCTTTTTTTGTGTTTTGACTAGTGTCGCCATCTTGGATATAATATTTATGCTTCGAATTATTTTCGGGATAATTCAATGACTACGAACGCATTAGAATAATTTGAATATTTAATTTATATTAATCAGTTCAATAAACAACCACTGCCCGGTGTGTGCATTGCTTCATACGTTCTGACTAGCTTTTACAGCGCATCCCCTTCTACAGATAGTCATGAAGAAAGGCGTATCAACTGATTATCTGTAGGAGTTGATACGTGAATCAACATCTGATTTACATCAATTACTTACTATTACAACATTTTTATTTTCTCTAAGGTCAGGTTATCTGCATGGAAAG
>OY744524.1:34728921-34731421 GCA_963556195.1 Sepiola atlantica
TTCGAAAGCAGGAAACTGGGGACTGACTTCAGAAACTATTACTGAGCAAACATTTTCACCAGTAGCGTGTTAAATGTATCGTACTTTTAAATGTCGCCATTTATTTATTTTACCTGCGATACAAATAATTGAAAACACTTTGCATTAATGCTAGGCCATAATCATTGTTCCCTTCACCTATATATATATATATATATATATATATATATATATATATATATATATATATATATATATATGATGGATTCTCCCGTCGATTTCGACGTATGAGTGCCCCGCCTGGGGCTGCCCGCGCGTGAATTTGTAATTGCAAGGGTTGCGCAATCTCCAACAACCGCTCTCCTGAGTCGGCACTGCTTGATTCCAATGGCAAGTAGTAGTACAAGACGACTGGAAACAATGCCGCGATAAGCAGAGAGCACATACAGCACCTGGTATTCCTAAATGGCCATTTAGTACTGGTCAGACTCGACGCCGCTTAACTTCGATGATCTAACAGGAACCGGTGTGTCAACGTGATTATGCCGTATATATATATATATATATATATATATATATATATATATATATATATATATATATATATATATATATATATATATATATATATGTGTGTGGGGGGGTGTATAGTGCGAGAAAAATACCTGTTCCATATAAAATTAATCTCTCGAACATGAGAGTCTTGCACCACTTTTATGATATAATGATACTAAATCATATTTTAAATTACATCATTTTTATTATAGAAATGATTTTTTTTTAGTTATGAACGTTTCTATGGAATAATTATTAAATAATTCATACAATATGGGGACTTAAGTCCAAGATTAGACTTTAGTCCATACTTACGTTGTCAGTCGGAGTTTTGCAGTCTCACGACAGGCGGATGTTCATGTAAATATATTTTATTCTTCTTAGTAGACGGAGTATAAAGATAAACGGATGAACTTGTTGCTTTATAAAAAACATTCTGTATGTAATTTCTTAACGCGTAATTTTATTTTTTTATAATCTTAAAGGTTAATAAACAATTTAAAAGCAACTATTCGTCAATACTCAAAACAAAACCTTACTGGGCGGATTAATTAAAAATAAAAGAAGTATTGACGTATTTGTAAAAAAAGTAAAGGACAATGCTAGACTTTTTCCCGGCCAATCGAAATCAATATGAGTCATGCGGCTAGTGAGAGAATTTTGTTTCACTCTAATAACCATTGACATTAATATCCTATAATGAAAGGGTGTTTGTCTTTCTTGCTGTTTTGAGAGTAAAAAGTGACGAATGAACCTCGATGCAGTTGTATCACGTGAAAAAGTGTGCAAGAAAGGATGACGGTTATACAGAAATACCCATGAAAAATGGGGGAAAAGAAAACAAATGATTAGAAGAAAAAAGACCAACGCTCAGCTAAAGAATGAAAATAGTATAAGCAAAGACAGCAACGAAATTTAAAACGAAGAGAGAATTTAATCAATAACAAAAAGTTAATTACAAATGAAAACCTGAGATGAAATTAAAATGTTAGAACTAGGAACAAATAAAAGAGACATACGATAAAAAAGAAAGAACGAAAAAAGTAAAAGAGAAAAAAACCTGGTATTGAAAAGCGAGTGAATCTAAGTTGAAATACAGGATCTAAACAATTGTAAAAATAAAAGGCACCGAAACAATTGTAAAAATAAAAGGCACCGAAACAATTGTAAAATGAGTAGCATTATAATAGAACGACTGTGTAAAAAGTTCAATAAAAAAAATTGAAAATTCTGACGAATAAAATATTAAAACGAAAAAACTAGAAAGTAAGAGAAAATAATTCTGAAAAAGGGAACGGATAAAAAAGAAAAGACAAAAATGAAGAAAAAAATAATCCTGAAAACAAAACATTAATAGAAATAAATGGTCCAAAAAATAATAGAGAAATGAATAAAAAAGAAAGCAAGAAAGATAAAAATAAATAATCAAAAAACGAACAAATAAAAAGAAATAATTTTTAAATACAGACTTGAAAACTTGTCACTTTTGAAATAAAAAGAAAGAATAAACGAATAAACAGCTCAAAAGTACAAACAAAGCTAATAACAAATAAAATCAATGATCGCGAGATTCTTGGAAACATACTATTGATGAAAAGAGAATTTTAGAATATAAACTATTAAAAGATCCTTCGACATTGTATGTGGAAATATATAACTGAAAAGGATAATGGCGAAAACTAGATAGAAACACAGACATAAATATAAATAAATTAATTTAAGAAAACGCAGGAATTGCTGTATAAAGGAAAGGAAACAAATAATCATTTAAAAGAATGAACATTTTTCGCAAGATTTTCTTGGTAAAAATGAACGAAAACTGGGAAGAATAATGCGAATAATAGTAAAAACAGAATGGAAACATAGAACAACACGAATAGAGAAAAATGTGAAACGAGAACATTAAATACATAAAAAATCTGTCTTTCACTTGGAAAAAAATGACAAATAAGATATGAACAAACCG
>OY744524.1:34736421-34753921 GCA_963556195.1 Sepiola atlantica
AAGACATGTGGTTGAAGCTTGGTGGATAGTGAGGGACTTAAATTAGCGACTCTTTTAAGGACCTTGTCTAAGAAGGAAAGACTAGTGGATGGTGCACCAGTGTCAGGTGTGAGAAGTTTTTTGGCACAGTAGAGGAAGCCCACCTTCTTTGCAGCAGCCTTGGTCATGTATTCTATGTATTTATTACAATTCATGTTACCTGTGAATGTTAGACTGAGGAGTTCGAAAGTTACACTCTCTGGTTGGGTGTTATTTGCCATGCCAATCGGTGGTTGAAGAGATTTGCTGTAGTTGTTGAAGGAAAAGAGCTTTGTCTTAGCAGAATTAAATGTAACCATCCATTTATGACCCCATTCCACTATAGACTGGAGGTAATTTTCTAATGATTCAGATATTGCATTGGATATGTGTGTGTTCGTTTTATCATCATGACGACAGTAGAGCGTGGGGTCGTCAGAAAATATACCTATCTCAAAAACAATGTCATCGGGGAGCTCGTTTATGAAAACCAGGAACAATAAAGGTCCAAGATTCGATCCCTGGGGCACACCTGCATTTACGGCATGTTGTTTGGATCAACGGCCACCGAGGACAACTTGGATCTTTCTATTGGTTAGTAAGGATCTAATTATATTAAATATTTGTCCAGTAATACCATATGAATTATTTTTTATCAGTAGCTCTTTATGCCAACCTTTGTCAAAGGCTTTGAATATATCAAGCGTTCTCACCATAGCTTCACCTGCTTTGTCCAGTGTATGGTATATGCGCTCACAGATGACCGTTAGGATATCCGCAGTAGACCTTGCTTGCATAAAGCCATACTCATGGTCAGAAAGAAGTTTAACATTAACGAGGTGCCAGCCTATCGCTAGATTGATTAAGGATTCACAGCTTTTAGCGGGGATCGGGAGTAGACTGATGGGGCGATTATTCTGAGGGTCAGTTCTATCTCCAGAATTCTTGAAGACTGGTACCACAGAAGGAAATTTCCCGGCTATCAAGGAAGCAACATTCGGCAAGCCTTTCTTGTAGGGTTTGGAGCGGACAGGGGGCAGTTCAGAAAAGCATTACTTTATTACTATTACTGGTATAGGATCAGACCCACATGCTGTAAAGGTGTCAAGTTTTTTTTTATGATGTCCCTGCCATGAGATGGGGTGATGATTAGGTTATCGAGTCGGGCTTCAGTTCGCAATGGGAATTGAGAGAGAGGGTGGTTTGCTGAGTTCAAAGTGGAGTTTAAAATGAATCGCTGCGCAAGTAGTTCAGCTTTATCAGTTGCTGTGCAAACGACATCATTGTGGTTTGATAGCGGAGGAATTGTTGATTTTCCATTGTTCACCACACTATTGAAGATCTTCCAGAAATCGCGAGTACCTAGTTTTTGTGACTTAATGCGTTTTCTTGTCATTTCTGTCTATCTGCTCTTTGCTTCACTCATCACTGCCTTACAATATTTTTCTTGACGCCATTAGTTTCTGTCTATATTTTATAACCTCGTTTTTAAGGTTAATTATGAATAATAAGTTGTAAATAAATGGATGAACTATCAAGAGAAACGTTTAACAGATTTATTAAAACTGAACACAGAATGAATTAATGAGTTAATTGGCCGCTGGACGCGATTGTTATATTCACCATCTGATGCCGTGATCTTTGTTTATCTTTTTCTCTGGGCAGCCGTCAATTTCAAGGGCGATAACTCTTAACTCCAAAATGGTTCAAGGGAGGTAATTCCGTTTTCGTTAGTTGTCCTAACACTATTTGTATTCCTATTAATATGTGCATTGGTCATCGGCATAATTCATAACACTATTTAAAACGATATTTGATCAACCATGATCTTGATAAACCAATCCAAGCGTTTTAGTATCTGTCCATCGACATTCTTCATGTACGAAATACATTTCAGGTTTTCAAGTGCGATTCGAACCTTAACATGTTTTTAGTTTGTCATTGATTTTACTACGTAGAACGACGCTGTATTAAATGTAACCTTTTGTTATTAATGAATCATGCCACATAACACATCGATGCCATATCCATTAATGGTTTAATGTATTTGGTATTGATAAAATCGGCATTTTTTGTGCTGATAACTGGCTTTCAATTTGTTTGTCAACTTCTTGATTGCGTACTCTAAACTCTTAAGTATAAATCTACGTCTATAGTTGCCCTCCTCCTTTTAGAATGGAATACATTTCAAAATGTTTTAACTCGAATTTCTACACTAAAACGATACTTTTGTGATCGCCCCTGGTATTTGATGTTATCGTATACGATTATAGTTTAGCCCTGATATCTTGATATTGTCGTTTTATGGCTCATTATTTGATGGCTTGAAGGATTTTCTACGTGTATCATACTACTTGAGGATAAGGTTTATATGATACTAGTGTACACCATCCGGCACAAAATAAAGAAAAATTATGTTCCGCCAGTGTTCGCACTGATATTCATATAAGCAGATAGAATTACGTCTGCAATTTAATATTCATGGATAAATCATTATTTCGTATGAGATCACCTAAAGAAAAAAAACTCCTATTGACTTTTTTATTTAAAGTGGAGTATTTCCTTCCGAATTTATTTCAGACGGCGAGGGTTGTCTGACTTGCTGTTTCATTTCCAATGTAAGTATTTTTATGTTTTTTAAATTTATTTCAATAAGATAGGACTGAACTATCGCGTGTTAAAAAACATGCGAGCTATTTCTGATGACCTTAAAAGGAAAAATAAACTTCAACCGTTTATTTTTATTGTTTAAATTGGTTTTCCTTTGATTATTGAGAGATGGGGGAGGGGTGTAGGAGCTCGACGTTCAAATATGACGCCGATGTTGAAAACATGTAAAATATTTAATACGTTAGCGGTTAAAAATGAAATTAAAAAAGAACAAACGTTGTTCACATAAAGAAATAAGAAAAAAAAATGTCCCAACTAGAAAGGTAAGGAACATACTTTTTTTTTAAATCGTATAAATCGGTATGAAAGCAGAAATTAAAACAAATAGAGAAACGTTATAAAATTAGATCAGCGTACACCATTTTCCTAATTCGTCGGCTAAACCGTTGTATGGCGGGACGGATATATACTTATTTACAAATAAATACATATTGCTCTTTATTATAAACTGAAGGATATGTCTATCAGTATACCGTTGTTTTTTATGTGTATCTATTAATAATTGAGATTATGTATCTGTCTGTATGTCTGTCTGAAGCCGAAACTATATCATTAGTTTTGATCGCTCTCTTTTTATATCTACTTATCAGCTCTTATATATACCCATTCCAAAACTTCCCCAAACATTACGCGTCTTTCAAATTTACATAATTAATTTTAAAGCTTCTAATAAATGTATATTCGCAAATATACACTCGTAATTGTTTTTTCAGATTTCCAGGTGTATTTAAAAAAAATCCTCGATAATAATAATCTTAATCAAAATTATAAATAGAATTAATTAAAAATATTAAATTGAAAGAGATAGATAGATAAAAAGATAGCGAGAGACAAGATACATAACATGTAAACAACACATTCTCTGAGATTTATCGTACGAGTCGTCAAAATTATATATTTACTTTGATTTTTTTTATTAAAACGTTTTGGGTTTGTCTGTATTTAAACTTTATTATAAATTATGTTTTAAAGCACACATTTATTGAATCAAATTATTTAATTAAAAAAAACTTGATTTAAAAAATATTATTTTGTAAAAAAAAACACATTTTTTCTGAGAAATGATATAACTGACTTTAGAATCGTGTTCACTGTATTTTATTTTTGTAATTGTTGATTTTATTTTAAGTGCACCATTTTTTTCGATTTGAAAAACTTCATATTTTATTATCTTTTTACGACCATAAGTGAGTTTAGGATTTTTTGTTTTGCGTTTTACGCCGGTAAATTTTGTTTAAAATTATGTTTTTATTATTCCGTGTTTTATTTATTAAAATAAAAGATGACGTAATTTTCTTTTGTAAAAATAAAAAAACAAACACATTTTACTGAGCAATTAAATAACTGACTTTAGATTCGTGTTCACTCTATTTTATTTTTGTAATTGTTGATTTGATTTTAAGTACACCATTTTTCCGATTTGAAAAACTTCAAATTTTATTATCTTTTTACGACCTAAAGTGTGTTTAAGATATTTTGTTTTACATTTTACGCCATAAAGGGTAAATTTTGTTTAAAATTATGATTTTTTATTCCGTGTGTTATTTATTAAAATAAAGGAAAGTATGATTTTCTTTTCTTTTTTTTTGTAAAAAACAAACAAACAAACGCATTTTACTGATCAATTAAATAAAACAACAAGCTTAAATATGCGAACGTGTCTTTAAATAATATTTCATTTTGTTCATGCCGCCACTTAATAAGCAATGTAAAGAGCCATCCTGCATTATATATGAACACTTTTATATTGTTTCTTAACCATTAGATCTGGAAAGAATGTTATGGTTTCCTTTAGTACTTCTAAACATGCTTAAACATTAATTAAGAAATGATCAATTTCTCGTCGATGCTGGAACGAGCTGGACAATACATGACGGGCCTAGTCAACTGTCTGACATTTTCAATGTGCAATGTTTTTAGTAAGAATAGATTTTATAAAACTACTTGAAAATAAAACGAAACAATTACTTAAAATCTACATTAAAATAATCTTACAATAATAGTCGTAGTTTTACAGAGATACACACCAGACATATTCAGTGTTCCCTATCTAAGAGGTTTGTTAAATACCGGGATATTTGTTGAGGTAAAAATATTAGCTGTTACCGATTTTGTTAATATCATGAGACAGGATTACAGGAAAATATTCAACATGTTTAGTTTGTGTGTACAAATGTGTATAAACAAATAAAATAAAAATATTTTTAGACATTTCTCAAAAGAAAAGCTTTTAGAATAGTTATATAAATAATAAGATTTAAAAAAAATAAGTTGAGTGAATAATCATAGTCCTATAAAATGGAACAAAGTTTACTACAAAATTAATCAAGAAAGAGAGACTTAAAGAACTTTGAACTAACCTTTCTAACAATATAATAGCGGTCGTCTTGAATTCAAATTCGGAAAGTTGACGATAAACTAAGACATGTCGCTACATTTTTATAAATATCAGATAATGATTCTTCAAAGAAAGTCAAATATGAAAATAAAAGGACATAATCCAAAATCAATCGCTTTCTACTCGCTATATAACTACCCCTCTTTCTATCTCTCTCTCTCGCTCTCTCTCTCTCTTTCTCTCTTTATAGCTTTGGATGAAATAATATTAAACTCTTGTGTATAATAGACTATTTGAATCTTTTTATTTTTTTTATTTTTTTAATACTTTCAACTGTTTATAAACACACAGAGAAAGACAGACAGGGAGAGTTAGTCACAGAAGTGAGAGTTATAGATGCCGTATGAAACTAAAACAGGGTGGTCAGACATCATACAATGAGAGAAGGTAAGAGTGATAGATATAAAGTGTGTAAGAGATAGGTCACTTGGTGAGGTAATAGTCAAATTGTGGCTTATTAATACAATTAAAATGTAAGTATGTTTTAAACATAATTCCATCTCAAATTTGAGGAATATTTTAGCATGTATCTTGTGTAAGTAAAATATACCAGGAAATATCCTTAGGGAAAAAAGAAACATTCATTAACTTAGTTTTAGGATATTATATAAAATATTAAAAATATCCAGGATATTTAATTTTTAGCCATCATTTATTACATCATTTCTTAAATCAATGAGTATTGCTTTTCATATACCTACCAATATACAGACCATACAGACAGCTAAGTAAACAAAAACACTAATCAATTAGTTTAATTGGCAGAAAATAGCAAAGTGCAGCAATCCATGTGAAAATACAGAATATATTGCATTTATATATGGTCAGAATGCTTGCATAAGGCGATTTAAACCTGGATATGGTAGGCATAATGACGATCTCTTATGGCAAACTATTCCAAGGAAACGAAACACTGACAAGGAATGCCGTCTTTATACTGTTAAGAATGAAGCGATAATGGTACATTTTTTTGCACATACACAAACCATAGTGCTTAGATTAATATAGAAACTCACAAATATATATCATTTTCATATGTTTTTCGGTTGATGCATGTGAAAAATAAATATACGTATTACAAAAAAACAATACTTTGAAATAAATGCTCAAAATATTAAAGATGTACATTTTCCATTTGCAACGAGAGTGTCATATTTAACGTAAATTGCACAATTTCAAACTAAATAACCTTTTAGAATTTTTGAAATCTTATATTTACGATCATTGGATAAAATATAATTCTATTTAAGAGAAAAATATGTAATAAATATTATAGAAATATATAAAGTAATTATTTGCCTCTGAACATCCGTACTTGAAATGTTTTCTTCATCCACACATGTGCGGGTCGTTTGATGCCACATAAATCTCCGAGTGCATATGCTATTCAGGGGAAGAATGTTCATCCCGTTAAAAAAGTAACCCGTGTAGTTAAACGAAGAAACGCGACTGAATATAAGATGTTTTACGGGGTGTCAAAATTTGGAGTTTAGTGAGTTAAAAAACGAATAACTGATTCTACGATCCTTAACACAACGGAGGGGAGCATCCTGAATTAGGCTAGGCGAGGGCGTGATTTGTTCATAATGAAATAAAGGCACGCAAAACGCGAAGTGCGACCGGATGAAGTAAGTGTGATCCATAATACAGCCTACGCGCCTTTTGACGCTAGCTTCCTGCTCACCCTCTTTACTCGACCTTAAATTGAAGACGTCTACATACAAAGTCGCTAAATACGAAATAACTTATTTCTTTCATGCCGGAGCAAATATTCTTTTTACTAGGCGTTTTTGTTTAATAGATTTATTACATGTAGATATCGCATCTCCTTAAATGGTTATGTATATTGATCGGCCCTACTTAAAATGACCCTTTACGTTTGTCTTTAAAATGTACCCTTTACGTTTGTCTTTAAGTTGACCCTTTACGTTTGTCTTTAAGTTGACCCTTTACGTTTGTCTTTAAGTTGACCCTTTACGTTTGTCTTTAAGTTGACCCTTTACGTTTGTCTTTAAGTTGACCCTTTACGTTTGTCTTTAAGTTGACCCTTTACGTTTGTCTTTAAGTTGACCCTTTACGTTTGTCTTTAAGTTGACCCTTTACGTTTGTCTTTAAGTTGTACCTTGATTGATTGATAGAAGTTTTGGTTTCGAGCAAATATGACGGAATTAATACACATTATTTATTCGTTTTCATATTTTGAAAGAATGATTTTGTTTAAAAAAATGTCGTGGAAGGAAACCTTTAAACTGCATTTTTATTATTTACTACACTTTTCTTTGTATTACAGCATTCATCACCTAATAATGCTGCGTATTTAGCAAAAGGGCATCAATTAACATTTTGACCCCTGGTCTACCAACACAATAGCTTTCACTCTTACCATTATGACAAATGGGTCAGTAAACTTTTTTTTAATGAATCTTATATTTTAAAATCTAAAAAGAAACATTGTTTTCGTATCTGGTGAAAAGTAAAAAAAAAAAAAAAAAATCATTTTTTTAAATTTTGAATACTTAAAAATAAACTTAATAAACTAGTATATACAACGGTAACTATCCGTTTCGTCGCTTTAATGAAAACATTAATTCTCACAATTAAGATAACTACAACTATTATATAGTATATAGCTAAATTTCATATTGCACTCACGTTGTTTTTTTAATCACGTTTGTTATTCAGTTTTCTAACTGTTCGCATCTTTTACTATGTTATAATCTCTGTCTGTCTGTCTGTCTATCTATCTCTCTCTTTCTCTTATATATATATATATATATATATATATATATATATATACACACATATATATATATATATATATATATATATATATATATATATATATATATATATATATATATATAAAAGCAAATTGTAGTTTGCTTGAAGCAGTGTAAGTTTGAAATCCGAGGCAGGAGCAATGTGAAATATATACCGGAAGGTGGAAAAGATGAACAAAAATAAATGAGAAGAGAAAATAAGAATGGAATCTCAAATTAATTTATTAATATTTCACGTAAAACAGATTAAATACCAGAACAGTAAAGAGCAAAGTAGTTACCGTCAGGCAATTAAAAGTTCCGGAAAAAGGTAAACTTAAATTTTCGAGAGCTTTCCTCTCATTATCAAAAGACCAAACAGATGACCGAGTGGTCGAAAAACCAATGGGATCAACTGTTGATGAAATACCGCAGAGAATTGAGAGTAGGAATGCAGCAAAGAATTAAGATAAGCTGATTGGACATCAAAATTAATTATTCATATCATTATTTAATTATACAATTCAGCTAAAGCTTATCATGTTATTAATATTTGTTTATTTATGTACCATTTATTATAATTTTATTTTATTTAATTTATTTGCTTTATTTTCTTTAATTTTTTCTTCTTTAATTAAATCCTAATTCTAAAATTTCAAATTTGATAAATTCCGTTTAAGGAATACGAACAGTCAAACGTAGGTAACTTTGAAATTCTTTGAAATCCAGAATCTGGCTAGAATAAACTTAAAAAACAACTCAAAACTGAAAAGTAAATTTATAGTAACGAGAGTAAGAAGACACAATATATAAGTAAATTTCGTGTACAACAGAATCGTAGGATGAATTTTAGAGGAAGCATTATTATAATCAATGAAACAGACGAGTGGAAAAAAAGGAAGTAAAATTGTTAAAATTACCTTAAGGCCTTATCGTCTGACTCTCTGAGAGGAAACGTCAGAATGGTAAATGACAAACTAAAAGTCGAATGAGATATGAAGGGAAAAAACTTATTTCAGTTGGAGGAAACGATTGAGAGGGGAAAAAAGGGTAAATCTCTCAAATAAGTTTTTTCCCTTCATATCTCATTCGACTTTTAGTTGTTAATTTACCATTCTGACGTTTCCTCTCAGAGGGTCAGACGATAAGGCCTTAAGGTAATTTTAACAATTTTCCTTCCTTTTTTTCCCACTCGTCTGTTTAATTGATTATAATATATATATATATATATATATATATATATATATATATATATATATATATACTTTTTAATTTGTTTATTTAGGGATTATATATATATATATATATATATATAAAGACTATATACATATATATATATATAAAGTGTATATCACTCCATTCTTGTTTATTATTTATGTTTTTCTTAGTTCTTTATTATTATTATTTTCATGTTTTACTTATTAATATGTAATTATGAAAATTTAAGCACAGGACAAAAGGCATTGAGGTATGGGGTGGATGGTTCTGGGCAAATAGATGGAATAGGCGCAATAGGATGGTTGGCATTTAGATGTGGGGTGAATGGTTCTGGGCAAATAGATGGGATAGTCAAAGGCAGGGAGGTGGGAGTGCAAGAATCAGAGGATGAATGGAGAAGGCAATTCATATATGTTATTCAAAGGTGGATGATATTTCGATATTATAATAGCCTCCCAAATTCGAAGTTGACCGACATTGCGGACCGAGTTGAGGATGCGGACACTAATAGAGCGATGTGTGTTGCCACATGATATTAAGTGTTTGTGGAAGGAAGAAATGTGTGTGTTAAGATGTTCTTTATGCGTTGGTGCAGAGGCCTGACGGTGCTACCGATATAGAACTTCTTACACTTAGCGCATTGTAGGTTATACACCGTATAGGTGCGGAAGCAGAGGCCAGAGTTGGGGATGGGGCAATTAGCTAGAGAGCAGGGATTCGGGGTGTAGTGGCTTTTGTTTAAACAAATGCTGTCGGAGAGAAGTGCCTGTGTGAGAGAGCTGTATGTCAAGATTCTCACTATGTATGGCATTGCGGATAGCGGAAGTGATTCGGTCGCTAAAGAAGGGGAGCTTAAGGAAGCAGGTGTTGGTGAGAGTGTGGTGTCTACGTCTTCTGGTGTCGTTGAGGCTGGATATGGTAGTGAGGGAGAACCCGTTGGTTAAGAGGGTCTGGTGGAAGGCTTTAACGTGTGTTGTTTTGTCGGTAGTAGATGAGCATTTGTTCTGTTATGCGGGTGATTTCGGTGTGCTCGTAACTAATTTTAGATTTGAGGAGTAGGGCGGATTAGTAGTAGATGAAAAGGTTCCTGTAGGCGGGTTTTCTATAGTAGGTGGTGAGAAGGGATCCGTCATCATTTATGCTTAGTTTAAAGTCAAGGAGTGAGAGAGAGCCTGAGGTGTTGGGATGTTCGATGGTAAATTTAATGTGGGGTCAGTATTATTAAAGGTGTTAAAGATAGAAATTGTTTCTTCTCGAGATGAAGTGAGAATCGAAATGTCATCAATGTATCTCGAGAAGAATATATGGGAATGGCAGGTGCTGAGAGCGTGTTGTTCCAGTCTGTTCATATAGGATATCGCGAGGAGGCTGGTGAAACTGGAACCCAACAACTGAAGCATAAGATCAAGCGACACCATGTCGTTTAAAAAAAGAAAAAAAATGAAGAAAACAATCTTGTCTATTATCCTGATGAAGATTCCTGTGTGAATCGAAAATCTGAATTTAAATAGATAATATGTTTATTTAAAGTTTAAATTCAAATTAAACAAAATGTCTATACAGCGGAAACAATTACTAATACATACATATATATATATATATATATATATATTTATAAATTACAAGAATTCAATGCAACATCAGTACCATCTGACGATAATCGGGATCAACCTCTCGCTTTGAAACCGACGGTACTGATGTTACATTGAATTTCTGTAATTTATAAATAAATATTTACGCTCTTAATCCTTCGAAATCTCTGATTTCTTAATTAACCGAGCACTCTGCTGGGTTTTTCGTGCCCTACCACACAGTACTTTTATATATATATATATATATATATATATATATATATATATATATATATATACATATATATATATATATATTTATACATATATATATACATATATATATACATATATATATATACGCATATATCTATACATATATATACATATATATATATACGCATATATATACATATATATACATATATATATATATATACGCATATATATATACGCATATATATACATATATATATATATATATATACATATATATGTATATATATATGTGTATATATCTACATACATAACTCTATATATATGCCTCCTAAATGTTAAAGTTTACAAACAATTATTTGCACCGGTAACTCACCGTAGTATCGAGAATATATATTCCAAAATGCATAATAATCCATTCATTACTTTAGGAGATTATCCTGTGCACATAAATATATAAATATATACCTTATTTTTAGAGAGATATGTGGTGCCGTTTTTAACGTACGCTCTTCTCGATATATAAGTATTGGCTGTTCAAGTGAAATAAATTAAATAACAGAAAAATGTAATCTTAAAAGGCTAAAAAAGATGGCGGGCAGAGGGTTAAAATAAAAAAAAAGTAGTGGGTTCCAGTCTTCTGTGATTTTTATTTGTGTTATTATTATCAGTCAGAATTACAATACAACATACAACATACAGCTGCATATTGCATTGTGGTTTTGCTGGGGGGGGGGGTACTGCATTTGTACATCTTGTTTATTTTTATTCTCTTATTGAATGTTCTGTTTTAAACAGATGTATTTTGTTTAATTAATAATTGATGGAAGAAAGGGCGGGATAAAGTGTTGTATATCTGATCGAAAATAAATACCTTGATTTACACAGTAGGGGTTTAAGACGGGTCATTATTGGCGATTACTCATTAGCAATAACAAGTGGGGTTCTCTAGAGTATTAATGATCACCAATTTCCCCAGCTTGTTTTCGACTGTTACGAATATCGTTGCAAATACTGACTTATCTGTCCAATGTTGGCCTATGATAAATGCATATCTTTGAGAATCCATGGATTAAGGAGAGAAATAAAGTGTATTTTATATAATACTTGCTTTAACAATTGATGATTAAATGAATATATCCAATTTTTATTCTCATCACTGATCTACTTACACAATTGCCCGATCTCGTATATCGAGAATTGACCATTGAAGATAAGGTATAATTTAACGATATCATCTCTATCCTAATTCTCTCACGTCACACACACACACACACACCCACACACATACACACACATACATACATATATATATATATATATATATCCATATGCATATATATATATATCCATATACATATATATACATATATATATATATACATATATATACATATATATATATATATATATATATACATATATATATACATATATATATACATATATATATATGTTTATACATATGTATTTATATTTAGATACATATATATATATATATATATATATATATATAAATACATATATATATATATATATACACACATATATATATACATATACATATATATTTATATTTAGATACATATATATATATATATATACATATATACACACGTAATATATTTATATTTACATATATATATATACAGGGTGGGCAAAAATAAGTGTCCTATTTTTAAAAATTCATAACTTTTTTATTTATTGATTTAAAAAATTTTTTTTTTTAGAATAAGTAAAGGACCCCTTCCGAAGCAAGCATGAGCCGTATTAGCCCTAAGGAACGTACCCTCATTTAGAAAACATTATTTTTGCTTAAAAAACTCAAAACAGTGTAAAAAACAATACTTTAGTTTTTGTAAGTTTTAAGAAGTGTTTTTCGGCTAAAATTTGTTTTGTTTATTTCAAAAAATCTCGGAAGGGTCAGTCTACACACACATAAAGTTTGGTGAGTTTAACTTTTATTTTGTGGAAGTTATTCAAATTCAAGTTATTCAAATTTAAAGATAGGACCCTTATTTTGGCCCACCCTGTATATGCATATATACACATAATATATTTGTATTTACATACATATATATATATACACATATATATATATTTATATTTACATACATGTATATATATATATATATATATATATATATATATATATATATATATATATATATATACCATACACAATATGAAATCACTTTATTAAATTAATCATTATTAATAGTTGAAACGGATTTCAAGTAACAACCTCATAACTGAGTTTTTTGTATTTTGTCAAGTCAAATTAACATGCTTACGTCGTTAAAAAATATTTTTCCGCTTCCTTTTCTTTTTGTTTCATTGTTTACTGCCGATTTCCTTCTATTGTTTATTTATTTGACCTGCGACGGTTAATATACCATTTGGCGCCACAATACTTAAATCGTACTCTTGCGGTGTTCGCGCGTGGTGCGGCGAAGGGGGGGGGGGAGTAAAAACGAGAAAAATGGCGAGAATGGGATAAGTTAAAAAGACATGTGAGACTGTGACTACTTAGAAATCGTTCTTATTAGCCGTCAACAAATACGACGTTGGATCTCGCCGAAGCCGAACACGAAAACGAGACGACACACGCGATTCTGAAGAGATGGCGCCAATCGTTAACGAGATTTTCTAAAGTGAAGTAATTATCGGGAAGAGGGGAAACAGAAACGTCAAATAGGGATCAAGTTTGCTCTTTCAAAGGGACCTTCAAAAATAAATATGAAACAAGCAATGGCCCCAATTTTACGCTAAGCATTCGTTATACTTTTCTTTATTTGTTGGTTTACAGAATTGTCCGAACAAAACGATTGACAATATTTACGTCTAGTGTTACGTCAAAATTGATTGAAAACTAAGCACAAGCTGCGATCTTCCTGAAGAGATATATTTTGCTTACTTTTGCTTTTCCTGGCTATTTTCGAAATTGGTTGCGACGATTAACAGCCATTTGAGAGAGATGGTTCATGTCGTTACAGAAAAGGATTACAGTTTTTGAGTTTACTGATTCGCAACTGTTGGACTCTAACATGAGTTCAATATCAATTATGGAAACCTACGTCTTCAGCTGACCGCTTTGGTGTTTTTGCTAAGTGGTTATAGGCGATTATATCGCTCTCTTGGACACTCGTGTTTTGTCTGAATCAATGACCCCGCCTTCGGATGAAGAAAAACTTTACTCCTGGAAAACTATACATTTTGGTGAAAAACCGTATTCCTGAGATGGTAAAAGTTTCCGAAAACTGCCTTTATAGCAAAAACATCTATACCTGTATATGTTTACAAATAGAATAATATGTGCGATTAAAGTATTCTATGGGCCAACTGACTCATGCTAGTAACATATAGTGAAGGAGAGGGTGAGGAGAACAAGAAAAGGTGTGGCTAATCAAATTACAGACACGTTTCTGCACCTTATCAAGAACCCTCAAATGGGACAGAAGTTCACCAGCCCAAATATGACAGTTGTACTCCATACATGGCCTGCTTGTAGATTTGTAGAAATAGAGAATCGCCTCGGGTGTAAGAAAGTATTTGGAGCGATAGAGAAAACCGACCTTACGAGAAGCAGAAAGAGAAACTGGAAACAGGTTTGAATGTTAAATAGACTACGCGTGATTAAGTTTCTACAGGTGATTAGAAAACCCATCTAAGGTTAAGATAGTTAACTATATGTGGGGAATATGTTAGTGGTGTGTATGTTTTACATGGAGATGCAGAGCTCAATATGCATAAAGCAAAATAAAACAAACAAGCCCCATTTCGAAAACAAGTGGACGGTTCCCTTTCTCGTCCCTACAGCCTCTTTCTCTCAGAAGATATATTGATTGTCTTTCTTCAGTGTTATTTTCATCGTAAATGCTCGACTGACCTCCAATCTATTGCCCACTTCACCTACAAAACATAAACTAGAAAAAAACTGGTCTCCTACAACCACTGTAAATGATGCCCCTATCTTTCTCTTGATACTAAAGAACAGAACGAAACGTCTATGAGTAACGTTTCTTTTCAAAAACTACCTATCTGTTGAATACAATACCATGGGTCTGCTTCCTAGTTAACTACAGCATGATCGTTTTTTAGTCCAATGTTAAAGACATGTTTTGTTAAGTCTTCTTCATAAATAATAAATACTGCCGAGATTCAACCATCGTTACCAATCCCCACGATGTAGTCTTATTGTCAAATGACAAACTTATTGACCCTTTTCCTCGAGTTGCCTTTGGGCTTTTATAAGCGGTGACCCGTTAGTACATAACAATAAATCAACGGCAATTGAAAGTTGGTTCTCTAACAGAATAATTTTGTCCCACACTCAAAGTATATTTTACATCTCATTTAATAGTTTTGCCGTTGCTTGATTTGGTAGTGCTAGCGTTATGATATATACCAATGCGTACTAGATATACCACTAAGCCGGGTTCAAACACAAACAGACAAATTGCATTCACTTACATTGTGATTTTATTTATCTTTAACATTTAACAAAAATGTTCAGAATATAGTAAATTTTCTTCATACAACAAGATGTAACGCAAGGCCAATATTGACTGGGGTAAGATGGGGAGCGGCTGTCGTACTCTCGGTCTATTCTTTAAACTAGTTTGAGTCACCAAAATACCACATCCACTCCATAAATTAAACCTACTGAACATTATTCCTAATGATTTTAATTTTTTTTATTCATCGGTTGTAGTGCGTGGTGTGCTAAAACACAACAGGAATTGCTGAAAAGTACAATGCTAAGTGTATTGGTTAGTAGGACCCTACACATTTTATATAGGTATGAGCTTACACTGTGAAGCGTTGAAATATATTCATGAAATTATTGAACACTTCTTACTAATTCCTTCTAAAATACCTCAATGTGTTTATATCGAACCCTTTACCAATACTTGTGTCTTATATATATTACGGAAGTCAAATGATATCTAAAAGAATTACCAACCATCTCATAAACATAGGCAATTAAAGATTGGAGAGTCAATCTATATTTAAATCGATCGTGTAGCCATTTGGAATTGAGCAACTTCTAGTTAGCACCCAATTATCACATGCGGTGAACTTTGGAAATATTATGTTTTGCTTCCGGAATAAAATATTTTCTCCTTCTTATCCTATCTCTTCTGATCTTGATATCAGCTATTTCTCTTTATATCGTTTGATTAATATTTACTGTTGCTGCATTTCACTTGCATGTATACATAAAAAAGTTCTGATTTCCAACCATGGATGGTTGTTTTCTAACAACTGAAATATCTTCGTTAAACTTGTATATATGTTTGAGTTTATATCTTTGTAAGATTGAAGGTTCGCTTATCCCCAATTCAATTTTTATTTTCCATTTTGTCTGAAAAATTATTTCTATTTTTCCTCATGTAAATATATATAAATAAATAAACATATATATATATATACATATATATATATATATATATACATATGTATGTATATTTACATATATATGCATATATATATACATATATGTATATACATATATATATACATATACATATATGTATATACATATATGTATATACATATATATACATATATATGCATATTTACATATATTTACACATATATACATATCACTATATACACATATATATTTACATATATAAATAGTTACATGTATATACATATATATTATTTATAAACATACATATATATATACATATATATATACATATATATATATATATGTATACATATACATATATATATAAATATATATATATGTATACATATACATATATATATATAAATATATATACACATATATATGCATACATATACATATGTATATATACATATACATATATATATAGATAGATATATATACACATATATATGCATACATATACATATATATATATATATACATATACATATATATATAGACATATACATATACACACACACACACATATATATATATATATATATATATATATATATATATATATATATATATATGTATATATATATATATATCATGATTTCTGGGGGACTACAACATTTTATTATCCCAAGCATGAAGGGAAGACGAATCTTATCCTTTATGATTAAAAGGTAATAAAAAAATGCCAGTCGACCGATTTCGCCCTCTTTTTACAGAGGCTGTATCGAGGGATTTAAAAAAAGACAAGGGATTTAAAAAAAAAAACGGGGTGAAAAAAGACAGTACAGAACATAAAATAGCGTTATGTTACATGTACAATGGAGGATGAATTGTAGAGACTGATCACATCTAGTCCCAATAGACATTCCCTTGTCTTAAAAAGGCAGGGACGTTTAAGACGAACGTGGATCGACTCCAAGATTTTTAGATGGTATAGATGAGCATGACTGAGAAATGTGAAGGAGTCCATGCTAAAATTCCTAACGCACGGTGGGTTTTGAAGTAACTGGTCTGTAATGAAAGACCCGTATGTGTTATTTTGAACATCCGTTGACCGGAGGGTTCCATTCCTTATCCTACTCGGAATGTGCTGTTGGACTCTACTATAGAATCTTAACGTCGTCCTACCCACGTAGTCAGCACTGCAACTACATTTAAAATGATACATTTCATTATGTTTATGGTGGGGAGGTAAAACGTCTTCACGACAGGACGCCAATAAAGGTTT